>CM010313.2:11246978-11763471 GCA_001923025.3 Taenia multiceps
AGTTTCTTTTGCTGAAATAATGTTTGCCTACCTTTGCGACCCGAGGTGTATGTTATTCATTGCAATGCTTATTTTTCATTGTATGTATAGATGCATTTTCGTGGTATTTTGCAGACAATCCGTGTTTAATACATGAAACGCACAAATTGGTAGCCATTTACGTGCATTCACATGTTCCGAAATGCACACCTGTGTGTGCAAAGTTTTTTATTGGATGAGAAAAACGAAGAAAAGTTGGATAAGTTTTCGCTTCTATAGATGGCACTCACGTTTGTTCGTTACGCCAAACAGTTGTGGAAGGAATTGATCTAGACTGTCCCAGTGGCTTGTTATGTGGTGAGTTGGTTTATGAAGGAGGGTTTCATGGCGAATGGGACCTCATTTGCTGTCAAAATGTGGAAAACCTACCAAGCATTTGGCTTTACTTGGTGCTAAAGACGTTGAAGGCCCAAAGTACTGTGAGATTGATTTTCGCTTTTGAGATCTTTGGTGATACGCATGAAGTCATTAGTGAACAGCACTAGGTGTCAATTTCACCTCCGAAATTCGCGCATTGCACGTGGGAATTGTTAGCACAGTATTTTTATGCTGATTAAATCAACAACTCAAGAGTGATGGATGTTGGTGGTGAGCAGTGTTACTGACCGACATTCGTTTCCGCGCCGCTACCGCCTTCAATGCTGTTTATGAGACGCTTTTCAACAGTATCCAGGACTCATCAGGTCGCCAGCAGTGTCTATCGTTGTCGAAGGTGGCAATGATAAGGGTGAATGTGGATGTAGAAGCCGACCCATGGGAGGCCACTGAGACTGTATTGAGCGCCTTTGAACTCGGCGTCGTCGTGGACAGCTGTGGTGTTGTGATTATTCGACCTACCGACTCTGCTGAAAGTTCCTTTGCTTGATGTGGACTAACCACTCATCCTGGAAATAAGCAATGCGTTCTTATGCTTGGTGGACGATTGAGAGCGGTGGATGAGCACCATGCAAGACCGAAACATGCGAGTTGTGTAAGCTGAATTAGATGTTACTACCTTGACCACTACAGCATGCGACGGAGCCGATATGTAGTAGATGTTGTGTAGTTGGAAGTGTGGTTACGCTACGAGGCTTTGAAATGCAAGCACGATTCTCTGTACGATTCGTTGCCACTTTCGATGATCGCCTTGCTAATGTTTGAGGCATAAGATGCAAGTTATTGACGCATATCCACGCATGAGTAACTTGCACCAGGAGGCGATTTCAATGGCGTCCATGTGAGTGCTATAGTGGGTGGGATGACTTACTGCCTGAGTGTGATTAACTTGTAAGAGAAACGGAAAGTGGTCAATGATTCATGCTCCACTTTCTTCTGCATATTCTTACCTATGCGGCTTGTGTCACATGAAATTGTGGGATTTTAGGTCCCTTGTGTGTGTGCGTGTGTTGTTTAGCGGGCATCTGCCAATTGACGGTAGTGAGTGTATTTCCACCGCCTGAGACAAGTGGTTGGGCTTGTATTTGTATGCTTGCGAAGTGCCGGTCGATTTCAGACTGGAAGCTATGTCAAAGCTTAATTATTCTGTCAACATATTTGTTGTGTTGCCGCATCGTTGGTAGGAGTTTGACTTTTCACTTTCAGGCCATTATTTCCTCCACTGGTCATGGAAACGCGTGATGGCTAGCGCATTTTCTCATCCCACGAGGAACCAGCTCACACAATGGAGATGAGGCGACTGACGACGCGGTAGCCTTACCGAGGAGAGCACGGGAGATGGTGCTGAACAAGGCGAAGTGGATTATGTAATGCGTTGATGGTTTGTTGAATGACGGATTTCGGTGTTGGGACGACTTATTTGTCTCGTCATTGTACGTCACTGGTATGCTAAATACACTTTTTTGTATTCTACCCGAGTATGGTGTCTCTTATTGTCTTTGGGGAGAAAAAGAGCTGAGAGAACTGCGTAGACGCGGCTCATTTGCATGACCAGGTGACGGCTGCGGCAGGCTTTGCCTCAGTAGGCGTTGAAATGTTTTTACTTTGCTAGATTGTAGTTTGTTGGCACAGGTGATGAGTGAATCTTAAGGCATATTCCCGATTCGTTTCTCTGTTTTACTGTTGAGTGTGTCGTGATTTGTTGGAAGGTGAAATGTTACAAATTAGCCTTGAGGACGGCTTTAAAAGGCAGAGAATGTGAGACTAGTAGGCGGTTGGGTGGGTAGATTTGAAAGGGTGAGTTGTGCTTGGGAAAGGACGCGATTTTGCAACCACTTTTGCAGGAGCATGTATGCCAAGAAGGCGGGAAGGCTAAATGCAGCTAGAGCAAACTCATAGTATCTTTTTCATTTGTAAAGGCGAATTTAAAATGCTGGCATGTCATTATGTCAGCAAGCGCTACTTCTAAGTAGCTGTGGCGGTTAGTGTTACCATTGAGCAACAATGTGGGGGTCAGTTTGTTGGGTCTCCTTGGTAGCATCCGCTAGTATACTTGGAGTCCTTTGTGCCTTATCTTCTACAAAGGTTACTTTAGTCTACTGGCCTTCCTACCGCCTTGTTGACAGAGCAGTGAAGCGTCCATCTAGTTGTTAATATTGGGCTTTAAGCATGAGTGAGGTTGCTTGACGCACATTCAGATTTAGGTAGGTGAGAGGATTGTCAAATCAGAAATAACTCTAAATGCCTTTCCATGGGGCTGGACTCGCGTATAGTGTTTGTCAAGGCGAAGGTGAAGTGAGGTAGGCACCGGCTATAACACCTGTGTTCTAAATTCTGCACATTTGCGTTGCTTAAGTAGACAGTGGATTTTCGCCAAAACAACTTACTTTTGTGACCTGATGGCGGTCAGTTTGAGCAAATTAATTCTAAAATAAATGCATAGCACTGCTTTTTTGCATGGGTTAAAAACACGTAAAAAAGACTGCGTAATATTGCTACTCTGAGGACTTAATGTAGAAATATCCGTTAGATTTATTTAGAAAACAGTTTGTCCTGCCCTTTGTTGCCTTATGATGAAGAACGTATACTTCTAAAGGTGAGGACAGGGACGACCTTGAGAGTATCCAAATGCCGCACTGATGGGACGCTATGGCAAGGCAAATGCATTTAATAAAAGGCAAACTATGTAAATGCAAAATTAGGGTTAATTGGATCTTGAGTTAAAAGTCTTAAATTCAAAAGAACTTGGGTGTAAAATGAAATTAATATCGGTGAGCATTTGTAGCGTAAACAGTAAAAACGCGTTATTTTCCAGAAAATGATAAGTTTAATTTAAAAGTGCCAGTTTGATAACGTGGCTGATAAAGTGAGTTAAACACTGTTTCGCTTTCCAAGCATAACAATAAAATGCTTACTGCTCACCAGAGCCCAAACAAAAAATCTGTTTATTTTGCTAATCACAGCCGTCTATGCTCATAAATAGTTCACTAAAGGCTTTGTAAATGTTCATTTAAGCAGAAGGTATTGCTGTAGTAAAATCGGCTTGCAAAAACAAGCTAAGTTCTTGATTTTTACTCTAAGTAAATATTATGCATATTCTATTCTAGACTACGGCGCTGTCACCCACTCATAGTCCTGTCTGCCTGTCGCACTTACAAGGGCGGACCGGAGGTCGCCAGTTCTCCTGCTTAAACAAATGAGTTTTACCAGTTAGATGGCTGACACCTGTGCACATAAAAATGTGACAATGAAGTACAACTATTAGTTTTAGCATGATGCCAGTTGTAAAAATGGTGGTGTTTATATGCGCTTTGTAGGTGAGAGGCGGAAACACAATATATACACGTGGTCGCGGACGAGCTCGCTTCCACACAGGAGCCGGAGACCCAGCCCCGTAGATTGGAATATTTCATCTGCCTTTTTACCCTTAATAAAGAGATGCCTAGAAGAACTCGGCCTTCTTATATCAAGGTAAAAAAGACGGAAGAGGAGGAACGGGATGATCTCGCTACACCAATTAATGCATTTGCGCATCCATCAGGGGTAGTAGATTATAAAAAAGATGCTGATGCGAACGCAAATGACAATAACAAATAGGAGGGCGGGGAAAGGAGTTAAGGTAAACCATTTTCAGAATGAAGTGTGCAATTATGAGTTCAGACTTATCTAGCAAAATTGATACCATGCTGATTTCTGCGACATTTTAAGCTTGCTAAAATTCAATCACTTCTTTTCGTTTACAAGGAATGCGTGCTATTGCTTCGTGTACAAATCGTTAAATTGACGAGAACGAAATGGTTTCTGTTAACCACATTCAAACCTTGAGCTTCTCCCGATTAAAAACAAGGATTCTTAAGGCGTAGATCATAGTTATTGTCCAAAAACGTGATGCAAATCAAAGGCTGGGCTTATGACGTTTAAGTAACATAAAGGAAATAATGCATGCAGCAGTAGTTTCACCCGTTTATGCAATGAGTCTTCAGTTGAAGGCTATCAGAGGACTTCTAATCTGCTAATTTTATCTCGTATGCCTAAAAGGAATGCCTCAAGGAGAAGAGTTTTGCAGGTTGGCGTACTGGTATCTAGTCATGTGTTAAGCAGTTGCAAACAATAATCAGGATTAATAGCATTCTTCAAGCGTTCAATGCAAAATAGAGGTGGAGAGGAGCTTGTACACTGCCAGCCAACTCCTTCACCTCCACGGCATTCAGAGGCATCTTCACAAGCGCCGGTGTTAGCACACGCTCCGTTGTGCTCGCTGCTTACCACCACTGCTGTGGCCATCCCCACGGCTGCTCACATGGTGACCACCAATGCGGCTTGTGCTCAGGCCATCATGCCCACTTCTGCCCACTTCCACGGATACGAGCACGGCCAACTTCCCCACTCCATTTCCTTGCCTGTCTCTGCTTTCCCTAGAACTGACTTGTGCGCCGAGGTGTGTCCACTTATATACCAGTCGCCTTGCCTCCGACTGTTCCGCGTGACGCTCATGCACATTGTACTTCTGGCTCTACATTAGTGCCTGCCGATCTCTAACAGGTGATGTTTTTAGTGATGCCTAGTCTGTGAATGGCGTGTGACTCACTTAGCTTAGCTTTTTTCCACCTAAGTGTTAAGGTTGGTGAGAACTCAAGCAAACATTTTTATGAATGGAGACTGCCTTTAGCAATGAGTGGATCGTGGAGCACAGACTGGCATTGAGCTGTACCGAACCACTAAACCCGGTGCATTTGTGTTCTGGTAGAAGTCACGCTAAAAGGAAAAACCCATCAGTATTAAATGCTTTCTCGGCTGTTGGTGATTTGTCCTACCACCAACTGTGCAGAGATTGGCCTTCATAGCACGCACTACATGACGATGTGATGACCAATCCAGTAATATGACCATAAGCACAGTGATTTTTATTTTCTTTTCGGCTGCATTTCGTGCTGGCTATGCGCATGACCTCTTAGTCATTTCTCCAATGCTGCAATTCTTTGTTCAGAACAATGGGAATTACGGCATTTCTCTCGTCGAATTGGCGCTAGGCAAGTCTAGCATGAAAATCATTCCTTTAATATGGTATGGCTTCTGACAAAATTTACCTTTTAAAACTGAATGTTGACCCTTTAGTCCCCAAAATTGGCAAGATTTAAGATGCCACAATCCGGTGTACTGCGCCTTCAATAAAGTTGCGACAAATAATCGCATCACAAACAGAAATGCACCACGCACATTTGCGAAACCGGCTGCTGCGTTTTCAGGCAAATGGAAGGAGAATCTGTGCAGGTTTGCAAACGTTGTTTAATTAAAAGAAGTGTCATCCCTTATCAGCGTGAGTTCAAATTTATTAGGGTAATGCAATAGAGGTAAATATCTGTGGTAGCCATATTGATGGCTGAAGCTATTTTGTTTCGAAAATGCTAAGTTATTTGTGCATTGACCATCTCACTTCTTAGTAGAGCTTTACTGAATAAACTGCTTTCGATGCTTCATTTGTTGCATTATTATCGTCTTATGGATAGTCAAATAGTTTATGCTTGGTGTAGCGTGTTTTAATAAGCAAGAGCGACGGTGTTTTTTTAATGCGCGGTCGGTTGAGAATCTATTTTGCGTCACCATCTTGCATGATTTCAGTGGAAACAATTCCAGCACGGTGGTAAACTAAGTAAATATGTCTACTCTCCATAGTTTTACCTAAGCTCTTGCGGGCAGTCGCACTTCCTTACTTGATTTGCTTACGGCAAGCATAAATATTGCTTCTTAAATTTTCCTCAAAAACAGGTTAGTGTTTTGGCCACTAAGCTATGACAATGTAACAATCATGGGATAAAATAAGACTTTGTGCAGGCGGGTAGTGCGTCCTTTGCAGCAGATGTGTACGATCAAAGAGGCTACACTGGCATTAGGTACCGATGTGCAGTGTGATTGTAAGTGAAAGGCAAACGCCTTCTTGATATACTCCCAAACACCGTGCACTCCTGTGTTGCACCAACCGCAGAAAGTGCTGCGTGCGTCAAGGCATGCGTGCAAACCATGGAATGAAGGTGTGATGAGCACCACAGATGTCGGTAATCACGCCTTTGCTTATAGACTACTGCCCGCGCAACAATTATGCGCAGTAAAGATTTTCGTAGGATAAGCTATTTCGTTTTTGTCTACGCCTCATATACGCGAATGAATTAGTGTTCTACTAATTATTTTAGTTTGTTATCAAGGTACTTATGCTCTAGAATATAGGAAGCCAATTTTATTCCGATTGTATTTTATAATAACTTTCTACAATTTTATCTCCACATTGCTTTTCTTGCACAAGCCTATTAAAATGATCAGTTTGAAGCATTTACTGCGTGCTTTCTGCAAAGACTCGGAATAAACTGTAAGGAATGGCCCTCTTGGATGTAGAACCGATTTATTTTTTGCGTTGCACAGACGAGAACGAAGGCACCCATAACAAATTTTTTCCTTTGTATGTTTGTGCTTCAACGCTTTAGGCTAAGAAGCTTAAATTAAACTTACACCCACCTTCTTGAGCTTATTACTCGGAAACGTGCAAAAGACACTATCAACTGTGGTTCACCAACATCTGTAATGTGGAATTTACGTTTTTGATTATTTAAAAGTAAATCTGGGCAAATCAACATGGTGCTCCTTAGCTAAGATCACGTGGAAGCTAGACCAACTGATTGAATGACATGCATTCAGCATTCTACGCACAAAAAACTACGCTTGCTCTTTAGCACAACTGAGTTTGGCTCGCCTCTGCGTGCTAAGCGGTTCTGCATTAGGCTAGGCTATCAGCGCCTTTTTGCAGTCATTATCAGTAGTCTTATGCACATATCGTTGCTTAGGTGCGCAATAAGGAAGAGTGAATTCAGATTTTTCAGTAAAGCTCTAATAAGTGATAAGACGGTAAGTGCCCAAAGAACGAATCGTTTTCGAAACGAAGCTGT
This sequence comes from Taenia multiceps, assembly GCA_001923025.3. NCBI lineage: Eukaryota > Metazoa > Platyhelminthes > Cestoda > Cyclophyllidea > Taeniidae > Taenia > Taenia multiceps. Next base: position 11,254,328 of record CM010313.2, read on the forward strand.
ATTACCTATTGTTAAGACCACCGCAACTGTATAAAAAATTCTTCACTTAATATCTGTTGCATTAGTTTTATAAATGTGTGGGGTGTATTTCTGTTTGTGGTGTGATTGCTTTTGTAGCATTGTTAAAGACTCATTGCACTAGGCTGCAGCACTTTAAGTCTACATCGTATTTAGGCAGGAATTCAATGCCTAACTTGCCTCGCGCAAAGATGTTTGCTTGGGTTCTCACCAGCCTCAACCCTTAAGTGGAAAATATTATACTAAGTAAGCCATGTGCCATTCACAAGCTAGACATCACGTTAAACATCATTTGGAAGAGTGGGAGTCACAAGAGCATTGTTGAGATTGGCAAGCACTAATGCAAAGCTCAAAGTACAATGAGAACGAGCGTCACGCGGAAAAATTAGTGACAAGGAGACTAGTATATAAGCGGACACAGCTCAACACATAATCAGTTTGAAAAAAAGCAGAGACAGGCGAAGAAATGCATTGTAGAAGTTGGCCATGTTCGCATCCGTGGAAGTGGGCACCGTGGGTTGAGGTTTCGAAAGGTTCACATTGTGGTCAGAAGTGGGCACGGTGGTCTGAGCACAAGCCACATTGGTGGTCACCGTGTGCGCATCCGTGGGGATGGTCGCATCATTGGTGATAAGCAGCGAGCACAACCGACACTTATGTAGAAGTCTCACCATGCCGTAGAGGTGAAGGAGCTGATTGACGCTGTACAAGCTCTCCTCTACTTCTCCTTGCTATAAAAGCGTAATGATTGCTATGATTCCTAATTATCGCCTGCAACTACTTAATGTGTGAATAGAAACCTGTACTTCAGCTTTCACAAGTCTTCTCGTGGTTTTCTTTTGGGGCATACAGGGTGCTTTAGCGGATTAGAAGTCCTGTTAAACGAACTGATAAAATTACTACCAAATACGCTGATAGTAGTATTTGATTAACCTTCTTTTATTTTTGAAAGCCGTAAGCATTTTTTGACTTGCTCCACATTTGATAATCAACAATGGTCCAAGAATAAAAGTACCGCATTTTTAACTAAAAGCAGCTTTAGGTTTTGAACGTAGTCAAATGAGAACATTGCTATTTTCCAATTCGGCTACCTGCATATGAGCCGTTGGTGCATAATCCGAGAGAAGTAAAGGAAGGGTGTTTAAAATCGAAAGGTCGAACTAGCTACAGCGAGTAATGTGACATAAATATTGCCAAATGAAACCGAGCTTACTAATGGTTAATGCATTCCAAGAATGGCCAACGTGTACCCTCTTCTTTTCATCTTTAAAATCAGGCACGCAATTGCTGTGTAGTTATATAAGTGCAGAACTCCTGACCACGCGAATTTGTGTTTCTATCAAATCACCAGGCTAAGAATTCGGCCTTAGTCCAATCGACAGTGTGATACTATTTAGCAATGACTACCTTAAGCTACCTGAGGGATCAATGAATGCCTATAGCTACAAATTTGGCTGCGATATTGCTTTGGTGATTACTCTGCTGCTTAAGTGGAAAAATCACCTGTCGCCTCTTCATCCTTGTCTCTAACATTCTCATTATCTCCTTTTTTTACTATCCTTCTTCCTTAAAAGTGCACTACTTGTCTTAATCTACACCATGCAGCTAATAATGGTTCATCTTTTTAAAACTTATTGCAATCCCTACCTACTGTCTTACTTTGGAACACGACTTGTCAATTCGCATATTTTGGGTCGTCACTATCGTTATTTGCTCATCTTGTTGGGTTTTTTACGAAACATTGTTGCTGAAGTCAAGGCCCAAATAGATAAGAACACACAGGTCTGGTTTTAAAGGAGTGTACCTAATTTGTCTCAAACATCTTTGGTGAATGGCGATAGGAAGTGTGTGTCCAACTGACTAGGAGCCAAGTGAACGCACCGCCACTTTGCGGTTGGGTAGACACACAGTGGTTGCCTTGCTACCAATTACTTGTCAAGACTTGAAGGATGCAGCGCGTAACGAAATGCCTATTTTGGTCTTTTGCTGCATTTAAGGGCCCGTTTATATCACAAACATCGTGGTATACTTACCCTTGCACTTCAGTTATGCGTTTCCATAATGGCAAGCGATGTCATCAATGGGTTAGAAAATCATAGTCACGGGCTCATTTTTAAGTTACCAGTTTGTGCATCTAATGCACACGGTCTCAGTGTTTTTGACAGAGGAACCTATTCGTAAACAAGTTGCAGATTCCCCTTGCACTTTAAGCCCTCTGCTTCAGTGAGAGCAAGGACTTTGCGTTTGATGCCACTGCTAGGCTTTTAGAAATTAGGTGCAGAGCAGAAGAAGGAACGAAATTGAGACTCGCAACGACACTCTGTACATGCCACAAGTAAAGTGCTTATGGTATGGAAAACTTGATCTTAAAGTTGGAAAACACTCCGGTCCCCTCTCACCTGTTTAGTAATGTGGCATACAGTCATTGACTAACATAGTACATAATTGGTGTTTCGATATCCTGGAGTGCACCTTCTCTCTTGCTGTTACGCAATGCTTAATTCCTGCAGTTCAAGCCATCAAGTTGTTGCATAGATCAGCATGTTGCTTGCCTGAAACAGAAGTGACTATTGCCTATTCTCTCTTAGCAGCAAATGCCAGAGAAGGGAAGCTGCCATCTATTAAGCAAATGGATGGTGGTTTTGCCTTCTCTTTTGAGACCTAAAAATGTCCCATTTCTTTGGTTGCCCTTCGGTTTGCATTCACCTATCGCTACATAAAAGAGAATGCTGACAATTTAGAGGAAGACAATAAGGGCTTTGCTCCTATACAGTCCGCAAGCTTCGTGTGACCTTGGCTCAACACCATGCCACGATAATCTTCAAAAACAGCCAGTGACTGAAGCGCTACCACTAAAGATGGGTTAGCTGGACAATGGCAGCCCACTCTCCTCGTCATAAGCTCCCATTGGTCACACCCAATGATCACATGCGCCTATAGTAGCATGCGTAATGTTTTTTAAGCCATATTTCTGTTATTCTATCGACAAGTGCATGATGCTGTCAACACGTGTAAGGTATGGTACAAGAAAATATGGGTGCTTGCAAAATGGAATAGCGTTTTTTTAAAAATAAATCAAAATGAAAATACACTTGAGACATTTGTGGTAAAGAAAGAATGGGTGAATTGAATGTTTAGGCTGAATTTGTACCCCCTATTAAGTTAGATGGTGTTATGACTTTACAGGCTCGACTAGAGTGTCATCGTGAGTCAAATGAACGGCCAACATATAGCTTAACTCTAGACCGAACCTTTGCCAATGCGTTTCGTTTTGGCCTCTGTGCTGCAGTCTATATGTTTGGGAAATGTTTAGGGGTCGGATGATTAAAATACGATTCCGTTTTGCGAGCGCTGTATAGGAAGGGTGGATTGCATAACCTTCTTTTCCCAATCATTCTGTTTTTAAGCATTTGACCGAACATTTCAGAAATGTTCGGAATTTGTTCAATCCTGTAAAATTTAAGCATCTCTACATGAACTAATGAGAGCGATAAATTTTCGTCTAAAAGTTTGCATGATGTGATGAATGGTCTGTTTGGATATGCAGCAGCTGTTTCGGCACGCAAGGAAACGCAATTAGACTCTAAATGCCACTTCTCATATATTCGATGAGGAGAGAGGCACAGCAACGGCACTATTCATTGGGAATGCAATGCGTTAAGCAAAAAGGAAAATTGTGGTGCAGGAGCAGAATAGTCCATCAGTTTATTGTAGACTGCTGCCACTTATCAAACGCGATGTTCCTCGTCGTCGCACTACATAGCGCGACATAGTGCCTTCGTCATGGCATTAGCTTAACTGAGAATAGGTGTCCAGAAGGTCTTAAAGCATACTTCTGCTAAAGAGCTGCAGTAGACGCACGCAAAATTGCTTATAATTTTGTCGTTATCGCAATGAATTAAGGATGATACCCGGTAGTCATCAAATTGCGTTTAGCTTGGCGTTAGACCTGTGTTTAAGAGCATTTCATTCAAAAGTTCCGAACGAGAATAGCCAAACTAGTGGTATGATGTCAGCTTCCTTTCCTGAGATTTATTTTATCCTCACGACGAGCATATGAACGGAAATCCTGGGCCAAATTTACGAAATGGGGATAATAACAACTGACTAGTTGGCAAGTTGGTTGTGCGCAGATTTTTTTAATGCAATAATCGCTTTTTGGCTTACACATAGAGCTGGTGCTAGTTGAACATCTAATCCATGCGCGACCGACCGAAGTCAGCACTCGCATTGTCGCAGCTTTTCATTTCATATGGAATGTTGATTAAAAACAGTCGAGGCTCCGAGGCGACCTCCAGGTAATCGCAAGTAGATTAAATTAACTGGGAGGGAGGTTAGGGAGTTGCATGCACGACTTTGAAGAAACTGCTCTCATGAAAACAACCAACAAATTAGCTAATGCATTAGCTTCATAAATAGCTGCGACAATTCCCTGATAACATGCTTTGACGTCTTTTACCCCATTATGTCACGAAGGCTTTACTTTCGTCTACGCCTCAATTAATTGCGTTTGTACATTAAAAAGGGGCGTCAACTTTAACTGCCTGCATATAAATAGCACCAATTTTACACCTGCTCCAATTCCCTAGAGGATTCTTCGATAAAACGAGATGGTACTAGTTGCTTTTTTGATCACCTTGGCCATCTCCGGCGTCTACAGTGCAAAGAAAGAGGTGGCGTCACGTGACCGAAATCTCCTCAACATCTACACCCTCACCTCTGACCCTGCGTGCTCGTCGGACATGGAGTACTTCAACTTCTCTCGCAGCGTTGCCGCAGCTGTGTACTATGTGCGCTCACTGATGCCAACGAACAGCGAGACGCTTTTCCTTGCCATTCTGGGGCACCTATGGGTGCCTGGCTGCTCAATGCAGGAGGCCTCGAGAGCAAGCGCGCTATACGATATTTTGCAAAACTTACAGGTTCGTTGTGATAGACTCTGACAGCCCTTCGCGTAGTGTTAGTACTTACACTAAGGTGACCCTGTATGTCTGCGTGCCGTGTGAATGGACCTAATCCAAAAGCATGTCTGCGTTGACTGACCACCATTTCATCCTACATTACTATACTCAGAGTCGGGGCGTGGTAAAATGGCGATCGTTCATTTAGCTCCCTACCGCGTCTTACGATAATAAAGTTAGCTCCATTCTTAAGAACGGGCTTCTTATAAAAATAAACTGCGTGCTGTCATCCACCTCTTCTGCATTCTAACGCCTTGTCATAACATTACCGAGTACCGTATTTATGCCATCTCTCCTATCCAACCAATCACCTATCAAAAGGGAAAACAATCGACGCGAGGTTCAAGCGTTAGCTTTCACCACTAAGCCCAACTTTACAATGTCAAAGCAGTTGCAAATTACTAACAATATTTTTATGAGTTAAAATTTAATATTGACGCATAGATCGCCCACGCTTTATCGCTTTGCCCAACCCTGGTTTGTTGGGGTTATTTCTTGCAACTCCCCCTGCTCCCGTGCTTCCATCCCTAAGCAATTATAGCCTACGTTAATACAAGCGACGGTGGAGGGAGTAAAAGGTGTTAAATTATATGGACACGCCGTCAAAATATGCTTTGCACACATTGTAATGACTGTTTTGGCGATTCCAGCAAAATGCGTCGAATTCTGCGGGATTCAGCGTGTTGCTGGGGCCTCCCTTAGCTAGTGACTGTAATTTGGTGAACGAGTGGATCAACCTCGGTAACCCAAAGGAGACACCACGTGCCCAAATCTACCAGATCTCCTACTACTGTCAAGTGCTAAGTTCCACTTCTGTCTTTGTTAATCAGCCTGCCAACAGTAGTCATGATTCGCTCACCCCACCCATTGCTGCGGTCTCTGTTGTAGTTCAACGCAAGACCATTCTGCAAGGCATGCTTGTCTATCTCGTCAACAATGGTTGGAAGCATATTGCACTGTTTTATGACATACACACCAACATTTTTGACATTCTCGAGATGTTAGATGCAACCATATCAACACTGCACCTTTCCCAAGACAGACACAACGTGCTTGAACTCTTGACTAGTGTCGGTTTCATATCGACAGCAAACTTTACGAGTTTACTGGAGCCATTAGAAGACTATTTGGACGGTAAGCATCCACTTTGTTATCTCAAGCCAATTGTTTCTCTTTTTCACTTGCTTCACCTTCTTCGTCAGTGGCACTGATATTAGCAAGGGCAGAATTGGCAGTGAAATTCGTAGTGGGTGTTCAGAACTCCACCAGAATTAAACAAGGGCGGATCGCACTCATCCACGTGGATCCCACAGATATGCTCACTTACGATATCCTGCGCATATGGGGAGCGCAGTTGTCTCGAGTCGGACCCTTATTGGCTGCCGGTCGTTCGCTCATCATTGTCACAGCACTACCCAAGGGCACTAGATATGACGAGGTTTCGATGCCGTATAAGGAGGTAATTCATACCACTTTATTCTCATATTACATTTCTCCTACATTACGTCTGCACACGAATGACACTAATCTGCATCCTTTGGATGTCTGTGCGCCTTGAGATGATGAACTCAGATTGTCGTAAATGACTACTACACCAATATGATTTCGGTTATGAGTTCACGAGCAGCAAATGGGTGGTTAGTGGATCTGTTTTCTGCACAAACTGCCGTCCTATTAGGCCAACGTCTACCTGTAGAGCTTTTAAGGCTTATTTTCTAGGCATCCAGGGTAAATAGGACGGACTGAAGCTAGTGTTCGCACAGATAAATTCGACCATTTTGTCTAAAAACAGCACACTGCAACACTCCACATTTATTCATTGGAGAAGGAAGGGAGCGTAGGTGCCACATCGTTCAGTTAATTCACTCTCACCCATAAACGCACATGCTAAACCTCTATATTTTTACATGGAGGATTTCTTGTGCACTAATAAGTCGGTTTCCTTTCGGCAGCGAATCAGCCTCTCAGTGGCTAGTGGGGCAGCGCTAGCAATGCGTTTGGTTCAAATCCACCTACTGCAGGAGGGTGGTGGCAATATCGCCTCCTCCACCAGTCTCTTCCAACCACTGCGCAGCCTCCCACACATCCAAGTGCCCACACTGCCCTCCATCACTTTCCATTACCAAACTGAAGGTGGCGATATTTCGCAAGGCATCTTTGACCTCCTTCTCTTCTCCCTTAAGCCCAATGTCACTGAGGTGGCTGATGCTGGAGCTCAAGCAGAGAGGTATGCAGACATCTTCAATCTCATTGATGTCATTCATCATCCACTAATGCTCTCCCAGCGAAGGAGTGCAATGACTTGGCCAGGAGATGGAAGCGGACCTCAACGTTCATGCTACTTATTTGCGCCTTGTGGATTTGGTATGCGATGGGAGCAAATCCAGACTGTCACTAAATTTTACTTCCTTCCTTACTGTGGATCTATCTTTTAGAGCGATATCAAGTTATACTACTAATAAATCTAATTGGATTGCTTAACGCTGGCCTCATCTACCTGGCAATTGTGCTGGTATACAGGTAGACTAAATTGTGTATCCCCACTGATGTGATCAATTTAGACGGATTGTGCGCAAGACCAAACGCTTCAATTCACTCAAACTCGTTTTTGTGGAAAGTGATTTTGCATTCAACGATGATGATGGTTGTCTACTTGTAAGCAGACATCGTAACGTGAAAATGTTTTCAAACGAGTGAATAACGGAGGACTGGTTTCCACCTTAAGCTATTGCTGACACATTTGTCTATGACTTTAGTCCCCACAAACTCCTCCGATGCAAGTGGATATGGTGTTGAATTCGGATGCCCTTACTTCCTCCCACGCCCTCCTGCCTACTCCTCGAGTCTTGGTTGCAGCGTCGAGCATAAATAAAGAGCCTTTACAGAGCATGCGAAAGGGGAGGATTGCTCAGTTAAATGTATGTTACGTTTCTATCGACAACGGAGGTTTTGACTGATAGACGTTAATGACTTCAGTCCTGTACAAGTAGCGTTGGCTACGAGTGTTACTTAAGTATTAGGAGGAAAATGCAAAAGGGTTAAGTATATTAAGCCTGCAGAATGCGATAGAGGGTCAACGCTTGGTTCTCAAAAGCCATCACGTAGTGCTCGGAAACCGAGTAAGATCGAATGATTGCCTTCACGCAATGAAAGAAGGCACTTGACACTGATAATTGGAGTGAGGCAGTGTCCATCCTCTTCCCTTCCTCCCATGCGACTAATTTGAAGAGCCGGCTTTCAATGTGCAGGATTGGATATGCTTCCCTGCCTTGTCCAGTGGCAGGGCGGAGAAATCTTTAGCACTACTGATTTTCTATTATTGACTTCCGTGCGCAGCGCTTTTACATCCTCACTTACCTCCTACTTGGTATGGCTTTAGGCGGCAAATGGGCTGTTCTACCATCGTCTTTGTGTCAACAGCTCTCCTCATAGTCCTTTTCATGCCAGCTCCACTTACTCTTTTAGCTACTCTTGTTTTGTGTAATAGTGACACGCATAACTCCATTGCTAAGAATGTGGATTCGTGAGAGATGTGAGGATGGTAGATTAGGCCTGCAGTCAATGGCAGAATGGGCAGGATATTAGACACATTATTATCGTGCGTGGAAGAGCTCGAACGCTGGCATCGTTTGTGCAGTTGGCGTTGTTTCTCACCACCGTAGCTGAGGTCTACTCCGAGGCGAGGAAGTGGTCTCAAATAATTCCGCTTTTTGCCGACTGCACAAACTATGCCATTACACAGATGCTGTTGTCTGAGAAGATGCGTTGCAACAGCTTCTGTTACCTATTTTTCTTGGCTTGTTGTTATAGGGCATTCAAGTCTACGTTAGGGAATTAGACTTGCCTCGCATTCCACTGCGCTCACGGTTAATTGAGCACCTTGCCGGACTGCGAGATATGCGACACGAAAATGTCAACACTTTCGTGGGATGCTGTATGACATCACGCTCCTTCAGTCTCATCTTTCACTACTGTCATCGGAGAAGCCTTCAGGTGATAAAAGAAAAACCTATTCCGTTAATTTTGTTAAAAGCACCCATTTAAATCACTACTTTCCTTTGCAACAAGTCCTACACTTGCAATATCGGCGATTTGCTGGCGAGTTTGTGTAAGTAATGGCACGATGCGCGAAAGCAAGAATACTCGCTGACTTACAGCGATAGGTGTGAAGTGCAGTTAAAATCGTTCCTGGAAGGGCGATATGTTGGTTACGGTGGATGTAAAAGCTCCCGGAGAAGCATAACTAAAACTTATTTCGAAGCCCTTAACGCCCTCACAAAAGAGCTTCCCCAGCAACGGGCAGGGCTGCTTTGTGTTGCCCTCCTCGTAAAATACCGACATAGTAACCACGCCTTCTATTCTGTTCCGCCTGTTGCAATACAATCATCCAAAGCTGATATTTTTTTTTACCTATTAAAGAAATGCCGTCAGAACTGTAAGTGAGGGGATCTTAAAGGCAATTGCCTTGTCTTAATCCACACCCTTTGAAAATGGTCTACCACAGTCATTTGCGAGAACTATATGTCAGCAACTCCAACATTGGGCCCTTTCACGTACAACAGACACTCTATGCAGTGATGCCCGACGCACATTCATCTAGGCTCCATGCTGCACGTGAAAAATGCTTTTCTGTCGACTTACCTGTTACTGTGCTTCCGTGTGTAGGATGTTATCAACAACAAAAGCATAACACTTGACTGGGATTTCAAGCTCTCTCTCATGGCCGACTTTGTTCGGGTGAGTCGATGTTACCTTATGGCACTTGAGCAACTCCCTTCTTTCCAGTACATTTAACTTTTACCTTCAATGTGACATTACAAGGGGATGGAGTACCTTCACAGCACAAGCCTCAAAGCTCACGGAAGACTCAAATCGACCAATTGCGTTGTCAGTTGTCGATACGTCTTAAAAATCACTGACTTTGGCATCCCCAAAATCTACAACTTAACAGGCAGTTATCCTTCATGCCACCCCGAAGGTTAGTTACTTTTACCACCCTCTGCTATTGCGTCTCAAACATAGAAAAATTATGGACAGCGCCTGAGCTACTGCGTGACGAGTCTGCAGCGATGATTGGAACCAAGCCGGGTGATGTCTACGCATTCGGCATAATAATGCACGAAGTCTTCTATCAGACAAAACCATTTGGAATGGAAGATGCATCAGCAGAGGAGATTCTAGAACGTGTCAGGAGCCAAGAAAAGCCTCCTTTTCGGCCAAAGGTGAGTATTTCTTCTCACCATAGGATACCGTTGAGTTTATCGATGCCTTTACTATAGGAGGTCGGATATATTTAGAGGCTCAGCATTTGTCATTTATGGTGTGGCGAAAGCATGAGTGAGGACTATAAGGGTTGATGTCGAGTTGAATATGTCGACCGATATGACTTTGAGAAAATTGCTAACATTTACCACACTTGGCGTCTCAACTATCAAGGTGGTTTAGAATTTTCAAAGAAGCTGAAAAAGACGACAAGAGAAGAGGCCTGAGCTGTTGCCATAGGAGTCTATTTTCGAAAGTCCAAAGAGGCTCGCGTAACTTTGCGTTGAACTAAGCCCCTTTTTGATGGCGAAGCACTCACCAACTACTACCCCACTTTTTCTCCCCAGCTTCATGAAACAGGCGTTCCACCAACTTACAGAAATATTGTTGAGCGAGCGTGGTCGAACAATCCTGGACTAAGACCAACATTCAAGGAGCTGAATGAAGAGATTCAACAAATGACTAGTGGAAAGTAGGTTTGTGATTGTATATGAGCCTCTCCCTAATCTTGCAAGAAAAACGAACATTGTAGAACACATGTTCAAGGTGATGGAGAATTACTCGTGTCGGTTGGAAGAAGAGGTGAGAACTCGAATGGATGATCTAGAGAAGGAGAAGAGGAAGAAAGAACTTCTCATCTGTCGCTTGCTTCCTCCGTGAGTTTTCTGTTGCATGATATCTGGCTGGCAGCTATAGCCGTTAGGACCGCATCTAGTTAGCTTGAACTGATATGCAACTACGCGAGTGTAGAGTCTGAGTGATGTGAGAGTGGAAGAGTGACGCTCAGTTGGAATTGTAGAGTTGTGGCGGAAGCACTGAAGGCGGGTGTAGCAGTGGCACCTGAGACCTACGACGAGGTGTCAATCTACATCAGCGACATCGTTGGCTTCACAACCATTTCAGCAATGTCCACACCACTGCAGGTTGTTGATCTTCTCAACGACCTGTATACGCTGTTTGACAGGACGATTGCACACTACGATGTCTACAAGGTGAGGTCCATTTAAGACGCCTGAGCCTACTCATGGCTACAAGTTAGATCCCATTTCTTCACAGTTGATAAATGGAAGCAGTACTCTGCTACTCCTACCTGCTTTGATAACGATGTGTTTTGAGCCACAGTTTACTGAGTAATTAAGAACCTACGAATGTGGAGGAAATGCCAAATTGAGTAGTATTCTAGTATGTGGGCAAATGGTTGCTTGAAGTCGCAGGGTACCACGCTACGTCTCTTTGCTCATTAGTCTAGCCGACACGCCTGCGTCTCTCCCACCAATGTGCTGGCACAGGCGCAACAGCAATGCTCAAAGCGGATGCTGATTGAGATCGGATTTGCCTATTGTAGGTGGAGACGATAGGCGACGCCTACATGGTGACTTCGGGACTGCCAGTCCGTAATGGACGACGCCACGCAGCTGAGATCGCCACCATGGCCCTCCACCTGCTCAGTGCTTGTGGCACTTTCACCATCAAGCACCTACCACAGGTTCCCTTAAGGCTACGCATCGGTCTGCACAGCGGTTAGCTGAATGCGCAGGACACATAAGCTTATCCAAATTAATTTTAACAGCGCTTACGCAATGCCTTGGCGAAAGGGCATTCTGGCGCTGGAATTTGAAGCAGCACTAAAGTCATCAATCTGATCTCCCTACGCCTCAACTGTGCTGTTGTCCATGACACGTCAATGTTGTCATACATGCGTAGCACAGCCTAATGTATTTTTTTAGAATTAATGCTTCGCATTTGAGTTCCTTTGTGCGTTACTAACGCTACAATTATGCAGGCAACACAATTTAATGTCCTCGTGCAATTTCAAAGCTCTGCCAAATAAATGATCAGAATGCCTCCAAGCGCTGGCTTTTGATGTGAAAAATCAAAATTTCTCTTTAATTAGGACTACTAAATATGCAATTTGTTGCACAGCACTGTTCTCTTGCAGGACCTTGTGTCGCTGGTGTCGTAGGGCTTACAATGCCGCGTTACTGTCTCTTCGGCGATACTGTTAATCGAGCACTGCAAATGGAGTCATCTGGAGCCGGTTAGTAGAATCATCCTTGACCTACTTCTCCTCCACCATGCCCTCAATAAAAAACGTATCTGTCTCAGCCTTTAGAATACATATCAGCAAAGAGATGAAGGAAGTATTGGATGAAATCGGAGGCTACCATACTGAGTATCGCGGTTCAGTGGAATTTGGAGACGGTGTGGAAACAACAACTTATTGGCTTACTAGGAGTGACAATTTCCATGGGCCATTACCTCGGCCTCCTCCATTAACAACGTGAGCGTTGCCACCTTCTATGCGATGAATTCTCGCACATTGGTTTTAAATAGTCTCATTCGATTTTATCGTGTTGTTTAGTTGGGTTCCCCAATTACTCTGTAGCATGAACGTGGTCAGAAGTCTAATTGACCGTATTCAAATAGTAAAATCATCACATTAAGCGGGTGTGTAGACAGCAGGTGATAAATGAACCTTTTCTGACTGAGGCTCTCTGACGATCCCATTGGCCTGCCTGAGCGTGGGTATGGCAAGTGATAGTAGATAATGTTGGAATGTGGTAGTTGTATTCAGTCCTTGTTTGCACCGATGTAAACGAAGTGAACACCGTATTGGCAGAAAGTCCACTGCTAGTCAGTTAATAACGTGGGTGGTTTAGGTTAGATGGGAGCAGATTAGACATACACGCTTGCCCAAAGTAAGTTAGACTATTTTTAATTGCATTGATAATTTGAAGGGTTCAGTAGGTGATACCACGATCGCTTACCATGGCATACCTGGCTCAATTCCCTCTATGACCTGTCAAAAAACACCATGTAATGTCATGAGCTCATTATTTTTCTGTTTTGTGTTGCAGTGGGGAATGCCATGGGTGAGTTGAGCTGCAGGTGTCGTCACTTTGTTTTCCTACTGTCTACGATATCACTTTCTCTCTGCACATCAGTGGTAAGTATTTTGCGTGGCTGCAGTTCAACTGCTAAAGTTCTCTTTGAAAATCACCAAAGCGAATGCTGCACCCATGGGGTCACACTGAACTATTTAAAGCAACATCGTAAATACAGGCGGGATGCTATTTGGGCAACAATTGATCCAACTTCTTCAGAACACATTGGCTGTGGAAGTCTGGAGCGGATCTGTTTATTGCCACTTCCTCCTGCACTCTGTCATTCATTTAGCCGTAGATAGAGTAGTTCTTCACTCTTCCGCCTTCAGCTGTACAAATCTCACGCAGCAACTGCGTGAGACAATGTGCAGTCTTGCATTGGCATCGCAACACCAAGCATAGGACCGGATTACTAGTCTTAACGGCTCAAGCTCTTTCCCAGGAAACCTATCTTAGACATGCCCCAGATGCGTAAATGTAGACCTTTCGGAGCCGTAGTTGTTGGTTGTTCTCCAGATGGCAAATGATAATGTCCGCATCCAACGCAGTGTCACTTGTCCACCCACTCACGCACAGAGGGAAAAATAGATAATTACATTCTAGGGAGCTGAACTAATTTTTACTTCATTGTTCAAAGTTTAGCCACTTAATTTGTCTTCATGGCCAATATCTTCTTCAGTCGCTAGCCTCTGGTCTCGCTAGTCGTTATTCAATGAGCAAACAGTTTTTTATCAACCCCACGTCCTTTTGTCATTGGTCATTGATGGTTTTGTGCTCATTATGCAGCATTTGCTACTGCATGGCAGATGGGCAAAGCACACTTGTTTGGCAGCTACCATGAACGTGACTTAGGTGTGAGTGCAGATTTTGACAAATCGTCTCAAGATCTCACTCATGTCTTTGCAATGGAGATTGTTGTTTTGACCATGATTGGCCCCATTAATTCGGTGCTCCACTCCTTAAGCTAGATTGAGACATTCCGTTGGACCTGATGCATCCTTGATTTATTTTGCGAATCGTCAAAATTAAGTGATTACTAACCATTCTACTTTTCCATTCGCCTTACGGAATCGCTGTGCGCTGAACCACAGCCCTGTAATCCTATGGAAGACATACAGTCAGGGGAACGTTAATAAACACCGCTAAATGCGTGTGGAACCAGGAGCATGCTCCATTTTTAGTAATTCGGGAATTGACTTTCCAGCCCATCTTTCTGACACTCCCAGCGGTCTCCAATGAACACCTTTGCCTGACCCATGACATTACGCAGGTGGGCAACAAATGTGTTAACAATTCCTCAAGGGTCGAATCCAACTGGATTTAAATTATGCTGTACCCTCTGCAATTCAATCACCTGCATTGCGGTGCCGTTTTCGCCTAATTATTCTGTTTGCAGACCTGGCAGAACTCAAGCACCCGCACACAAATGCCAATCCTAACCGCCATGATACTGATAAGCTAACTTGTAGCATAGCTAACGTGGTATATACTGCCTCATCGGCTCCTTACTGGTCCGTATTTCTTCTTTTAGGCTAGCCTGCGTTTATCTTGAAGGTGCGAATTAACTTTCTACACGCAACCTTCATCAGGAATAGCACATTGGTCTTCACGCCTTCTTCACTTGCTTTATGTGACAAGCTTCTAATTATTTTCCGTCCTTTACCAATCGTTGCCATTCCCTACAGCACAATAAGTGCTCCTTCATTCAGTTAAGGGTTCAATTTATCTCGTTTCGGCTGTTATCATTTAAGTGACTGAGTCATTAGATCTATTTTGTGCTACCCTTTGGCGGTCAGCCCTACACGATACCTTTCTTTGCCATTTGAGCTCCGGTAAAGCGTCAAACTGCGCTGTCTGACAAAGAATCCAAGTGGGGCTGGAACAACTCGCACTCATAAAAGTAAGACTTACTAAGAGATAAATGAATCGCCAGGTGAATGAGCTGCGCAAACACTGTAGATAAGCATAGACACTGTAGGTCCCTAAATCTGCAGTTTTGAAAAATCACCTAAAAACTGACATTCAACCCCCCAATCTCATAAAAACCTCCAAATCAGCCTAGCTAACTGCTCTCATAAGGTCGTATAAGCTAATGTGATGGGCATTTGCCCATGCAAATCAATGACTGCAACAGTATGGCTCGTAGTTGTCTCCTTATGCATCTCAACAAATGGCAGAAATGAAGTCTACTAGATGGAAAGGAATGAGGCGGCTAGGGTTCAATGATTAACAAAAAAATTGTGGAAATAAGCCTTGGAGGTACCAAACCGAAAGTCAGACAGGTAGACGAGTGCAATATTTCGTTAGGCTACGGATATGAACAAACAAACGGAGTAGTCGACCTCCTCCTCCAGCTTCGGTGCACATGCATAAAACACTCCCACACCAATGCGAGAGCCACTGGAAAAGGAGAGGAAGGCGTTAAAAATAGGCGGAGTCTAAGGACGATCATCAAATAAAGGCGGCTTCTCAAACGCTGGTGACATAATTTTGCATGAAACCGCGGTTTGCATACCCCTTGTGCTTTGTTGAGAAAGGAAGACTCATGACGAGACGTATGGCTGATTCGTTTCTCGACTGCCATATTAGTTGCATCTGAGAAAAATGTCAATAACCTTAGGGACAACAGAGTTTACCCGAGTCTGCAAAAGGCGCAAAGTTTTCACACCTCACCCAGCTGCCATGGCGGTGACGGCATCAACAAGCCCAATCAAACCGTTTCTTTAAAGTCTACCATGCGAAACGCACAAATGTTCCCCATAGATTTCTTCGAAGCCCACAACTCCTGTCGCTGCCGGTGTGACTAAGGGTGATGGTGGTTTAAATGTCAATGCTGCTGTTCACTATTATTTTTCATCTGCTTCTTAATTAACATAGTCTTACCACAGATTCTACCTTTTACTTTTATGTTCTCATCCCCAATTTATCAAATCATTTACTTAATGTTGCACAAACCAGGTGCCGTGCAGAACAAAGCGATGACTCGTATACATTAGAGGGGCGAATCTATGAGTTTGCGGTGCCACTAGTTCTGAAATAGCTTAACCTCTACTTTTTTCGCAATAGCTTGATATCTTTAATAACTTGTTGGATGAAAAAGTGGGATCATACAACCTAAGCGAAAAAATTGTTGTTGATGTGAACCAGCTTGTCATCATTTTTCATAGAGTGCCATTTTTTGCATTAAATCACGTCTAGCTTTAAGGACGAGGTTCATTTACAAAGGGTGCTGCCTGATTTTTTCCCTTCGTTTTGGGAACTAATGGCGTATCTCAAGCAAAACGGGTAATAAATGGAGGCTTTTTCATCTTTTCCCTTTACGATTACTTGCTGACGGATACAGTCCCGGCGAGCAGTGAATGGCGATCCTCCCAAAGTTAAGTAAACACCTCTAGTTGAGTGCAAAGATTAATACAGGAGAACATTCCTGCTTCTTCCCTCTATTTTGCACTTAAGCTATCCACCTACCATCCCTCCAGTCCTCCATAACCTGCAAACTTATGGACCTACAATTAAGTTAAAGCGTAAAGTCGGTGGACGAAAAGTCTATTGCTAAAAATCTCTCAAATGCGGCTCAAAATCTAATTTTATGTTGCACTGTGGACGTTGCAATTCATTGGTTTACATTCGTGATGTGACTTGCAATCCACCTGCTTTTGGCCCTTATCAGATAGCATGTTTATGGTACTAATTTGGTGCTTGCAATGCATAAATAGCATCAGCGATTTCGAAGGTACTTGGCAAAGTAGTCACTAGCCTCCAAGAGACTTTTTCAGAACCAATCAAGCCGAATTTGATCGAGTTCTGTGTCCATCAACATTATTTGACTTTTGTGAGTTTTAAACGCTTATAAGGGGTTGCTTTATGCCAATTCATGAAATCCCTTCGCACTTTACTTTGAGAATTAACTTGTAAATGCTATTTTTAACGGGACGTAGAAGCCATTGCTAAGGCAGGTGTTCAAGATGAAGGAATTAAAAGCAGGCTCAGCTTTTCCAAAACACTGCTTTTATCTTGACTCTCAATGTTTACTAATTATGCTGCTCACTTTTGATTTAGGGTTACATAAATTAACTTTCTAGCTGCAACTTTAAGTTATGCAGAGGAACTATCTAGTCCCCAAATAACTGTTTTAGCCGAAACTAGAAGCATAATCACAAACGATTGTTGCAATAGATTTAGCAACGAAGTTAGGCGCATACAGAGACAGACAGTGATCTGGATTGCCTGCATGGAAGACGAGCATGCTATTAGAATGCTAAACTAAAGAGTTAAATTGTGCTTATTTTGGTTTTGTTTCTCAACTATACATTTCAATAGCAAAACCTTCATTTTATGCACCGATAATCCTCAAAATGGTATGGCATCCCTTCAAGCTCTGTCTGCGAATTTTAGGTTTCTTTGAAATTTTGCTGTTGTAATTTCTTAGCTTTTCCAGTTTGTATGTCTTTATAAGAGCATTGCCAAACAAGCTGTACTTTTCGGAACAATTCATCTCTTTTAAACTTTTTAACGCATTACGCATCTTGCCTACTAAATTAAAGTAACAGACACAAGTGCCTTCACCTTTTAATCGCAGCCATTTCCCAAGGCGTCATTATTGAAATTACTACAGGTGTTCATTGTTGAAAATGAACTGTGGCTAAACGCCTGACAAATAAAGCAGATAAATTGCTGGAAGCAAATGGTTTGTATGTATTGCCTTTGAAATCCTACGCGAGAAAACTCATAATGGATTGATTCGTAGAATGCGGCTGAGACTCATGCCAATCGCCTGTCAGCAGCTCTGGACCCACTTCGTTCGAGCTTTGCTAAAGGCTTTATTTAGTGTTTTTATTAGGCTGCGCTCATGCTTGTACAGGCAGACATTTTTAAAGCAGCCTTCAGGTAATGAAAATGTCCACAACATTTTCTTTCTCTTCTTCCCTCAAGGTGTATCACCGAAGCCTTGAGATGTGGCCTAAACTCACTTAGATGTATAAGTTGACGAATTTAGTCTAAAAACCGTAAAATCAGTAATGTACTGGTATATGTGCCCTTTAATAGCATACCCAACTGTACCGTTTGTTTCAAAACAAGATGATGCACTGAAGGCAGAGATCTGCTATCAATTCTAAGTGGCAGCGCCTGCAATAACCCAGTGCTATGTTCGTTTTAGTAGGCGCCAAAGTATTTTACGTTAGATTAAGACCTCTACCTTGTTTCTAGCTCAATGCTGGGAGAAATCCCGACAAGTGCATTAGGTTAAAACAGACCAGCAGGAAGATTTTTCGAGTCCAAAATGCAATCAACTGTGGGTTGCTAAAATTACCACCCTCTTTAGGCAAATGCTCTTATTCTAATGCAGCAGAAATAAAAGACATTTGCTTCTACATTCGAATCCGACAAAAGTCCTCGGTCAGTATTTGCTGCAATGAATATTTGCAGATGTAATGGGACCTAGCAAAATTGTGCCCTTTTCTTACTGTTTGCCACAGCATGCAAACACGCTCGAGCATAAAAACTAAATTGAATTGGATCGGTGGTCAATGTCTCTCTGTAAAACTAGAAAGAGTGCATCTAACAACTGCTTCCAGGTTTACTATTCTGACATGAGATGGGACTAATGAATAGGTTTCTTTCGATTAAATTCAGGTGTGACTGATTTTGAGGCGCGAAAATTTCGTGGAGACTACTAACCTCAAATTTATTCTCGCCAAAATCGTAGTTGCTTTTGATGCACCTTGGTAGCAAATAGGTTTCAAATACATTTACTGGGCTGAAAGAAGCCAATACATGTAGAATGACATTAACGTCAATGTAATGAACCAACGGAGTGCAGAGTTTATAAGGCAAGCTAGCGTAAAATTTCCTGATGCTGCGTTCTTTACTCCCATTTTAACACATTTTGTCACAAAGGGGAGGAAATGCAAAGAATTTGACAAAAGATTAACTATTCAATCGCGAGTAACTGAAAGCTTATAATGGAGTGGAACATTGCAATGAAACGTGATTGAAATTAAATGAGCAATTATTTCCCTAAGGACAATATAGGACTCGATTTAAATGATTTAGTCGTACTGACTGGTAATGAAAATTGTAACAGAAACGCAACTTACAGTCACGAAAGATAGTTGCTGTGTTGTACGATTTCATCTTAGTGGAGTCCTTGGCAGCATTTTCAATTTCAACTGCCCATAACGTAGTGCGGAGAAAGAAACGTCATGTGGTGTCAACGATTGTTGCATTTTTTCTTATCCGGCCATGGTAGCAGATACCAACTACTCTGGAAATAATAAGAGTCTCCTTATGTAAACTACCTATGCTCGAGTCCTACAACCAGTGATTCAGGCTTCTCTTTTAAATATTTGGTCCCAAGAGTGTCGGCGTCAAAATATTAAAGTAATTTTTCATTCGGCTAGGTGCGCAAAGCATATAAATGCACAGTTTACCTTACGTATTTTAGCAGCACCATGCACTCCATCATCTTTGCTAAAATATTTCTTACCCCTCCACTGTCTCCCGACTGACTCACTTCACGGATGCTGCTTCTCTTAGACAACTGCTTTTCACGTTTACAGACATCGTACCTAATGACTTGTCATCTCTGAAGCGCCTGCACTCACTTCCACTTTCTCAGTTACCACAACCGCACAAAAGTGTTGGAGGTATCTCATCAACCGATGAACGACGAGGTTGCACGCGCATGGCACGGTGCCTATTCGTTGCTTATGTGATGATTAGTGGATATGGTTTTAATGAAAACACCGAGAAACTGTTTCATTGTTTCCAATGAAATAATATGCACTGCTATGCCAAGTCCCATCGAGTAGTGATAATTTGTTCGTGTCATGTTGCATTGTGCAACCTCAGAAATGGCATTATCTCTTTTATTTGAGCAAAGTAATTTCCGATGTACTGCATAAGCTCACACTTTCATTACAAGTGCCCCACAATTTAGCGAGAACATACTTTCAGGTGTAGCAATGACTACCATATAGAACACAACATTTCAGTAAATGTAAAGCTCTCCTCTTATAATGGGTGCATGTCCGGTCGCAGAG
Source organism: Taenia multiceps (assembly GCA_001923025.3). Lineage (NCBI taxonomy): Eukaryota > Metazoa > Platyhelminthes > Cestoda > Cyclophyllidea > Taeniidae > Taenia > Taenia multiceps. The sequence continues at coordinate 11,274,497 of CM010313.2, forward strand.
CACATAGATGAGTGCGCGTTCATGGATGGAAAGTTAGGGCGGCTTATTTGAGAGCCCAAAAACGCAAAAAAACATTTTAATTACGTACAACTTGTTTAAAAATCCAGTAGCTTACAAGTGCGCGCTAAACTGCCAATCATGTGAGGTTGCTGTGTCATCGTTGGAAGCATCTTGACTAACGACGCGATGTAAAGCAATGTAATACAGTTCGATGTTTGCCCTATCGTACTTACCAGCAAAGCTCAATTAATCCTACAAAATCAGACTGCCTGCGCCAGAGATTCCGCAATCAACTCAAAATTTTTACGGCATAAATGATCCTGCCTTGCTATATCAACATTGTAAGCAGAAGGTTAATAATCTCACTTAAATATCGATAAAAATTTGCCGATTCCACTTATGCATTAGCATTTGCTTGCATTCGACTCAAAAATTCTTCCTCGATAATCTGCATAACTGAGGAGATGAAGGCGTTACTATAAGCTTCCACATTGTACTGTCTGATGGACAAAGGGGTACCCACAGAAATGCCTTGAGCGCATGTGTTGGATATTGTGCAAAGCATTCCGCACAGCAAGCGCTTGCTTCTGAACCATCCATTTTTAACTAGAGTATTGTAAAGTAAAGACTAAGCATGGATTTACAAAACTGTGGCTTTAGAGCAGAGAACACACTAGATTTTGATAGGAGACTGGTAGGCGCATACTCACAAAAATGCGTTTTATAGAAATGCTTGCGTAGTGAATCAAAGTCTTCAAATGGTTAGAGGCACAGGCTGCACACATTGTGTCTCCAAACTGTTTCGAGGTTAAAAGAAAGTGTTTTGCAGCTTTTGTTGCATAGGAGTGTACAAAGCGGGAGCAGTTGACAGGTTTTGCAATGTTCCTTACCTTTTTGATGGCACAGTAGCATCCCGAAAGTTCTTAGGGACGTTGAACAAAGTGGACAACCTGCACTATAGATTGCTAAAATACATTAAAACTTATAAACTGGGGTCCTTTCATCGTGAGTGCTCTGTACGATTTGATCAACCACTTAGCTATTCTTTATCACTTGTATGAAACAGGAGTTTTCAATTTAATGCGGTTAATTTATTTTTAAACTGTCGCAAAGCGCCTGTCCACAAACACGAATATCCATACCCAGTTACACAACTTTACTTATGCACCCAGTTACATACATGGCAACGGACACGCATAAAGAAGTAAAGCTAAAAATGAATGACGCCTACCTTGATGGTAGCAAGCCAAATGTGCAAGTCCTAAGATGATGCTTCTGAATACAGCGGGGCACCCTGAACACCCATAAACGTTCATTTTAAAGCAGAGAATGCTAAGCCTCGCAGAACCTTGCGAGAAAATGGATGATGAGTTCGACGGATAAGCAAAGAACCTTCCGGATTTGACCTCAGCACTAAGGATGAGTGAAGCGCAGAAGAGTGGTAGTCGCTTGTTTGGTCAAATTTTTTAGTAGTGAGGCTATGCCTGCTTCTTCGTCACGCGCTCTCATTGAAAAGCCATTTAAAACCTAGTTTTCCATGTAAGGGGTAAGACGTTGCTTGTTAAGTAGGGCTCTTCAATGTACTGGGTGTTTTGAAGGACTGCATTTTTGCGTGCATTAGCTGAACCCAATCATTTTTGTCAGAATGAGAAAAAGCTGTTCATCAGTCCAAAACGCGTATAGATAAATAATAGGTTATGTGTGAAGGGGTTCTTCTTTTCCTCCTCTTCTTCCCTTACTACCTTATTGGAAGAAGACTGGGCTTTTCTGGGCATGCTTTATTTAAGAAGAAACGCTAAGTGGGTAAGTCTAGACTACTGGGTCACGGTGTCCGGAGCTGGGGGAGCACACGTTGACTCGCTCTCGGCTACGTGTAAATTGAGCTCCCGCCTCTCACCTACAAAGCGTAAATAAACACAAACATTATTACACTATGAGCTGGTCATTAAAATAACCAATAATTAATTGTTAATGAAGATGCTTTTAATCTTAAGACTTTAACTGCACTCGTTGTTTCTGTCCAGCAACAAGACAAGTGCATGTTTGAGACCCTTGACCAATTGTGGCTACCTGTTCCTCGACTTGCAGCCAACACTGGTTGTTTAAAATATGTGATTCGTCTTGCAAGTCCTGCGCCCTAGTGGTCAGAGGCAGATTCAAACATGTTTTGCACTACAGTATGCACATCTGTTAGTTGCGTATGAGACTTTTGCATTGTAGAAGTAGGTTTCGTGCCCTAATGTTCATAAGGTTTTCGGGTACATGAGATGCTCTCGTGAAGAATGAGGCATGTCTTCACTGAGGGAGTGTTTGCCATATATCATTTGAGGATGCCAAATTCACCCACTTAATTGACAAAAACCTTAGAGACGCTAAATATTAATGTCTTGGTTCACTTCACATCGTGGCGCATCTGAGAACCATTCAGGCAAGTGATGTCTCCAACGGCGACCATAACAGAGAGGTATTGAGAAAATAACCGCAAAACTGAATACAACTAAATCGTACTTCCTCGTTTTCGTCCAATCGCATTCTCAAATACTCGGCCTCACCCAACTATCCTTCGCAACAGCACAGCAGCAAAGATGGTGTGCGTAAGGCATCTGATTGCTTACCACAGTCACTCTCGATGATGGCCTATTGATAAGTTGTAATAGTTGAGTGCCAGACATAGGAGTGACCTTCTTTTTTCCACCTATGGGAGTAATTCTGCCATTGAAGCGAATGTTTGATGTTGCATTAATTCTAAGTAGAGCCTTTTTTTAATGCGCGCCCAATTTTGGACGTCAGCTGTGGCTAGGGTGTAAAAAAGTGACAGCTTCATTACTATGATGCCAAGGATTTTGGACCCAGGGCTCTCTACTTTGCATCTTCGTCCCATTTTTGCCATTAATGGCACTTTTTGCTAACCGTTGTCTAGGCTGAATAGTTGACAAAGTGCCAACTTTCGCTTAAGATTATTCTATGGTAGCTGCCTCACTGATCCAATCAATGGGAGATTGCAAAGACTTTTTCCTATAAACAGTGTTAATTTGTAATTTGTTTCCGCGGCGATTTTGAGGCATATCAATGGTGGGGACACATAAGTTTTTTTGAGGAAGGGAGAAAAAGTTGGGTTCGTTCTACCAAGAAGGCTAAGATTGCTGCAGCACCAGGAGGGCGTTCATCAATCATCAGGGCGTGAGACCACGTGAGTCCACGTGCATATGCATGCATGTCAACTTGCTTAACTAATGCGAATTCAATGGTCCTATTTCGCGACCGGGTTTCGATTGAAGTGTTAACCACTCGACTACCAACCCTAATTTACAAATTGACTGGTGTATCGTTTGCAGCACTGCTAATGCCCCGATACAAAGAGAAGAGATGCTAAGACTACCAGTTTACGAATATATGGTCAGAGGCTTCATTTTTAAGACTGCTTGTTGCAAAGTTTAACAAGATTTGCTACGGAGAGATTACAATGCAAGAGGAACGCGTCCTGGTCCCATCAAACACAGACTCGTCCGAAGGGCAATTTTGTTAAAACGCACAGCGAGAAGTTCAGATGATTGTTTAAGATTATGTTCACCAGATTTAATAACAAGTCACGTCAAAATTTCTTCATTTTGATGCAAAATAACCGGTGCAAACACTAGGTTATGCGACATTGCACCGTCACGGTGGAAAATATGAAGATGTTACAATCGATTTTATACAGGCAGCATCAGTGAATGTCAGTGTTTTATGAGGCCATTGGTCTTAATCGTCAGCTACACTGTGACAGTAAAAGGGGGTTGCAAAAGTGTGTACGAGAAGGAAAACGAGTGAAGGAAGAGTAGAAAAAGAATTATTTCTTGACGGCAATGGACCAGTAAGGTGGTTTCTGAATTGGTAGGCTAAAGTGAGAATAAACTATTTCCCATTCACAGTTAGTGAGGTTATTTTATAAGGTGAGGTTTTTGTTCGCTTCAGAGGTTGTCAGCATTGACCCAGCCTATAGGCTTGCAAGACCTCAATTTAATCACTTCAATATGGAGTAAATGTCTTTTGTTTATGAACCCCATTTGTCATGAAACACGTATTCAATTTCAGGAATAGGTGAAATTGAACCCAAATATCGCATTTCACACCACCAAATCTAGAGTCACGCAAGCGAAATAGATTAACACATGTATGAATCGCTCCTTTTACACAACAAAAACTAGAATCATGTGAGCAAAACCGATGAAGAGAGAGATGAATACCTCCATCAATTCAGCATCAATAAATTCACGTGAATTTGAATCCTAATTTTCGTTTCACTCCACCACCACTAGACTTACAAGAGCGACATGCATGAAAGTGCATCAAAACTTCGCCATTCATCTCACCTTCACATGACACACATGAGTGAAGTTGACAGAATTAAATCCAATTTTATCATTTTACTCCACCACCACTAGATACACGCAAGCGAAATCGAAAAAATTAAATCTAAATTTTGCAGTTCTCTTCGTCATTACAAGACTCATCTAAAAGAAATCGATAAATTTAAGTCTAAATTTCTCCTTTTCACTTCACCATCACTAGATTCACGTGAGCGTAATCGGTGAAACTAACTTGAAAGCTTACATTTTAGTCCACCAAAACTAGAGTCTCGTAAGCAGGGCCAATGAAGATTAAGCCTATTTGCGTCATTCATTCCTCCACTAGGAGACTCACATTAGCGAACTAGTTGAATTTAAGTCTAGATATCTCCCTTGAGCCACCGCGCCTAGACGCATTAGAGCAAAATCAGTGAAAATAGAGCCAAATAGCTCCATTCTCTGCACAATCAATGGACACGATTAAGCTAAGTTGATAAAGAAAAGGCTAAATCTCTACTTCTGCCGACAAGAGCTAAAAACACGTGATGGAAACTGATGGAGACAGAGCTATATTTTAGTTCCACTCCTCAATCTCGACATCCGTGAGCTAAACCTAGGAAAACAAAACTAGAATTACTTCCAATCCACCACCAACAGAACACACGCGCAAAATCAGTGAAAATAAAGAGAAAAATTGAACTCAAATGAAACAAAACCAGGCCAACGTGAGCGAAAATGAAGAAAAAAAGCTCACTTGAATGGGTTACTTCACCACCACCAGACTCCCGTGAAAGAAATGGATGAAATCACTGCTGAAATTCTTGCTTCACCTCACCACTACTAGGCTCACATGAACAAATGGAAGAAAGTAAATCTCAATTTATCGTACCACTTCATCAACTCTGGACCCACGTGAGAGGAGTCGATGAAATTAACGCTGAATTTCTCCTTCCACTTCACCATCACTAGGTGCACGTGAGCGAAATGGTAGAAAGCAAAGCGAATTTGATAGTGTCACTTCACAACCACCACCGCATAGACATTTATGCTTTGCATACAGATTTTTGACCTTGTGATACCAAACTCTATTTTGGATGTAGTTATTTACAAAAGACAAAGAGATTACTTTAGCTCTTGTGAGCTGGTCTAATATAGTGCGACCCAATCTTTTCCCATGTTTCTTGAAAGCAGGCTATATTCGGAAGTAAAACATTCGTAATTTCTAACAAAACGATGGCGTTTTGCAATTTAATTGCAAGACTGCCTTTTAAGTATAGTGATGTGAAAATGAAGCCAAAATGTGCACTCGAAGGAGGAGGCAATTTTAATGAGTAACTTCATCAATGAATGTTCAAAGTGCTACTTAAAATAAAGCATACGAAGCAGAGTAAATGATTACAAAGTGACCATCTAAGACAGGTGCAGTCACCCCTATCGTTTAGGAGTAAAATAATGCAGCAAATATAATCTTAAGCAAATGCAACTTCAATCACTCCGTTAACTCTAAAAATTCACTTCCTATTGAATCACTACTTTGTACGCATCATTCTGCTTTTTAAGTGCCCTCACAATTCTCTTGACGGTAACGGATAGTGTTATCAACCGGAGCACTGACAAGATAACGACTGAAAAATGCAGGCGGTACATGACGAAATAGAAGGCATGTGTGCGTATAGAAGCAGTGGGAAGATGAGGAAGTAAATACCGGATCCTCCACAGGTATAGCAATTGCCTTGAAAAATATCACTAACAAGTCTATGCATCAAGACTTGAGGTGGCGTAATAAGGGTTCGTACGAATTACTATTGCATGGAGTTCCATGGAATGCCCCAGAACTGGAAATATCACTTCCTGTTCCAATTTGGTGAACACTAGATTATACATACTACCCAGGTAATTCAGTAAAGAGTTTATTGCAGAATCATTGGCATATTTTGTCAATTTGACTGTTTCCTACGCACCTGCTGGTGGCCGCTAAAATACCTTACCTAAGCCAACTCATTAGGGCATTATGGATGCTTAAATGACACTACTAGATAAGCGCCTCTCAGTCTTCACAAAGAATAGAAATATTTGCATAGACTTGATATTATCCAGGTACATAGTTGTAGCCCTCAATTCGAGCTCACGAATGAATGTTACATCCCACTTCATCCTAAAAGTGTATTCTCTAGCTCAGTTTAGTCGGGCATTACCCATTATTCATTTTGCTCTGCTGGCGAGAGTTGCTGTTGCGCCACTATTTAGCTTACCGAAAAACGGTCAAGTATATTCAGAGCAGAGTAAGCACCGAAGCAATATCTCAGTCAAATTTGTAGCAATAAGCATTCATTGATCCCTCATGTAGCTTAAGATAACCATCGCGAACAGCATCACACCGTCAATCATACTAAGGCCAAATTCTTAGCCTAGTGATTTGGTAGAAACAAAAACAATTTGCATGGTCAGGCATTCTGCATTTAAGTAACTACGCAACAGTTACGTGCATGATTTTAAAGAAGCGAAGAAAAGAATGCACGTCAGCCTCCCTTGGAATGCACTAATCATTGATAAGCTCGGTCATATTTGGTAAAATGTGCTACATTGCTCGTTGCAGCTAGTTTAATCTTTCGAATTTAAACACCCTTCTTTTACTTTATACGCATTATGCACCATCGCTTCATATAAATGTAGTTGAATTAGAAAATAGCAATGTCCTCATTTACCTACTTTTAAAACCCAAATCTAGGGGAGCGAGGATCTTTCTACTTGACTACTTGGTGCAACGTAACCTCAGCATCGTGCAATTTCATAAAACGCGTGGAAGTAGCCCATCCCAAGAGTAAAGATCAGATTACGGGAAGACCCTTTTGCCATTGCATGTTGCTCTTCGTCGCGCATACAGCAGCCATTCATCGACAGGCCTTTTGCACATTTAAAATAAACGAAGGCGCTTGTCATCTTGGCCAATGAATCAAATGCCCCTTATAAGCTTAAATTGGCAGGACTTTACTTAATTGCGCTACCGCCTCCTTCTTGGCACACAAATTTGTGATGGGATCAGCTAATATTTGGGTGATGTCGTCTCGACCCTAAATTAATACCACATTGCTATAGCAAGCATGCGTCTTCCATGTTCCCAGGTCATGGAATGCACAGCATCCCCAAATTCGTCAACACTTCGAAGAGGGGAAAATACCTGCAGATTACATTAACGCTTGTCCTTAATAAGAGTGACTTGCCAACAGCTATTTAGCCTGGTAGTGGTTTGGTGGTTTATTGAAATATAGTTTCGCGGATTCTTGTTAATAGTGAATTATTAAGAGGTTAGTTCAAAACTATTTAGAAGGTATCACAGATTGTGCATTGCTTTGCGCTGCTTTCTCTTCGATTATTGACTAGTTGCAAAGGCAAAATTTGGCAGGTGCTGCCAAGCCGTATGAGTGAAGGATGCAGTGACAGCATCAAGTGAGGCGATGCAACTGTCGCAATGCCTATCTGCCAAGTACAACAAAGCGGTAAATTGGGTAGATGGAAATGAAATGGGAGAATCCCATGCATCGCAAAGTCATAAATTGTCAAACGCGCATTTATTTAGCATGACGCTAGCCCAAGTCCTTTTCGACTAAAAAATCTGATGATATAGTGTTACTTGAGAAAGGAATGAACCGTAACAATTCAAGCCAGTTGGGGAAAGGCGGTCAATCGTTGCGATACAGTATTGTGTTCTCAACAGTTTCGTGGTAAAGAATTGGGATGGCAACTTCGAGTTAATAAAAGAGACAACTTAACATATGGAATTGAAAGAGAAGTCAGCATGCTGTGGAGCGGTAAAGACAATCGATTTCGAAAATCGATTCCATTGATCTTTTATTCGTCAGTCAAACTGAAGGTTATTTTGCATGTAGATAGGTGGGTTTCTGAAATGACGCTTTCACTCCTGCATATATGGGCCTTTTTTTGGTAGAGGATGTGACAACATTACAAAATAAAACCCTACAAAATTTGTTTAATAAGGACGATAACCTAATCATGAACATGTGCCTTGCGGCACGTTATCTTGCTAAGTATATTACTTAAATAGCTTTGGTGTGGCGAAAATAAGTGGCGCTCATTATATGAATAGGTAGTGGAGGAAGAAACTGCACTAAGTAACGTTCTTCCCCAATTTTGCTATTGTTAAAATTTTTCTCATTTTATTAAAATAAAGTAAGTAAATTTTGAGTTGATTAAGCAAAATATCATTCTCTCCCTGTCCTAAACATAGAACTGAACACCGATCGAAGGATGAACTGTTCAAAGAAGAAGAATGGCCCTGCTGCCAAAATTATTTCTCTATCAACATGTGATACAACAGCATTGGGAACGGACTACTTAAGTATAAAGACAACGAGGGAGTCAACATCATTAACACATTCATCGTCTCACCAAATTTGCATTCAAACAGACTCTGATAGCTCCAAAAATTTCGATCCGAAACTCCAAAGAATGGATTCCGGTTACAGTAATAGCCACAAGGAGGAAGTGAGGAATCACTGCTGCTTTTAGAGCTAGATTTACTCTTTATGTGCCTATGGGTGAGCTTGTGGTGTTCAATGACAAGGAGGTAAAAGCAGTGGCATAACACATGAGCACCCATATGACTGCTTGAAATTGAAGAAACCACTGTTTGTTCTTGATCGCCTGCAAGTCGATGGTAAGAAGTACACTCTTGGACTGCAGCAAAATATTGGGATTATCCTATGCATGCAGTTCAGGTGATAGCGAACGAGTACGCCGTTGTTTGACTGGATTCTGACTATTTGTGGACTCTCGCTATCGACTTCGCAGCTGTCCTGAAATTTCGGAAGCTAATCTTTGCGCATTGTCTACATTACAGATGAGATTTAAAAAAGACTGATTGGCCAGTCCTTCTGTAAATAATCCTACGGGAAGAGTATGAGTCAGCCTGTTCTGTGTAACTCTTTGAATCCACTCCTAGAGACTCACACGGGCCGTTTTCTAACGATTTCGCATGGCTGGACGGAACAAATCTGGCAATCTAAGGGGGGTGTGGCTAAAGTTCACCTCACAAACATTTATCCCTTCTTGACCATGTAGACCAAAATGCTAGTGAACAGTGAACACACTTCGAATCCATCTGGTAAGGTTGGAAAGACGCACCCGACTTAAAGTGAACATCCACTAAGGGAATTTCAAATAAACCTGACCTTACAATAAGCGAATGTGGAAGCACGTGGAGGATAATCTTAGGCTGGATGGTGCAAACCTTCTTGACTGAGGGAATCTAATGGAAAATGTCTAGTGGACAGTAAAGACAAATCCTTAACCTGGTCTTACGGAAGATGAGAAACACATGCATAATTTTAATAGAACACCTTGCTACACGCGTGCTGACAAACTACAGCCAAATATGCATGAATGAATTAGAACAAAGTGGTATACATGTAGAATTTATCAAACAAGAACACGCATAATTTTCAGTTAAGTAATACATATTTTGGGGCCTTACTACACATAACCTCGCTTCTTTTTGCTTCAATCTTAGCAGGAATTTTTGAACTTGACCAGATGTCTAGCAATTATCCTACAATTGCGCAGAATAATTAATTCGGGTTCTAATGTGTGCTTAGCCTTCCCGGTATTTGTTGTGCCCTTGATCATTTGCCTGCCCAATGTGTAAATTAAAATAATTGGATCCGATTACTCCTTACCTGCTCATATTTGTACGCCTGCATATGCGCCATAAATGCAGGAATGAGTGAATGTGTCCTTGTGCTTGCATCCAGCCACATATTACGCCACACGAAATATGTGGGATACCATGATGCAATTATTGGCGCTAAAGAGATCCATAATAATTAACTTAAGCCGATTTGTCTTCATACGTGCGTCCTACTGCTACGTCAGGAGCACACTCCTCGACTGTGTCTCATGAGTGCGTAGCATTTAAACGGACACACCGATGTCGCAAAGGACTAAAGCGTATGAGGATAGAAATTCGTGTATTTAGGGCTTAGAACTCGATGGATCTATAGATTTTTGGTAATGAGTATGACCGTTTCGATTAGGCAAATTATCCTGCGATGGCATGGCGGAAACGCCGCGTTCCCTTTCATCCGTTTTGACATGGCCTTGATTGGAATGAGGATTCTTTAGGTTGCTGTCAATTAATTTGAGCCTTTTGGTTATTGTGCCACTTCCTTTGCTCTTCTTGCACACTTCTCTGCTTTTATTGCAATAATTGTTGCCTTAATATGCTTACAACACATGGTATGCCGCCATTAATCATCTTCTGTTGAACTGAAAATCCTCCGTTTATTCATCGTTGACATCGTGTTTGCCTCGTAGGTATATGGGTTATTTGGCTGGTGCTTCACCACACATAGAAACTTAAAAGTAGTGAAGAGAAACAAGCCTGCGTTTCACTGCATGCTAGAAATCCATTTTTCCACTATGCATAAATGGGATGAGAGAAACACAAGCTTGTCACCTTTTAATTGTTTGAATATGTAGAATGCCATATTATCAAGAGGTCTTCGCTCATCTTTTCACTTTGTTTGACTTTGTGTAAATTCATGTTAACATTCATTTGAGCACTTACTATAACGGTGCTTGGCTGTGCACAAAGAGCTTTATAAGGCCTTAGACCTAGTTAGCGGTCGCCAAAGGCCTCTAGATGACGCGGCGATTATGTCAACAGAAGCAAATGACAGTTGAGTTAATATCAGAAGCCTATGCCAAAATCGCCGTCGAATCTGAGGGATCGGACTGTAATAGTTAGGGAAAATACAGGAGGTGGAGCAGTCAAAACAGGGATTTGGATTGGACGATAACTCTGAGCTCGAGAGGAGATGCTGGGTTAGTGAGCCTCCTCATGATTGAATTGTTGGAGGCAAATCAGAGCTAATACGCAGAACTGCACATTCAAGTAAACTTCATGTTGTTTCCTCTCCAACATTGCTATTTAGCTCGAAGCATGTGGATTGTCCTAGTCTACTAGACATGCTCGCTCGTTAATGTTCCACTTGTTTCAAAGGCACTGAGTGCAGAGGACTGACCACATGAATGACTCGGACAAAAGTTTAGGTCATTTTAAGAATGCAGCTGTATTCAACTTGTGCATTGCTTCCAACTTGTTAGAGCCTCCCTAATCAAAGATCTAATTAAAAAATTCGAAACTAAGGGAAAACATAACTATTTCCCACTGCTAAATGTCAGAAATCGAATCGCCGACGTTGTCTATTTGCTGGTAAAGGGGTGCCATCCAGAACATTTGTCATTCTTTCGAAAATCACGTCGCAATTTCTCCATTTTAATAGGTTACGCCAGTTGACAAGGCTCCTTTGTCTGGGCCTGATGCACCACATCCGCCAATTGATGGGCAGAGTTGTCAGCAGGGAGCGAGCGAGGTCACAAAGTCTCCGAACAAATTGCATTTATAGTGACTGCAATAACCAGTATTTGATGAGAGGCAAGGCATTCTAGTGCGGCTGTAAAATCGTTGCCGAGGAAGCGTGAGGAATCCAACACATAGATTATGCAATTGCTACAGTTGTGCTCATAAAAGTGGTACTTGTAGAAACTTAATTCATTCCAACCTCAGTCACGATGCACCCATAATTGCAAGCAGTATGCATGTGCAATGGATACGTTTTTGTAGGAAGTTCCTTTTAAAATTTGCTCTATGGCATATTACTCAGGTGCCACAGTCACTGCATTATGGACAGGCGAGACTTGTTAGTGTGTGTCTCTGTGGTCTTGATCTTGAGAATGCCCGGATAGAAAGCGTTAAGAAGAATGGCCTGTGGGCATTTTGGAACGAAGTAGGTGAGGGTTGTGGGAAGAGCAGATGATAGAGATTCTATTTTCCTATTATTTCATTCATTTATCGACCAACGTTCAAATCCAGAGAGTAAACAGCATGGTAGTACGAAGTGAGCATCTGCCTCTTCTTCCTGTCACTGCAGCAAACCTCACAGTTTACTTGAAATCAGGTTATGTACATTAAGAATGTGTTTTTTATGATTTTCTCTATTAGCACCATAAATATATCAAGTGTGATGACTGTAAAAGGACCTCCTTTCAGGCCAGTTCAGTAGTGGAAGCAGTGGCACCTTCCTTGCTCCTTTCCAGCTTTGGGAACTACGGGTGGCGTGCATTTATATTAAAGCCATCAACAGGAGCCAGTGATGCATTCAAAATAATCCAACACATACACACACACGTTAGAGGTGTGGTAACTCGGTCCGCCTATCCTATGGGAATGCCACAGACGTCACGTAATCGTCGCCGTGACGTGTAAGTGGTGTGGTTCTTACACCCTCACAGATGAATACATCCAAACACGGTGGCATGGGGTATGCTTGCCATTCTTGCGATCTAGACTGTTCATTCATTTATGCTTAGCGCACCTCCAAACATACGCAATGTGGCCCACTTTGCTAGACCACTTCGCTTGTTCCAAACAGTAGAAGAGAACTCCAAAAACAGCAGTACACAGCAAGATTATGAAGACAAAAGCGGCGCTTTGGCATGCATTTCTAAAGATTTGCACTGATAAGTCCTGTTAGGAGCTTGACAAACTTTAAATTAGGGCAAATGTGCTCATGAATAGACTAATTATAAAACTTGCTGTGACGTAATCACTTAATGACCACAAAGAGTGAGTAGCACACTCGTGAAATCTTTAAACAGAAACGCTAATCTTTCCTAGCCATGGTATCCTACCCTGTGGAGAAACGTAGTTGTGCGCAGTCATTGCCGATCAAGCCAATCTAATGATAAGTGCCCGTTCAAAATCAACGATAGTGTCAGTCTTAGCTTCGATTGCTTCAATTACATTTGTCTGGTCATCCATCCATATACCATAGATGACGGTTTCTGGTCATTTGCACGTCTATTGTGGATTTCTCGTTTGGCTGTTAGGAATCCCTATCCTAATTTTACTCTTGAAACTCTTCGAAATCGCTGATCGATCCTTCCACTGATTTTGCCATTGCACACCCATTTGTGGATTTTTCTCGAATTTAACCACCTACTTCTTCTCCCATCTACCTATTTCACAATCACGGATATCTCAATGCATGACAATTTGGAATCGAGTGATTCAAAGCGAATTTACCTGCGATCTGCAATTAGTAGCTCCAAAAGTCTACCATGGTTCGCAACACATCAAGACGTGGTGCCAACCACCTTTGAATTATCCATTTGCAATAGAATCTCGCTTTACGTGTTGCTGCATACCTATCCCCCTCACGGAATTACCTTCCTCACATTAGTGAGGCAGTTCCTCGGATCTTTGATTCCAATGCATAAAATTTTTTCAGCCCGAGATAAGGTGGGTGCGGTGGCATCACTTCAACGGGAATCTAGAATGCATTGCTGTCTATTAGTTAAATGTGTTTTATTTTCATCCTATAGACGGCTCACTGTTGCAGATCTTTGGCTTAAAATCCACAACGCCCCATCCTATCACCCATTTGTCACACACTAGAATAGTTTTTACCCTTGTTACCAAAGCTCTAAAATGCTATCTCAAACTTGACTCATTGATATTGTTGATAACTCAGGTGACACACACTGTCATTTCTACACAAGAGCTGAGTCGCATTAAGTTGAATTCCAGATTTTCATGGCCTCATCCATTTGGCTGCAAAAGTAATCCCCCACACATTACTGTATGCATTACTGTATGGCATAACTCGGCCAAATGTTGTGTAGCATATGTAAGATGAGCAGGTTTGGGGCCTGTCTGACGCTGACAAGTATTAGCTGATCATCGCTTTGCTTTCTTCCCTTCCTTTTCGTATTGCACCCATTCTCTCCTCAATTCCAACTGCATTCATTCTGCTATAAGTAGGACTGCGTGCAGTTGAATGATCGATTCACTGACCACACATTTTGTTTGCATTCTTCACGAATCTGGTGGCAATTTATTGCTCATTAGGCTTCCCTTTTCAAACCCACTGCTTCGTAGGTTCGCACCATTTAGTTTTTTTATTAATCCCATCATGTTTGTTGTCTTTTATTAATTTTGCTTAATTTTTTCCTTTTTACTTTTGCATCTCTACCTTGTCCATGCCATGCTGTACTGCTGATTTACATTCACTTGTAAGGTGCAGTGAGCATTCCTCAGACTGCCATTGGCTCCGAAGTAGGCAAATGTGAAGGTGTTTACAATGCAATGACTCTTGATTAATAAATACGGAGAAAGGCAAAGAGATGTCAGAAGTGATGCCTTAGATTATTCCGTAGCTGCTTATCAAATGGCCACTTTGTGCGCACACACACGCACACAGTGAACATAGACCAGCAAGGCAAGTGTACATTATTGCTCACTACCTAGATGGTCAAATGAAGGACGTTGGTAATGTGGCAGATGAGCAAATAAGTGGCCTGACTAAACTATGCTCCACAGTGGGGCTTGAACGAGGGCTAGGGAAGAGGACTTTCCTTTCCTCGAGAACTTTGAGCGGTTTCACTCACATGTGATGGGTCTGGATATCAGCGATAGCGAACGTGGAGACCTCAGTCTGCCTTGACTTTCGCTTGAAGTGTGGGTACTGTTGTGTGTGTCTGTGTGTGAGAGAGTCCAAAAGTAGCCATGATACATGATTGCAGGGACAGATAGCCTGGCGCGGTGTCCTATAGTGTGCCCAAAATGGGATGGTAGGTGACAGTCTGCAAGGCATTGTAGTTCAGTAAGTCTCCCCCTGCTGCTGTATGTACTGTGGCTGCTGACAAAATAATAAATGGCGTACAATATGAGCTTGGGTAGAAAGTGGAAGGTGTGATTAGTGATTAGGAGTTTAAGGCTGGTCTTAGGGGAGTCTTCAGAAGTGGCAAATGTAGAGTCCTGATGGATGTTTCTAGTTAAGCTCTCATACAAACCATTGTCTCCCACCGAGAAGACTAGTAGTGGCTGTTTAATCTCCAAGGTGGAGGCGAAGAATCGTCACAATCCAGCTATGAAGTAGGCAAATGCAAAACTCAGATGCATATGCAGCTCACGGTACGTCAATGTAATGGTTTCACAATACCATTTTCAACTTATCACTTCCTGCCTTTGCTAGAGGCATAAGAGAATCAACAGGATTTAAAATGGACCTCATACTTGAATGCTTAAAGTAGATAGTGATGTGTTGTTACGCATACAAACAGAGACTATGAATCGGCGCATGGAAAGGAATAAACACGTGAGCTGATGGTTTAACACGATTTGTTGCGGACCGAGGAGGAAGTGGTGAACGCCAAGAAGGCCATCAGTAAGCAAGAACAGGATCCGAAGGAGACGTTGTTGAGGGTGACCTAAAAGGTGAGAAGGGCAACAAAATGAGGACTAAGATGGGTAGCTGAGGGCAGTTATAGTGTTTACAGTTAATTCAGCACAATCGCTTTGAGGACATATCGCCTGATCCTGTGTTTCGTTCCTGAACAATGATTCATTTAGCTACCTCCTAGGTTTACGAATCGTCTGTTTGTGTGCTTGTCTTCTAGTTTAGTATTGTCCATTATAGGCCATGATGGAGGGGACTACTTCTAACTTACTGTGATTGGGATGAGGATAACGTAGTGGTTCGCCACTAAGACTGTAGTCCAAGAGCTTTAATTTTGAATTCCAGATAGCATCTTGTCCTCCGATTCTTCTATCTACCAAGCAGAAATCAAGTTTGTATCGACGTCCTTTTCTTTTAGGCAATAAGGACTGAGTAGAGCGTATTATAGGAAGCGACAGCCTAAAGGACAGCCATGCCCGTTCCTACCTCCGATTAATAAAATGAAGATAGTCATCAACTGCAGATGGGCGAAGCATTGGAGACTCTGTGCATATAGCCATGGGAGGGCAGCGCGGTTTACGAGAAAACGCTCTCATCTCGAGTAAGACAAGAGTTATCCAGATTGCCACACTCTCACTTGTAAGATCGTAGTAGAAAAACGCAATCCAATCGTAGTGCCGATATGCAAACACAGTTGTGCGCAGGGATAGGAATAAAGTTTTGGGATCAACCCAACAAATAGATTACTCCTCGAGAAATATTTTGCAAAGAATATACGGCTGATGAGGAGCAACACATGAAAGGCGGACAACCATCAACAAAATCAGCTTGTAAAGGGGCCTTAATTTGAAATGCAGCACAGGGCTAATACGCTTTGCCAACTGTATAAAAATTGGTAGTTGTGGGCGAATATTTTCAATTGTCTCAATTGGTGGTGGGGGCCTGAATTAGTCAGGAATGGGTGAGTGAGGAAGGGAGAGATCCATGCTATATCTAAACATTTATTTAACCTTGCCTTTTGTTGTCACTTCTGTTGCTTGCATTGTCGTTTTGACAGCATGGTCTTCTGTTCATGCCCACGGATTGCCAAGCTTTCTCTGCGAAAGTGGTTCATGTCGTGATGTACTTACATTGGCTTCGGTAGAACTTATCTAGGTATTGCGAATGATAGGCAATTTAACACTGCTTGGCGAGTTGGCAAATAAAAATTACATCATAGCACGCAGAGGCACTATAAGTACTGTCATTAGAGTATGCTCTCCTTAAGGTCTACCATTCTATGAAAAGTGGCAGGAAGACATTACCTGTCACAAATTACGGCAGCCAATCATGCTGCAGCTGATCGCTGTTTGACGAGGCATGGTGCACTAGGAGGTTGAATTTTATTCTATAATTTGCAACCATATCAAATTATACCCAATGCAATCTAAATTTCCAACAAATGCATTGCCTGTGCCTGGCACAGGTTCCAAGTATATGTTACATGGGGTGCTCACTCACAATGCCCGCTCAAGTTACGTTTACACCGATATGCATCTAAGCATCAGTGTATTCTTCTATGTGCCCTTTTGGATTGTCGTTGACAAGCGCTACTCCACTTACTGTAGAGTAAAACAATATTTGTCTCGATAATCACGATCTTTCAGCTCACCCACAACACCAAGCCTGTGATGAAGCAGTCACATGAGTTTTTCATCCTTTTGGCTTTCACATTGGCAATTAGTAACTGCTTTAGTGAATAAGACATGATTTAAACCATTACGACCTGCTCAAGAAAAATTGCTACATTTTCTTAAATGTTTGTCGACTTACCACTTGGGCTCTTACCTAATTCCGCGAATTCGCGCTTGCATTCGTCTAGCCAAAAGTTTATTCAACAAGTTGTGGACACTTGTTCCAAGTGATGTTTGCCTTTGCTTGTTGCAATTTATCTGCAGTGCAATAGATTGTGAGAAGAAGATGGATTGTTTGTAGGTCAACAAACGACAGGTGGGCTAACAAATAGCAAAAGAAATAGGACCTACTACCACATAGGCTTTATATCAGCAAAATACTTCGCTATGTGTCAAATTAAAAGGTTTTGTTTGAAAAACCCCACAAGGTGACTTGTACTGCCGTTTGGTGTTTAAAGCAAGAAAATGAGCAGACTTTCAAATGCGTCATCATCAAGACCACTCTCAGGCATGTTTCACGTTTAGAGAACACACAGAGTATGTCACCTGAAGACTAAAAATGCCTTTGCATCGTTCTCGCTGCAAAATATGTTAGAAACAGATCACCGCAGCGTTGGTCAGGCTTGTCTCTCAAATAGGTTGTTGAATAAAGGATGACGTAAAGCTCAGCACTAAAGCTGATGTGAGTTTCCTCCCTATAAACGCAGTGTCATCTCTTCGGATCCTCAAATTTGGTTTTTTTCAACATAAATTAAACAAATAGTGGAAATCGACCCCTAAAAGATGGCTTTGCCTCACTACTACTGAAGTGAGAGCTTGAGTTGTTGCAGAATCATCAAAACTCACCCCAATCATTCGAGATTCAGCACTTTCGTCAAATTGCAGATCTTCTCCAATGCCCTGACCCACCACTTCCAAACAAAATAGTATTACTGATGAACTAATTTTTGCACTGAGCTGAAAGCTGACTGAGGCAGTTATTCTCGAATATCTGACTTGCTGTGAGGAAAACTGCGCTTTAGATGGGCGAATTGACACCACGGATTAAGGCTCATAATTTTAACGCAAACACATCGTTCACTTTAAATCGTCTACAGTGAGAGAAATTTACTTAGTGAATCGTGTTTTAAGTTGATCTATGTCTGATTGTAGGCATATGCTACATGCAATTCACTTTTGAGAGAGGCATTCATCTGCAAGGGTTGCAAGAGGAAAGGGTGTGTTGTGTTCGCCACGGCATTTTAACAAGGTATTCAGCCCTGATGTTTAGTTGAAGCAAGTTTGCCTACCCCTCTCACTAATGTAGCACACGTACTTCATTGTAACATTGGGAGCATATAAAACGGCCCAACTGTGTGCCCAAGTTGTCCATTACCTGCGTCCATTCCTAACCTCGTTCACACCTCAAGCATTCCATCCGATTCAATGGAAATAATAGGACTTCAAAAGCAATACACTTTGCTCTGATGAGAGCACACTAGAAGTGGTCCATTGTTCTCATTCATATTTGTAGCTGCACGTACTCGGTGACGCATATATATAGCGTGGACACTGAGCTCCTGCCATGAGAGTGGCACAGTAGCTCTCCTCAATGGTAGCGTACTTTGTGGCCATCCTCGTCATCCAGAGCGGTCTGATTTGTAAAGGCTTGACTTACGCAGTCATATTTTAATGTATATTTAGAGTGCAATTGGGCACAAATCATCACAGGGGATTCGCGGGACACTTTCCGACTGCGTATAACTTCGATTGTCCAGGTGTAGTGTTTGTGAATGAAATTTTTCAGCGCAACCTCACAGTGCTCGACAAAAACAGAGCCAGAGCTACACCGAAATGGTAGGGTAGACCACCATTCGGTCATGAATTCACAGGTTCGCTAGCATGTTGTACTGTGTTTTGCTGTGCTACGTAGTCAGTATTACCTACTAGCAGTGTTCTACTGGCAACTGTTGGTTAAGGAACGCAAAATGTACACGCATACGTGCATACTGATGCCAAATCATGATTTCCAGTCAGGAATTGTCACATTTTCATCGTCGTAGAAGTCAGTCTGCTATCTCTCTGTGTTGCATCACTAAGGCACCTTAAAGACAATTCAATCAGTTGCACCTTACCAGAAATATTTGCCTATGGTTCCACGACCTCCTGATCGCGTTATCTGCGCCCCATTTCAAGCGCGACAGATGGAGTCCAAACAAAGCTTACAGTGAGTCAGCAAACACGCGCAGAGTGAGAGGCAGATAGGTAGACGAGGATAGATATAGATGTCATCAAGCCTAATTTATAAATAAATTTCGCTAGTTTCGCCTACTTTTTTGCTAAACATATCATTGTTAGTTTAAACTAATTTGCTTGCCCTTTATAATCCAAACCTAATGAGAATAGCACAACTCCTTTAAAGCATGACCGTCCTCATTGTTCTGGTGCAAGCATGGCAGATTATGGAACCCAGGCTGCTTCTAAAGCAAAATCCGTGGTTCACGACAAGCCCTTGGTACGTACTACTCCGTCACAATTTCATTCTTCACCTTTAGCCTCTTTCCACCCCACATTTTCTTCGTGTCTTTATTATCGCTTTCTTGCTTTCCAGGCTTCTGCATTTTTTACCACCCCTTTCTTATCTGCTCTATTTCTCCCTCTAGGTACGGACCATAACTAACCAGGAGTCTACAATTCGATCGCGTAAAATCGAAGATCCATCCAGTCGCTTAAAAAGCGATGGAATTCGACTTGAATTTTAGCAATGCGGTGACATGCGCAAGGGCGGGCGAAATGCATCCACAACCACCAAGTCAAGCGGTTCCTGTGGTAAGTTAGCTGCTCTTGCACCAAACGGGTGATTCGTTGTCCAATCTGTCTCAGACGCAAGCGTATCGTTCGTACTGAAAAGGCCTACTTGTAACTATTGTTATAGTGTACTCACACATGGCACCGCTTATTCGCCTGCCAATACGTGGGCTGAGGAACATACCACCATAACTGCGTTTTTGTGTTTTTATTCCATCTGGAGCGCACCAGATAAATTGGAATAACAAATGGATGACATTTTATCCGGTAAAATTGATACTTTGGAAACGACGATTGCCTCTGCAGACCCAAACACCATTTCGGGAGCCACTCAGGCAATATGCGCGTAAATTAGGCATTTATGATTTGCGGCCTCACTCACAGCAAGCTCCGTATTTGTCAAGTGCTCACTTCTCCTTTCAATGAGCCGTGCAAACCACTCTGAAAAATTTGCCTCTCCACCACTTTAGACACACCTGATACAATGGATCTGAGACACGAAATACTGGCTAAGGTTTTTCCTTCTCCTTCTTAAATTTGCATTGAATTCCAGCCTTCACACGCTCCGTTTATGCAAAATGTTCCAAGTAAATCACATTTTCTACATTGACTGACCGATTGAGGCTTAGGCAAATTAAAGTTGATACACTTCATCTCCCGACGAAACGTTCGCGTTTTTCCTTAACTGATCTTTGTGGGAACGCTTCATGGCACACTTGTTCATTTGAGGGATTTAAGACTACTTGTGTTGCACTGCAATTTAGTTTTTTTAAGGCAAAGAACTATGAGAGTAGTAAATTTGCAAGCACGATTTGAGCACTATGCATAGAAGGAGCCAAGGCATTTCTCCTCATCATCACCCTGATTACCTTTACTTTCACGGATTGCTGGAGGTCTGATTTGCTTCACCACGAGAAAGGGTTGCGTCTGTATTCACAGTTACCGTCTCTTCGTTCCTCCCGTCCTTCTCTATTCCCCTACGTTACCATTAATCACAGATGGTTTCAATGCTCAAAGAGGACTCAATCACACTCACTTTGCATTTGCATTCAGTGCCTAACTTCCTGTGTAGTAAATTAAGGTATTGAAAAGCCTTGACATCTATCCACGAAATTAATCCATTCGCATCAATTGAAGTGTACCAATTTTAGAGTTCGCATTGTAAGTCTTCGAAACATTGACTATGCATTTGCAATGTAGACTCAAAAAGTGCATTCCACTAAATGCACTTTAACTTGCTTGCATTCATTCATCCACTTTTGAGGCCGCTGTCAGCACCTTGAACACATCACCCACTTTTGACACCAACATCACCGCCTCTTCCTTCGGTACTACCTAATTTTGACCAAAGCACTTCACGATGCCATTCAAAGGATCCACAAGTGCCAGTTCCACTGCAAGTTGGCGTAAATGCAGCAATAGTTGTTCGCACCTTTATCCCTTTATCCGCAGTGGAGAATTGGTGACGAGAGCTTAGGCAACTTGATTGAAGATGTGAATCAACAGTGACGAATTTGTCCCATTCCCTTCTCAGTGCTGCATCAGCAGCCTTTTTCTACTAAATAATGTAGGGAAGACGGGAAGTAGGGACTACGATTACTCCAAGAGCAACTCTTCTGTAGTAACTTACATTAATAGTCATGTCTGTAATTGCAGAAACCATCAACCATGTGTTAGTTCTGCAAAAAGCCCTTTGATATGCTTTTTCTAAAATTTACCCTTTTCAGTCCTAATGATTCGCACGCCAGGCCAATGCTATTACCCATGCTGGCAGATGCCCTACCAGCTTGACCACTGCTCGGGTGAGTGGCGGCGAGGTGTGTGAGGATGGGAATGCCATTACATGACCACGTGGTCAATGGACTTGTTTCTGCCTTTCCTACAAAACAAGTGTGATTTCCTTGGTTTTACAAGACAAAGGTATCCGACTCTTCCTCACCCTTGCCAGCAGGTATGGCATTGTCACCACCTTACTTACGAACTTCGATCTGCAACGCTGTAGAGGAAATTTGATGGTGCAGACATGTGTGTTTGGACTAACAAACATAAAAAATTTTGCTTTTCAATGTTTGGCAAAGTTATTTTTCCCTGTATAATTCACTATGTGCACAACGAAAACAGCTTTTACAAATTCTGAACCAACCTTAGCACAGTAAACGAGAAAATTCTAAATAATTAACATTGAATCTGATTGTTGTCTTGGTTTACTTCAACAGTACTTCTTGCGCAGTAGATAAGACATTGTGTTCTATGCAAGCTCTAACAATATACCTTAAAAATTGGATTTTCTGAGATCTTTTATAAAATATAGCTGCGACGTGAGCTGAAGTCATGAGGTCTCAAGACGCCAAAACAGTTACGCATACCTTTTTCAACCGTTGGATCTGTCAAAACGGAGTGCCCGAATCAGTTCATAGCGATCAAGGCCCCAACTTCGAAAGCCGACTTTTTATTGAACTATGCAAGACTTTCGGAATCACAAAAACGCGCACCACACCAGGGCACCCACAAGGCAACGGACAGGTAGAAAGAACGAATTGCACTCTAATAGGACTGCTGAAGGCTTTTACCAAAAAGGGCAAAGCCGGAAGACTGGGGTTTAAGCCTAGGAGGCGCCCTTCTAGCGTAGAGAGCCACAGTCCACACGTCAACGGGTGTTTTCCCGTTCAAAATACTCACAGACCGCGGAATGAGAAATTTGTCCGACATCTTTCTACCAAGTAAAGAAGCAACAACCGACAATGTGCCAGAATACGTGCTGCGTCCAAAATAAGGGATAAGAAAGACGTTCAGTATGGCTCGGTGGTACTTACAAACGTCTTACAGTAGACAAAAGAAGTGCTACGACAAGCATAGCCGGCTCAACACCTACCAAGAAGGAGATCTCGTCCAAGTATACAAGCCAATTCTTCCACCTGGCGGACGTACCACAATGCTTGCACACTCGACGTGTCCACACACACATCGTCATTCGGAAAAATGGCTACCAAGCAGCAATGAAAGAATAGACTTCTGAGGATTTCGTGGCCTACCACGTCATCATTGGAGAACTCGGACCTAAATAACATCGTGGTTGCAACACCACAACCCTGCCTATTTTACGCGACAACTGGGTTTGACTTCCCTTCACATAGTCTCGCCCTCCTCCACACATGACACGAATTCGTGGGTAAATGCACATGCATGTGTATTTATGTACAAAAATGCAAATAAAGAACCAACTTGTATAGAGCGGATGAATTCACCCCTCACAGGAACCGATGTCTCGCCAACAGTCTGCCACGACAAAGCACATAGTTTTCGATGAGGTTGTCGGACTCCTCCACGACACTCGCCTTGTTATAGGCGTAGCGTTCGAAGTACTTTGCATGCCGAATGGCATGCTCTGTTCGTGGATTGTGCCCGTCAGTCAAGTCGGGTAAGTCAGCGATCTGCATCGTCCTAACAGCATTGGCAGATGAAGAAAGAGCACTGGCTTACATCTCGTAAATGACTTCACCACGCTCCTTTCCTGTCAATGTGAATGTGCGACTGGTCTGCTCGGCCTCCCTTTCAACGGGGTAGAAGCGCCTCTCTGTCGCGTTCTTCATGGGTTCACACACGGAGCATTGTTGATCCTCACAATCACAGAAATGCAAAACAAGCCGTCTGGAGGGAACGCATTGTGGCATCTTGCAGTCCATTCCTGCTCTGCACTTCTCAGTGTGCCGATATACGTTGCGAATCGTGGAGCAATGTGGAACATTGCAGGCTGTGCGAGGCATCTGCAATGAGTAACACCATTCGGCGTGTACGAGCAGCTGAAGCTGTTCTTGAAGTATCCGAACACGCGTAACGTCATCAGGATTGTCGGCGACGCTGAGAACGCCAGGAATAATCTCGAGATTCTCCATCACACTCAAAGAAACGGGGATCTTGGACTACAAGGTAGAAGAAACGTAAGCGGTGAACAGTGAGGAAGCTAGCGCGTTTTGCACTGCTTCATGCTACGCAATTTTGAGTTGCGTGGATTTGCGAGATAGTCTGTGAAACACAAACTATGCCCCTTGTGGAGCGCCACTCACCTGACTGATTGGACAGGCGATCTCTTTATGCGCGCCAACCCGGGGATGCATTTAAAACAAGTGCATCATCTTCTCATCACTTGCATCATTTGGAGAAGTTAATGAATGCGGGTGAATTGGAAGTTGGTACTCGTGCTTGGAAATGCGGAAGGCTGTATCGTGGTGTTTCACAGGCTAGGGCATGTTTGGTAGACATCAGAACGTAAGGCACAAAATACGAATTTACTTGTGTTTGTTTAAATGTACCTTGCAGGTGAGAGGCGGAAGGATAATTTGAATCTTGCTGTGGAGGAGCGGTTCGAATCTGCTGACGCAGATGGTGCGACCCCGAACTCATGCTGATGCACTACCCACCGGCTGTTTCAGTTCACACAATAAAGTGTCTCAGAGCATTCAACTTTCTCATGCATGGGGTAGCCGCGTAGAACATGGAGAGGAGGGAGAATTTCCTGCAAGTTTATTGGAATCATTTTTAGGAAATAGCTCTATTTGTCAGACTGCGGTGTATATGGACATTCAGGTTGATGGAATGATGAAGGTGTTTTGTCTCATTCAAGCGTCGCTTTGCTAGTGCTTGCGAAGTACATCCCTTACGCACCTAAGTCGATGTAGTGCAGGGGTTGCTTACAAGAAACGCTCCTGTAATATGCAGAAGCTGAAAGTGCAGAACTCTAGTGGGGTAGGAGCATCATTTTTAAGAACAATTATTGTATCTTTCCATGCAACAACCCAATTTTAAAGCAGTCCAGAATTCGCCTTCATCGTCGTAAAGCGCATTACATTCCGTTTTCTTCTAAGTTCCCACCTATCCAAAACAACGGACTTCAAACCAGGTTTGAGTTGATTTTTTACTTAATCGTTTGTGTTTTTGTAAGCAGCAGCATGAGTCCTCACGCCTGGAAGCTCACGCCTCTTCACTTTGCGTAGCATTGGGGTCCTCATTGACATAGAGGCCACTCAGTCAATCGATCCTTCAGCCTAGCTTTTAGTAAGTGTGCAACCCAGGAAGAGTATCTTATTAGCTTTCATGCCTGCATACGCGGTATAGCATGAATTCGGATGACACAGATGAGTACGTCATGGAAGCTTGCACTTCTTTTACACAAGGAATAGTTTGTCGTGATAGAGATGCTAACGCAGAGAAAGGCCCTGTCGTAGTCTTTTTAGTAGGCTGAGGCTACTGCATATCCGACTGGTGACATTGCTGCTGGCACAGTGCAGGCACTCCACCACCTTCAAAACAAAGTAGAGTTAAACTAGTCTTTGGAAGGAACGAAGATCTTATTGAAACCCAACCGTATGTTGGAGGAAAGAAGGGTAGACTTGATTTTGCTTGGCGAATCGAGCTCAGCACAACTTGATAAGTGTTGCTAGTTGGTGCTGCGGAAGAAAAATTGATCACCATGACTACTTTTCGAAACAGGAGGCAGAAAGTGCTACAAAAGGTAAGAACGCAGTTATGCAATCCTTAAACTCTTATGATAAAGTGTGTTCCAACAGTTTCACTGGCATTTCGGAGGAGGCAAGAATCGACTGCTCACTTGACGCAAGCACGGCACAAGATTTTTGAGCAGCCTGCCCCTATTGCAAAATCAGGCAGAGAATGGATAGGTTTCCTGTTTTCCAACAAGCATGTTGTTCTTAGACATTAGCATTTGGCTTCTGCAAAGCAATATTGGTAAGCGAAATAGTCCTAAAACTTTGCATGTTCTATGCAGACGACATGCGCATGTGGGGCAGACAGAAAGTTGAGTCGCCTACAAGAAGGTGGTTTGAGAGTGAGCATAAAGCGGTTTCATTTCTAACAACGCTGAGTAGTCTGGCATGTACTCAGGGTAGCCGGAGTGATGTCGACACAGATTCGGCTGAAGCAAGCATACTTGCCTAGCTTCCTGAGCCTAGAAAATATTTCAAAGCTTTAGTCAAATGTATGTCTGAACCCTCAAACTTAATGCACAAACTTGGAGTAAAGTAGTAGTAGAAGTATCTAACAATACCCAAATTAGAGTCAGACGACTCATCTTTCTTTTTATATGGTGGTGCTTGCTAGGGCAGCTAGGGCATATCTACCTTAAGCACGCCTCCATCTCAACTACTTCATCCCACCTCTTAACTTCCACAACCAATACGTGATTTGGCACTTTGAGACAAGTCGCGGGTCGGACTATCCACAATACTTTCATACCATGCTCAGACGACGTGCACATGCAAAAGAGATGTCATGGAGCATACTCCGATCCACAAGTTGAAGTTATATTAGTTGCAAGAAGACGATTTGGGACTGACCGTAAATATATGCCAGTTTTGATGATTGTGACAAGAGTTGCCTTAATGCCCTTCCTCAGTGGTGTGAATAGACGCGCCCTAATGCGTGCTGATGACAATGAGTAGCTTACATGTGCGATCCTGCAGGATATTCTGCAGCACCAACTAGCAACACTTATCAAGCTGTGCTGAGCGTGATTCGCCAAGCAAAAGCAAGTCTACCCTTCTTTCCTCCTCCAAAGACTGGTCCAACTCTACTTTGTTTTGAAGGTGGTGGAGTGCCACTGGAGTGTCACCGGTGGGATATGCAATAGTCTCAGCCCACTAAAAAGACTACGACAGGACCTTTCTCTTTGGTAGCATCTTCATCATGAAGTGATGGTTAAAGTAAGTATTTTTTTAAGATTGATTAGCTTTCTTCGTTATGAAGAAGCTAAAACACGAAAGTATTTGATTTACGCGCCATAATTTGATCGTCATGATGACTTTCCCATCATGCAGGCGAACTCCAGTAGCTGCAAATTTGAGGAACAGTACTTCTGTAGCTGCTATCCTAAATCTTACAGGTGGGGCCTACATGCGTTTTAAAATTTTGCAGTCAAGTGCTCCATTTGTGGTGCGGTTGGGATCTGTCCATGTATGGGTGCAGCCATGTCAGCGTTGCCACTGTTGACATCTCGTCCTCCTTCTCCGCCTGCTTCTTCTGACAACCAACAACCAGCTGCTCTTCCTTGTCCAATTGCTAAGTGATCGGTTGAGTAGGAAAAGATGTGACAGAATAGATGGTAACACAGACGCAGCATCAGGAAGGGGTGATGGGTACTTCACAGTAGAACTGGTATTTAACATTAACAGAGAGGAGTAAATAGTCGTGAGTTCGTACTCACCATGATGTGTCGAGGCTGAAGTGGTATGCAGTAAGGTGATTGCGTACTGTTGAGAAGTAATTTGGATTACGTAATGATTTGCAGCTGGAAACTGTGGCAAATGTGTAGCGTCTAACTGCTGCTCCGCCTTATTCAAGAGAACCACCCAAGTTGCGTAAGTGCTTATTACTATGGGCATGAGGACTACTTCCTATCATCATTGAGTGAAATGGAGTTGCGAGAGTAGGCAAATATTGCAGTTGCATCCCACAATCATGATGAAGACTATTCTGTCGCTAGACTGGCTGTAATGGTAAGTGTCTACTCTGACTTGCCACCTCCTTGTACGCTCACGTTTGCAAGAGCACATGGTTTCCAAATCCAGTCCTATTGATTTCCTCGAAGTCATCCAATGAAACAAGCCAGCAAGCAGACAAGCGAGGAGGTAATCAATTAGGTAGTCATATGAACTGTGACTATCTTGCTGAACGTTCTACGCTTCATGACTATGAGAGGCATAGTGAAAGCTCTAACGGCACTGGAGATGCAGCGGATATTTGCCCTCATCTACTTCCTCTTTGCTTATCAACAGTAAGTTAGCACTCACCGCCGAGGTTAGTGCGTTAGGCATATTGCCTGGCCGCAGTGGATAATTACGTTTTGTAAGACTCACTTTGTGACTTCTTAGGTGCTTACACAGGGAAGACGCGTTTCCCATCTCATCGGTGCCTCCAATCTACTCCCCTTGCAGGAGATCACTCAGCACCCTCATGCTTGAACTCATGTCAGTCACTTGCGTTCTTGCGGTCACCGTCAAAATAGACGCGGAGGACGATGCTGATGCCCCCGCTAAGAAGGCCAATCTTAGATGCTCTTCTACTACCATCAACTGCAGCATCACTCACTCAATGTAGACCCCCATGCTAAGGTAACTTATCCACCTCTATTTCTGTCACATTTTTGCCAAGTTCTGCAACGATCTGTCTTTTAATTTTTGCTTGAACAGCAACATTGGATGCAGAATTGGAAGTTGTGAATCACAAAGTAGTTGAAGAGAGCAAAAGAGTGGGATCAGAAGAGGGAGGCGATGAGGGTGAAGAGGATGTGGAGAAGTTAATCACGATAGGAACGTCACCAAGCCAATGGAGAAACGAAAAGGTTCTAATTAGGCTATGCGTTTTCCCCTTTACTGATGTTTGGCGAAGCGCGGAGAGCAGTACAACCTTATTCTCCGTTGGCATGGAGGAGCAACGCAGTGATAGAGAGGGCTCGACGTTGACGGAGAAACCAGCACCGTCAAAATCGCATTCTGCGGTGAGGTGCATGCATATATTCAAATGAACAGCGCAAAGCCAGACAACAGCATCTAGCTAATGACCATCTGCCTTCATTCTAGTGGCGCAAGCGTCTGCGTATGCGAGTGAAGAGGATGTTTTGTTGTTGCGTTAATCCAAGTTGTGATTAGAATCCTTGTTTGCGTAATTATAGTGCATCATTTGTTGCTTAACGACGTCTTGTCACTTCTGGGTGTGATGTGGATGACGGTACGATGAATTGATGTGAGCTAGCATTTAAGCGGCTGGAGGGAGAGACGAGTGTAGCAACTAAGCAGACATGCTCAAAGACAGGCAGTCAATTAGATTGAATAAAAACGTGGGTGGTGGTCCACCTTTATAGCATTTGGCGAATCCCAAAGTGGCAATACAAAACAACAGGTTGGTAACAGTAACCACGATGTATAAACCGTACACCATCTATCGAGCGGGAAGCTGCATGAGAAATGTGCGCTGAAACCCGGCAGGATGCAACTGTATCAAATAAATCAATTTATGCGCTCGATTGATGAACTGGAATGCAACAAAGTGTCTTGGTGTTGCCAGATCCGCAACCTGATTCATCTTCCCTTTGCATGCAACCAGTCGTGTACTTGCTCGATTAATTCATGCACAGTGCATTCCATGCTAGGGGAGATGAACAACAACATCGAGTTACTACGTACTTGGAGGTGCTCTCACTTTAGGGGAATCTAAATCTGTATCGCCTCACGGCCCACCAATAGGTGAATTGCAGGCTATTTGCCCATCTTGCGCATTGAGACCTGCCGCATACTTGTCCGCATTTCAGTAGTAGTGCCACAGGCAATATGGCGAGGGTTGGATTTCAGTTTGAGTCATGCACTTGACCGCCACTATTGAGAGCTGTGCAAATGGCCATCCGACTACGCTGAAGCGACCAAGTATGCTACGCCTTCAGCCCATCAGGTTGCACTGCAGCCATGAAGAAGAGCTCATTACGTGGCGACATGCTCTCGCAGGTGCCTGCGCCTCGTCTGTTATTTGACGGGTTATCATACGCCCCCGATGACCACAGTCAGGATGCAATTGGTAGTGCAGGTGTTAACGATGTCTTTGAAATTTAGTTTACTTCCTTTTAAGGTTAATTCGCCTATTTTTGACTAGGCCCACTTGATGGAATTCCTACGAAGGGTTAGTTAATAGGCAAGCCTTCACATCCAGCTGCTAAAATAACTTACAATCCACCCTTTTGACTTCAATAATGCCAAAGCAGTCGGAATGCGGCAAAATCAAATCCCGTAACTGTTAGATTATTCGCTGCCTCCCCCAACATATTCGTCCGTGCCTGCAGGATGAAAAAATAGGGCTAGAATTTCCTGCTTCAATTTTGTAGCTTTCAAAAGTGACTACGATGGAACTCACTATCCAAAGTCGTCTGAATTAGTTTAACTGCTCTCAAGAGACAAGCCCATTAAATTGCCGGGTTTCCTCCCTAGCCACAGACGAAAAGCCAACGAACAAGAAGAATCTGGTAGCGTACCTTTCGCCTTAATTTGAGAATAACCCATATCCATTAGGGTCATATAGTGTAGCCACACTGTGGAAAACGTCTATACTACAAAGACCTAGTCCACACCAGTATTTAAGCGAATTAGGTAACTAAACTCGAGCATTCCACCACAGACAATGCAAAACTGTAAAATTAGCAAGCCTAAAATGTCCTAGCTACACTTTTATGCCAGTTAATACCTTGTGCATATTTGTACTAAGCAAATAGATGCTGTTTACAATGGATACTTACGTAAATGTTCTACTTAGCACAAAGCGGAACTCAGACGCAGCAGAGCTGACCAAACCCAAATCCCAGATCTTCACATAGATCGCCAGACATTTGCAGAGGCTTTTCGATGTACAAAAAGCATAAACTCGTCAATTCATTAATACTACTTTAAAATTTTATGCCTGTTCTTATTTAAAACAAGTAAGTGATTAAAATGTCGAGCTTAGAAAAATCTCATTTCTGGCTTTTCATGTGACACTTGGAGTCAAATTGAACGCGATAATATATCATCTTGTTGACATTTGGCAACCAGTACAAGCGAATGCTTACCACACGCTGGTTTTGAACACGTGCATAGAGAGTACCAGTTGATTCATTTAACAGCAAGGCAACTGAAACGTATACACATTCCCGTACATTGCGTTTAGCTACTCTTCCCATCCCGTAGGCGCGCTTATCAGACGTGCCTTACTGCTGACTCATTCGCGTTAATTAATCGATCGATCGATTGGTAAGATTATCTGCCGCAAAGCCATTGCGCATTGACTTTCTGGCTAGCAAATCGATGAGATGCAGCACAACCAATCCACATACGACTTCATTTTATCAAAATCCACTATCGAGAAACACTACACGCGCTATTTTGCTGGCGTCAGCAAGCAAGACCAACAAGTAAAATTAATCTTCTGACTTGTTTCCATGGGTTACAGGGTCCAACGCTTAATTGGGGTACGGCCTTCTCTCTGCAGATGTCTGCATTTCTAAAAACTCACTGCTAAGTGATCAGTGAGACAGATCCAACTTGGTGCCTCCACTACAACTGGACTACGTCGCGTGTACAGCTTTTCTATTATGTGGGGTTGCGAACTGTACCAACAAATATTATCGTTTCTGCAAATACAGAAGGCAAACGACAATTTACTCAAAGGTATGTCGATTAGTGAGCGATTAGCCCCTGCTCCAATTGACATAAGTGGCCACAGCCTTAAGCTGTAAAATGTCATGCATATCTTCCCATTCCTGTCCATTTTACTTACAATTAACAGAGGGTGAACCATTGCATACATCAGTACAACAATTTTAAAGCAAGTCTCGAATGGGAGAGAAAGACGGCAAAATAATAGGGCTGGCTGCCTACACCAAACTACAATGGGGTGTAGGTCTACTTACACGCCAGAAAGCTATCACGCTTGTTCAAACTGTGGTCGTGGAGCTTCTGATTTCACCCCACAACCTTCGTTGAAAGCTAAAGATCCAACATGTAATCTATGGTTGTACTCCTCATGCGAGCGTGAATTTCACTAACAGCCATCACAGTGCAAATAGTGCTGTTATGACCAGCCCTACAGCACCAGTCAACAAATTTCCACCCATCTTAAAAGACATCGGATCATAATATCACTTAGTTACCATGCAGCCTTTAGATTTGGCTTCAAAGCTAAAAATTTTCAGTTTATCACTCGTGCCTATGGTGAATGTCATCTTTGAAGTGGCCGCAGATAGTCTTCCCGCATAAATAATTTAGCGCGCCCGCGGCATTACAGTAAAAATTGAGCAGTGCATCTAAAGTAAATTAGTTGAAATCCACATCAAGGCACGGTGATTAGCGAGTTATTAGTCTCTGCTCCAATTCCCAGTGATAGAGGCAGTCTTAAGCTGTTCATAATTGATGCATATCTCCTCATTCCTGTCCATTCAAACTACAATTAAAAAGAAGGATGAAAATCGGCATACAATATAATTAGCAGGTCAAATGGCTAAAGTCGCCACTGCAAACATAACTATTGCCTCAATAAAAACCAAGTGACTACCTTCTAGCCGAAATTGGACCGTAGACGGTGGTTCGCTTAGACACAAGTGCAAAGCAGCACTCCTGCAAAAGAGCAGTTAAAGTCTACAAGCTGTGATTTGAGCATTGCTTTAGTCGAGAAGCTAAAATAGGACCAAGTTGGCATTGTATACCGTTTTATCGTTCTAGTGACGTAGATCTGACCAGCAACAAACTTCAACTGCTGGTTCTTCTCAGTACACGTTCAAGACAATTCTCTTAAGCACGCCGCCTTTGCGACATGCACTGTTTTGAAAAAGTGAGTGCAATAGAATGAAAATCTTCTGTACTGCACCAGCCTGACGCTTTGCTTTAGAATCGATCGGTGCAGAGTATGGTTGGCGAGTTTCTTTGGTAAACATGTCAGTTGGCTCTTTTTTGCAGCAATGATCGCTTTGTCCTACTAACCGTGTTTTACCTCACGGGATAAATTTCTGTGCCCACACACTCGATTCGAAATTAGTAACAGTGGAGAGATTGTCTTGAGTGAGTGGTGAGGCTTATTTGTGACTGGAACAAAGAACTACAGGTGGATGTTTCCAGGTATAAACAGTGGTCATCTGACTATCAAGCACCTCGCATGACAACTTCTTAGTAGAACTGCACTTTGGTGCAATCATTTCCTGTCCAAAACCAAATGCTGTATAGCATAAATTTCCCTCCATGAGCTTTTTTGTTATGCAGCAGCGATGAATTTGCACCCACGCTCAGCTATAATCCTAGCATGGTGGTGCATCAAACCTCGGCACATATGATCGAAAGGTAGAGCAGTGTGAGGAATTGTATAGCCTTCGTAGTTGTGATCGGTGTGTCGCACTGTCAGTGGAGTAATAACACGACAACAGATGTGCTGCCTTGATGGCTGCACGCAACGCTAGTGGTAAAATCTCAAGCATGACCTGCTCATCTTTCCATGATTGGTTTTGGACTTGAATGGAAACCTGTTAAAAAGCTTTATGAGCTCCTCAGGCGACACGCACAGTTCTCTGTAGTAGGTGTGATGCCGGACCTGCAGACATGGCCCGTGGTGGGGAGAATACGGTGCAAGGCACACCATCAACAGCGGAGGTAGACCTACACTTATCAGACGCATTATCTATCACTGCATTTGCGTTGCATTCTTCCTCTGTCAAGAAATGAGTGTTCCAATGTGAGTGCGTGCCTGCAGGCACGCAATTTAACAATTATTGCCATTACTGAAAGGGTGTTCAATTTGGCACTTCAAGAGTGAAGAAAGAATGAATGGATGATTGCATAGGCTGTAATTGATGAAATCGATGAAGGCACACTGTGAGGAGGATGCCACCTGGCTCATGGCTGCCGGAGGACTTTGTTCATTCAATTCGACCTTACGCATATCACGTTGCGTGACGCTGGAGATTCAACAAAGTGAGCTCAATTTAAGACCTCCATATGGGCAAGTGTCTCGATACAGCCCCACTGGCAGCATCCACCCCATTGCGGTTGCTGGCGAAATCATGAGGCGCATTCATTTGACAGTCCGCATTTCATCCGCTTCTTTTCATGCGCATCTAATATTTCGGTTCCAGTGGAGTTCGTAGCATTACTCCACTGCTTTCAGTGATGATCATGCAGCAGCCTTTACAGCAACACGCATAAAACACCGAGCCGACAACAAGCAATGGTGTGAAAGTCGGTGTCGACGGCTCTTCTGCTTCATTTCAAAGACTAAATTAGGCAAGAAAATTAACGAAAAATCGCCTCTTCATTCACCTCTCCGTGCCTATTTGGAATCGGCGGCACAGGTGGCAGGTAAAATTTGGCGTTTATTACAAAGTTTAGGCTAAACAGAGGTAAGTGATCGCAATAATGCCCTTCTATTCTTCAACTCGACAGTCGTGATCAGGAGTGATGTCAGTCAGCGATTTAGTTATGCTATGTCAAAGAGAACACTTTAGCTTCACAGTCGAAGGACACCTTCCTCAGCGAAGCAGATGATTTCAAATGCATTGCTAGGGGTTCTTGTGCAACCTGCTGCTCATCATTTGTCCGAGTAGTGGTGCTAGTAGTGGTGTGTTTCGACTAATGTCTACGAGTTCTTTAATTCCTCGCTAAAACAGCTAGTTTTTCTTCCAACCACGTGCATGGAGGCGGAAAAGTCGGATGCAGTGCTTTGCGTACACTCGGAAGCGCTTACACTAGCCTAGACTTCTTCTTTTTCCTTCGGCGCTTGTCTTCGTTTACTCTGCCTCCACCGCCTTCGCCTCCACACCCATGTCATTCCCTCCAAGGTCAACTTTTACACCTAATACAAAGTAGTGCATTGGGCGCTATCTATGGTGACCTTCTAAATTAAGTGCCTTCATATTTCATACTTGATGCCTTGCTACATTTTGAGCTGAAAATTGCTAGCAATCAGCTAAACATATGCTAATGATGCCACACGACGAAATGATATCAAGTAAACTGTGAATAGGTTTGCGCGAATAGCCATCTTATGCGTCGATACGATTGAGTATAGGGAAGGAAAGGAGGTGCACCGATCCCTTTCGGCACCTCAAGTGTGAGGTCTGCTGGCATTTAGCTGCGGCCAGCATTTTTACGTGGAATAATCTATCAGGCATGTCCTACACACAGCTACCGAATTTGTGCCCTCTTTTACTGCCACAATACACATGCTCTTATGCCACTCTCAAAGGCAACTGCGTCCATAGTTTTCCCCAAATCAGCATATATGCAACGATTTCAAATCTTCTGCTGATCCATACCTCCGGTTTGATCTACAACTCGACGTTTACAACCCCACTTTCTTATGTAGAATAGGATGTGCAAGTCAAAGGCCTCACTGAGGCAGGAGGGAAGATGGCTATTTATGTCTGCTTTAATTGGTTTCGCCTACTTACTTGGGAATGCACTTCAGCCACTACATTCTATGTCAGCAGACGGAGTGGCGAGTGATATACTAGCAAGCGTGCCTCGACTGCCACCATGTTAAGAGCCATCGCTGCGCAATGTGAAATATGGCATGGGGTTTCACAATCATGGGAAATGATTCCCGTTCTGTCATTGACAGAACTTCTAACTGAATTTGTTTTTAATGCAGCGGTGCACTGGTCGCCTCATCCACTGACGTAAGAGCACTTTTCACCCATCATAAACATTGATTACAAGAGGTCTAGCATTGTGGAGGATGTTTTTTTCAATCCATGACATCGTGTCAGCTAGGAATGCAGTTTGATGTCCCTTGTGAGCCCAATGGCTAACCAGCTCCCTTTTGCCCTGTTCCCTTCCTCACCGTTCTTCCTTAATCTGATTTGACCTCGTCTAATTTGATCTGTCCTACCTTGCTCTAGCTGCTGAGTTGAATGTTAATGGTCTTACGAAGCCGACTTAAGAGTAGTAAATATGAGCTGATTATTAGCTTAATTTCTCCTCTTGAGCTTATTTTAGCCATTCCCTTAACTGAGAACTTTTTGTGTAGACAGATCTATCAACTCTGCACTCTACCGCAACGTCGATGTCAATGGTAAACTCGGTGGTAGAACCGCCGATTTTCACCATTATTTTAGGAGAAAATACCAGCTTGGCCAACTCAAACACCTTTGGGCGGTCTACGATGAATCGCCATGTAGGAAATCACCCAATCCAACTTTGCGCTGTGTGAAGGGCACCCGCAAGTGTAACAATGTAGGTTGGCATGATGAGCCAGCTTTGTTGACCGTGATGGCGAAAATGTGAGATGCAATATGGACAGACTAGAGGCCATCCAACCACAATCGCAAAGCCACGAGACGCTAATCGATTTTTCCACATGACCGACTGAACGTCACGGACTTCGATCGCTTTCATAATCCGCACAATTGGACTGCCGTGATAAGTCACAGCTTAAAGTTGATCGAACGTACCACTATCTCTCCTCCTCATTACCATTTATTTAGTTTGATGGACAATGCTACCTATTTCTACAGCACCTTCTCCAATCCTTCATCCGCCTCCAAATCGGAAATTCTTAGCGTACTCAGAAGAACTCAGGCTTTGTAGAGGTGAGTTGTTAACAATTCTGTGCTAAATTACCCAATATATGGTGGAGTTAATTAGTAGCAAAAGTCAGGTTAAGTCTTAGGTGCTTATCCGCAGACAGTTAGTATGGACCTCTTGATCCGGCCATCAGTATGTGCATAGCGTGGAAGCAGTACCTTTTATGCAGTTTCTCAAGCAGCTTTGGTGACTGCAAATGAAAAGTGAGCACGCGAGTGAGTTCATCAGACGGACTGGAAGTCGTGTAGATGGTTCGTCGCCTTTGTGTCAGGCGTTCTCTTTAGTCGCAATTGAGATGTATTCAATGTGAGAACTACTAAATATGGACCTTGACATTGTCTCTTCATATGGACGAGAAAGCGACAACACCCGAGCGAATGACTCACAATTTTGAGTGGTGTGCACAGAAGAAGGGAAGCAGATGGCGCAGACGACGCAGGTGTTTTCCATTACACTTAGGGTACTGCATAGAAATGAATACTTATGTAAATCTTCGACTGCATTGCTGTGCTTCAGCAAATTAGCCACGGTAAACGGTGAGATTTCATTCCATAATAAGAGGACCACTTCACAAGAAACGGCTCACGAGAGTGTGGATTTGGATACGTTTGGAGGAGATGTGTAAAAGTAAGCAGTCTTATCGTAGAAGAGGATCCTAATCCCTCCATTTTGATTTCATTACCTCCTTTTGGCAAGAACGAGTAATCCGTTAACGCACATCATTTCAGTATCGCATGTTGTCACCTTATAGTTGCCTTTTTATTTACCACGGTAAAAATACTGCATGTCCTGTAGTGATTTTGTTTGTTTTAGATTCTCTACCTCCTAGAACATACCCCATCCAGGTAGCAGAGCATTTTGAAAATGTTGATGTTTATTCGTTCTTGTGGCATCGTAACTTAAGGAAAGAGATGCACTTAGGTGAAAGGAGTGCTGATACAGCCACCAACTCTTTCTGTCTTGCTGACGCTTGATCTTGTGTAGAAGGAGACTACTCATGCGGACGCACACCTGAAACACCCAAATGCATACACTTTATTCGAGTGTGTCTGTTTGAGGGTGAAGGCAGACTTGGTGTGTGGAAACCAAGGAAGGCAACAACAAAGAGGAGGTAGAACTCAGGAATACTGAAGGTGATAACATAATATGGAACAAAAATAAGATCACAGATGAGCAGAATGAGGAAGGGCAGGGGGAAAAGGAGGGAGAAAGTAGGAATGGGAAGAAAGCAGAATGGAGATTATTATTATTAACAAAGGATGAGATGGAGGAAAAAGTGAGAGTGGAGGCAGAAGCAAGGGCAAAGACGGAGGAGATCAAGGAAGAAAAAACAAAAGGAATGGAAAGAAATGTGAAGAAGGGTTGGTGGATGTGGAGAGGAGTGTAGAGACGGAAGCGAATGCGGAGGTGAGGATGGTGGAGGTGGCGAGGACGAGAGAAAAGTTGAAAACAGAGGAAACAAAGACAAAACTAGAAGGAAAACGAAAAGCTTTGGTTTGGTAAAGTGCTTCCATGCGCGCACAACGCACTGCATCCGACGTCATCGACCCATGCATGAGGTTGGGAAAAAAACTGGATTCTACAGTGAGAGTGAAGAACTCGTAGACACTAGATGAATCTCACCACCATTAGCTTGCGAGAGGCTATCGGAGTTCGTCTTATCAGCTTCAACCAAGTCTTTTTCCGATCTTCCATTCTAAAGACAAGGGAGCCTTTTTGAGAGCCATATACTGTGGCCGATTTCTGTCTGCATGTTATTCTTCTACCCAGCAACAGTTTAGTGTCAACAACGCACACCAAAATTGTACCAATTCACACAAGGGTCGATGATAGCCCTCCATATTTTCCTGTACGTAATAAGCATCAGAACATTTGTGACCACTTGGGTTAATAATTCCTACCTTGACAAGCTGATCATTTGCAAGCGGCATTACCATTCGGTTGGAATGAATGAGAGCAGGGCAGTCTTAAAACAACACGAAAAGCAGATTCGACTTCTCAGACTGCTACCTTGAATCACTAACCTATCCCATGGCTTATGTGCCATTCATCATCTTGCTTCCGGTGTCAGACGCCGATCTTTTGTTTTCTCTGCGAAATCCGTTTCAAGCCTACCAGTGCATGATTGTTTCGCTCAGAGATAATTGCTGCTAAACAAGTGCTTTATTTCGAGTTATGCATGACGAATTGCACCAAGGTGATGCTGAGGGAAAACGGAAGCATGTGTTGTCATACATAAGCACGTGCTTGGTAGACCATTGCGTACGAACAGGTGCGATGATTGAAATGGAAACGTTTCAGTTGATTTCACAATGGATTTGATGCTGAATTTCTTCCACGTTGCAGTGGATACGTTAAGCCAATTCCGCGGAGAAACACGTTGAGGTCATGTTGAAGATGGTACTCACGATAGACGCGGAAGATGGGCAGGAGATTCTCAACCTTAGTTGCCGGATCTGGTAAGGTGTAAGAAAAATAAGTGACTGGTGCGGTAGTGGGCGGTTTCAACGCCACTGGCTGCAGTGTGATGGCTGATGCTAACCATGATGTCCAAGTGGAGAGTGCTCTCACAGGCAATGCGTTGGTAGTTTAACCTTCGACACGGGTTGCAAGGCCAAGTCGGATGCTCCACAGCTAAAATTTTACCGTGTGTGGTGGCTATCACACTGCCTATGTATTTAACCTGCCTTGCATTCCGCCTTCCTTCTTCCTCATTTGAAAACCCGCTTCAAAGCTGTCGTGCCAGTGTACTCAATAAATCACAGAAAAATGGGCACTGAAATAGGATCTCTCCAAATCCCAGTTAACATGCATAAAGCTACAATTGTACACACTAGTTCAGTCCTCTGAAAGACTGTGCTTGAAATGTAGCAAACCTAATAAATTTAGAGTGAAATTATTAAAGTAAAATTTGAAGTAAAAATGAGGAAAAACAAAACACTACTTAGCAGTTGTGATCGAAATGCTAAACAATTTGACTAAGTTAATGCGCCTGTCCGATGAAATACTATTGAAAATCGTAAATCACTTTTAAGTTGTAGTATTATATGCTTTGAATGAACAGCAGATAGGTCGCATGGACTGGCCTAGATATGCTTCAAGGGTGGCCTTCTTGGTCCAGTGAATTTGGAATTTGTATGAAAATCGTAATGTGCAGAAAGCAATCTGTCAGTCTGTTGATCCCACAAAAGTGTTATTGCAAGTGACTCATCAGGAATGGGGTTTTGTTCGATGTAGTCAATAAATGAATGCCTTTAGCATCATTACCGCTTCATGTGTAAGGAACCCAAATTCCTTCAACCTTGTGTTCCACCAAACTTAGGCGGGCTGGGATCTGAACATAAAGAACGGATTAGGGAGGATATGATGGGCATTTGCTTTCTAATTTCATATCCAAAATAATGAGATTAACTCAGGCTGTGCTTGCTTTGTTTCGAATTCGTCTAGGTAATCAGAAATAGTATCTGCAAGTACCTTTTTGGCTTTTTTATTTTACTGGTGAAAAATCAAGTTAATTGAGCATAGTCGAGTACGTTGGCTGCTTTAGAAGAATACACGCCTGAATACATTCGTCAAAGCAGTCGTCTTTGACATTGCTTACCCTTGTAGGACCAATACCATCAGCTAAAACAAAGCCCAGGTTGGGTCTGCTCGAATTGATGCCGTGATTGCCCCTAAGTTGTAAGCTTGTTTGACGTTCCAATGCAGAGCCTTTGGTAGCAGTTCAGCTCCTTCATCGCACATCGTTTGGTGTTAGTGGAGCTTAACAGATTCCCCTCCCTTTCTTAGTACTAAACTTTTCTTTTATTGGGTCTGTTGCCCATCACAGGAAGGCGGGGCTGTGGTTGAGATGTAAATGATGAAGCAGGGCGTCAAACTGTGGTTAGGGGCGCCGGTCTGTCTGCTTGAGCTCAACTCTCAGTTGAAATTCGCGGACTTCGCCGTCTTCCTCAATGACGATACACAAGCAATACCCTTCGACAAGCTTCTTCACCAGCCCTCTGATTGTAGTTGCTCCCGTCTCGTTGATTGCTGGACGCTCTGTCCCTTTTCCGCCACTGCTATCGATGCTGCCTCCCTTGCTCGCAGTTTCTTCTATGCTTCCGAGGCATACCACTACGTGCTCGTCCTGTATGCTTCAAGTGTCTTTCTGCATCTTATTCAGCGATTGTATGCTTGTTAATAGGTATAGTGCTGTTTCTCACCTTGCCTCAGAAAGGAATAGTTAGGCTAGGTTTGTATATTGGTAGGAGATATTTGTGCTGTGAGGATAATTGCCTTGTTGGTTTCCGAACATCAGCTGAGCCTGCTAGTTCAGAAAAGTTGAGCATCTGCTTTGGTAGTCATTTTTCCATAAGACTGATGAAGAAAAGTAGAACATACACCATGACCTTCTCCCTTCTAGGCGGAAGCACAAGTGCGATCCGTTTGTTTACTAAGTAGTCGAGTTCTTCCACGGGGACATTTGGTAAAAGACGTGGGTGTGGCACAGCATCGTCTTGCTGCCAAATTCAGGGTTCTTGTTAGCTTATTCCCTACCGTGGTGAGTGCGTCTTTATGACCGATCTCACGCTCACGTAGTTGGCTTCACCATTCCCAAAAGTTAGAAGCTATTAGTTTATTTCGCAAGTAGTCCATCAATTAATTGAAGACGGACTTCTAAATCATTTCAGATTTTGTAAGGCTTCTTACTTCTCAAGCACAAACACAATTATTTATTCCAGTGATTTTTATCGAACGTGGTGCCTTGAAGTAATCAAATTTTGAATGTAGGCAAGATTGAGTAGGAGCTTTGCTTGTTCACCCACTTCGTTGAGCCGACTTAGCTACCAGCCTAACTCAAGGTTGACTTAATGGAGGCCCGTTAATGTACACTGGCTTATTTTAGAGGTCGGATGCACCGCCGCTTAATTGTTAGCGTGGAACATTTGTGCCTGGAACAGTAGACCTTTGGAATGAAGAGATTTCGTGGCCTGTAGAACTACCTTGAGGTGTGAAACTGACAGTTAGCATGATTTAAGTGGGTTACTACTGATATCGTTGCTAGTCGGCAGGATGCATGACCTTAAAATGTGAGCAGTAGGACACATTTTATCCTACTGTGGAGCAAATGCCCAGGGGAACGAAAACCTTAACCCTGTAAGTTTTTGGTCATTCAGCCAGTGTGTCAGCCAGAGCTAATTTCGATAGCTCACTGTGATATAAGTACGACTTTAGCTGTCATAAAGGAGAGGAAGTCCTCTGAAGGGTAAATATGAACTGCTGAACAATGTTTTGGAACA
This sequence comes from Taenia multiceps, assembly GCA_001923025.3. Classification (NCBI taxonomy): domain Eukaryota; kingdom Metazoa; phylum Platyhelminthes; class Cestoda; order Cyclophyllidea; family Taeniidae; genus Taenia; species Taenia multiceps. The sequence goes on from CM010313.2 coordinate 11,315,922, forward strand.
TGGCAACGGTGGCCACAACCAGGGTCTTAGAAGGACATGGCTGGTCATTTTTCAATGTAGCAAGACTTCTACCTTGTGCAACTAAATGTGCGTGAAGTATGGATTTAGGAACAAGTCAGAGCAGCACATTGACTTTATTGCGATAATGACTGAGCTTTCAGCATCACATATATGTGACGAGTGGATTTACTCACCAGTGTTCTTAAGTCACAAGTGTATGACGCGAAAAGGAACGACAAAACAATGGTAACTTTAGCAACCAAATTAGGTCAGGTTATGCATCAAGCACTTTAATGCTTTTTGTGATTTCTATGGGAACTGTGATTGCCAGAAGGGGAAGGAGGTGAGAGCTGTGGTACGACCTGGCGGAGCCCAATAGGTGAGTTACCAGGTGAGATAGAGGCATCTATATCAGCCGCGACATTTACTTCACTAGTGCAGTGGAGGTGCTTCTCACCGAAACTATCCGCTACTGTTGGAAGGTACATGGTAGGTGTAAACGGGCTGGTAAGTATATGCTATTCACTTAACCTATATCTTCTGGATTGCAAAAGATAATGCTGATTGAAGCTCTCACCCAAGATCCACATCAGGAAACAAAGTATGAGGTTGAAGCCCGCTATTAGGCGATCAGCCTTCACACAAACACCTAGTGTACACCAAGGAAGAAGAGCTAGTCGGTTTTGCGGTAAAAGAAGCTTTTAAGGAAAATTTGGCATCAAAATCATTTCGTTTGTAAGACACCGCATTTATCATTAATCAAGAGATGGCAAGTTAAAGCGGTGTGAGAAGAAAGACAGCTGAACCGCAAGAAGCTCCAACTGAAACAAATTTTATCCACAGTGGAAGGAAAGGGCGAACGTCAAAATTACCCTCATGACCCTTAAGAGGGTACAAATGATTTGTAAATTTTAGTGAGTCGGTGTGAAGAAGTGGAATGCATCCAACATGGGAAACATTTTTCCTACTTCAAATCTTACATACCGTCTAGAAACAGGCGGCAGCGCAGAGACAGGAGAGAGTGAGATGGGTAACAGTGAGTTCTAGAAAATACAATAGTTTTTATTAAACCTTTCTAGATAAATTAATAATTTCAAGGGATCCACCGAAAAAAGCATGGAGATGGAGAATGGCGTGGGAGGAGGTAAAATGGACAATCTGGCCCAAGTCTGCTATTTAGAGCATAACTAGATTAGTAGCGGCCTAGTACATTTAATTCAACTCCTTTCAATTTAATGCTTTGCAAAGCACTCAAACAATGACTTTGTCGTAAATGTGCCCCTTTTTCCATCATCGTGTACAACATTCAGGCATCACCCATGTTAGGAGGCACGTAATCATGGAATGTGGCCACCGTCATCAAACCTGAGGCCATTAATTGGGATGGCAAGGGAAAGACTGGACTTTTGGGAAATAAAGAGAGAAGCTTCGTGTTTTAAGCCGCAAGCATTCCGAATTGCGAGACCATATTTCTAGGCAAATCTTTGAAATCCACTATTAGACCAGAAATGCTACAACAACCTAAGCTGGTGAAGCATGAACCACCTTAACGCACGATTCAGCATGATTGACAGAGGAGTTTAGAGGAAAGGCAATAGTGGTTTTACCCTGTAGGTGTGGGGCCACCTGCATCGCAAGCGTAGAGAAGGCAACGTCAATTATAGGCAGTCTTATTATCACTCCTGTACTTTGGGCTTTGCCAACAGGAATTAACGCCAAATTTAATCGTGAGGGTAAATAATTCGCAGGCAATAATTGGCAGTGGTATAGAATAAGATATCAAATTTTAATGTCTTTACCCACACCGACGGTCGCTTTAGCGTCGGTTTAATAGGCACACAGGAGCTGTGGCGGTACAAAAGGCAAGGTAGGAGAAGGAGCTAATCATTTGGGCAGTGCTTGGTAGTGCCGAAATGAAACCTTTAAAAAAGGTGGCCCTGATAAATGTGGGACCGACGTTTTGAGGTCATACATTCGCGCTGACTCTAAAACTTTTCGTTCTCAGACGCATTCGTATTGGAAATGCATGTAATGAATGGTGCAAATAATCGCGTTTATGCATAACCGAAGAGTTGTGGTGCTGTTAATGGTTGCGGTCCACCTGCGATCGTTAAAATCGTTCGTGACGTGAGAAGTTGTGAGCGTGAATGGAGGAGAGGCTGTTACTCATTTGTCCTGCATTTCCATTTAAAGACGACCCAGGTGGAGAACGAAGTTCATTTTCATGCGTCTCCTTTTTCACAAAATCACCCGCTTACAATCAACAATCGACTAGAAGGTTGCATTACCGTCCTGGCGATTCAATTATTTCTCTTCGATAAATGTCGTGAAAGAGTCTCACATTACAAATGCACGACCACTGCGGGTTAGGGTCAACCAATCTGGTGAATATAAGGTAGATCCAGTGGAAATAGCAAACGATTTGTGCAACAACCACCCATCGGTACTTTTGGTGCGTCTGGCAAATAATGCCTACTAGAATGCATTGAGGAAAACTGATTGTACCAATGAAAGTAGAACTACGATGAAACTTGAGTGCCCTATTTGCCTAATGGCAGAGTCAAAGCTGCCAATAAATCTCAATCCGAATTCAAGCCATTCTGTCCCACATTTGAACAAGTAGATGTGATGGAATTGCATATTGAAGAAAATTTAGCCACATCGATAACACTTTATTTCTCACCTATATTTGGCGCATTTACTTGATCAAATGGAATGCAATCCCTAAAGTCTTGACAAAACTTTCCGATTACGTTTTCTCGCCTCGAATTAATGGCTGATTTGAAGTGGCTGTGGCCAGAGCAGCATCTCTTTGCACACACCTTGTATTTGCTCCTTCAACTAACTACTTTCAATGTGTAAATACGGTTTCCAAATAATTTTATCCTTGTAATGTGCATTTGCTTCCCGAATTCAAGCCACCTCTTCAAAAGTCCACACCATCCTATCCTGTGCTGCAACTCTATTGACATGTGTCCTTGGTTTCACAAATAAATTATTAAAGCATTCATTAAATTGTTAGTTGATGCCTTAAGTAACTTCACAGTTAAATATTATTGGTTAGATCGGAAATTAAGCGTTTTAGTATTTCGCAAAACCAAGTCAAAACTTTAATTGTCAACTATTGAATGCTTGATTTGATTAACCAGACACTACAAAATCCTACCTAAAAATGCCTCAACTCTATCATCCATGAAGATATTGCTCAATGTGAAATCCTCACGGCGTCGTGCTGCTTCCATAAGCAAACAGCGATAGACCGCATCGTGTTGTGAGTATTTTTCTCCTTATTCTCAATCTGGCCATGTAGATGCTAAGGAATTATATTAAAACATACCACCAGCCATCCTGCCTGCAACATACATCACAGTGAACTAGTCTAGAGGATTGTCACAAGTTTCTCCTCCGCTTACTGTTCTCTTCCGTTTTCACTCCACTGACTGCCTGCTAATGTGTATAGCTTCACCCACCGACGATTTACGTATTTTAGGCTTCCTTGGGTAACAACAATTTGCTTGTGCTGCGGAGTGACATGCGACCGCAAAAATTACCATGCCTTTGTATGCCTTCTTCTTTTGAACGCGCATGTTATTTCCACGGCTATACATTCATTCGCTATGCTACAACCATTCTGACACCGTATTTTCTTTGTACTTTAATGGGAGTCCACTCATGTGAATGGTACCAAGCGAGATATGGAACAACAGATTTGAATGCAAAATTCTCCCTTATACAGAGCGCATGTCCATTCCTAGGGCACAAAGCAAAGTGTTTGTCGGCGTGGGTAACTTAGTGCAGCTCGTTAGGTCGCACCGAGACACTGGCAAATAAATGTGCCTTCACCAAATTTGAAATCAAACGTGCAATGCAATAAAAACCAGTGGCCTGCAGATTCACGCTTAAGCGTTAGTCATGCCATATTACCGTATCACTGTCTACAACTGCCAAAGCTGCCGATGGGATCTAGATCAATGCAATGCGGTGCAAGGCTTGCCTCTTCATATTTAGCAGGCAGTGTCTAACTAAGCTTGCACCTTCATATCCGCCCACATCAGAGCTAACAAAAGTTATTCTCTGCAGCATACTTAACATCATGACAGTAATATTCTTGCACTACTAAACCAACTTTCCCAAATTTAAGTTAGATAATTCAACATTAATATCACTAATAACTTACAAATCTTACTAACGTAACAAAGCCTGATCGCATTTACCCAAGCATTTCGTACCAAATGCATGCAAGGTAGAAGAAATCAAGATGTCACGATAAACAATCACTGTAAAAACGCCTGATAGATAAAACAATACCTACTGCAATCATGTAAATCCATGTGTTCTTGCAATGCTCTTAGAGTCGCATATACTGCCTAGCATTCTGGGCAGTTAAGGTGTATTCCTGGATCAACTGCTCCCGCGACTGCAGTGCGGTTCATCATAGCACTAATTTAAGACTAGTTTGCATGAGACGTCATGGCTATGGCTAAAGAACGGATCACACACTGGAATGAGTGGAACATTAGCTGAGGCAAACCCACAGGCTTTTGTTCTCACATGATGACGGAAGAGCAAACCGAAGTTGGCGAATGGAGCAAGATACAGATCACACACGTGATTCGCAACTGCCTTTTTAGGTTCAAAAGTGCCTGTGTTACTTTCGACTTATGATGGTGTAAGAAAAGTATGCGTGACCTTGAGTGGCTGCGATACATTTGGCTAGGATAGCGTAACAGTGAGTTTTAATGACAGCCACCCATGGTGGTTTTTGAATCAGCATTACAGCCTCTTGTTTATTAATGTTACATGTATGTGCTAGTTTATCCTGATCGAAACAAAACGCAGCGGTTTTCAATAAACGCTGGCGCACTAAACCACGAAACTCAAGCTGATTAGTGGTGGCCAAAAATATGGAATGAGTGTAGAACAATGTTAAGTCCTAACACATAACTATTTCAAAGACCTGAAAATCAATTGGCTTAGCCAATGACTTCAGTGCCTGTCTATGCCGTTCATGAACAATCAAACGAAATAAGTGCAGGAAAACCGTTGACTTGAGAGCCTAAACTTAATTTTATTTCCGTGCATATATGTCTGCAATGGCAAGTCTAGGGCAGATTAACTTTCTCACTTCTCTGATACATCAGTTACAGAATTTGGACTTCGTCCCCAGCCCAGGGATTTGCAACAGCTGCACCGGACCCCCAGGCCGTTCATTCTGGTGGCACAGTCTTTGTGCAATTACATATGAAGGTGTTTTAACTTTTGGCATGGAAAACACTCCGGTGTACCCTTTAAAACTAACCGCTTAGGCTTCTTACTTGAGGTCAGCAGAACTATCGACCCCTGACGCTTACGGAGCCAAAATCGCATCTCAATGAGTTTTGTTGCCATTCAAGAACGCATTTATCCCGTGAAGTCACTACCACCTATCGACCCGTCCCGCATAATTTTGATTGCCTGCTTATCTTCCTGCGATGCAGACATTAGCGCCAGGGCCACACGTCGTGTCAGTTATTGGCTGATTTCTTGTAATTTCTGACTCTAGCTCTTACAATATTTACTTCCCTCTAGCTTTTGTCAGTCATTGTTTTCAAAAACCCCAATCAGTTTCCCATAACTAGCCACAACGTTTCTTCCACCGGTGCGGAAATGATGGTGGCCATCGGCATGGCATGTGCTTGGAATAAGTAAGTTAAACTGTAAACAAATTTGGTCAGGCAGTACATTTTTGCTATTTCGCGATTTGATTATACATGTGTGAGGACCTGTGCTTGAAGGCCTGATGAAATGTGAACAAGTAATTTGGAAGTTGAGCAAAATTGACACGAAGCATAAAAATTTGCGGCTTAGTGATGAGTTTCGTCCAAAGGGGCAAAATATGCTGCTTGTACTCATTTGTTGCTCGAATAGTCAAACCTGTACTAGTACGGCCCTATCAGTCTTCAATTTTGCTTTGAACGTCCATAACGGGAGTCTTGAGATATAATCAGCCAGTACGGCACCCGCTTTGAGAAAATTATTGAATAAAAATCTTTCGTTATTTGATAGACTCCTGTAAGACACATAATTTCCGCGTCAAGATTAGCCGAATCCTATCAAAATCAAACCAGGTATTTAGCTAAAATGCACTCACAAGTTGCATGCATTTTAGTCAACGTAATCGGATGGTATTTAAAATGCAATAAAAATGGTATGAGAAGGCTGAAAATTGCCAAAAATAAGACAGATTTTCGATGATTTGTTTCATTGTTGTTGAACGCAGTTGAAACTAGGAACAGTGGAGTGTAAACAACAGCAAAAGTGCCATATCTCTCATTCTTAACAGCATAACCCAGTTTACCTGCTTTCATGGTATCATCGTCCCAAATACATGCTATGCATACTTCATAAAATGATGCTGACATCATACCTTCTTGAACAGAGTAAAGTAGTTGTGAAATGAACTCAAACATCTAAGATCCTATTAAAATTATCCCATTCGATTCGCAACTGGGTTCTCTCTATCACTTTTCTGATAAAGCCTCCTAAAAGCAAGAAAAATGTTGAGCCAGACGATTATGACAGGGGTGTTGCATTAAGTGTTGAAGCATAAATCAGCATTAAGAACGTGGCATGGGCCGAAACGCCCGACGGCACCAACAAATGCAAAAAAGCCCACAGAGTCGATCCTATCGGTGCTGAATTGCGCGCAGGATTTTAACTTGAGTTGGACTTAAAGATCCGTTAAAATAATATCAGCATTTGCTCACAACACTGTGATTTGCGACGGTATAGAAATGGTACATGAAAGACCAATTGGCGTCATCAGAACCATTAGAAGGCTGTTCTTTACAAAGCTGCAAGCAGTTGTGTTAAAGTGGGGTATTTAATTCGCTACGGTCCGATTTTGGTGGCCATAAAACATTAATTCCTACACTATCAGTTCACAAGTAAGTTTCGCATACAGGAAACATAAAGCACTGGAGTGGATTGCTATCAGCATTCAAAATCAAGAGACGTTGGCCATTTGAACACTATATGCCACCCTTCCCCACTCTCCTAATGCAAACACCTCTCCCCAAATCCGGCATTGCTCCTCTTGCGTAGCACTGCTGTGTGAATTGCAATAAATGTATTGTCTTCGTATCATCTGCGCCTACTTCTTAGATAATTTAGTTCAGCAACCGTAAAGGGGCACAAAAGAGAGAAAAGAGTGGTGATTAAGGGGGCTGCTAATTTATCGCCGACTGGACAACAGGTTCTACAGAGCAGCAATGCTAGCTGCATTTTCAGAGGAATAACTGCCACCATGTAACTAGATTTTAAGTGCCTGAGGTAAGAGCAGAGAACAGAAGTCTGCCTTGCAAATCAGAATTTACGATACACATTGTTTTCAAAATAGTGCATTTCACCGCGTAAAGCAGCCCGAGATGGAAGAAACTTGAGTCCGAGAGTTACACGGCTCAGCTCAAATAAACCATACCTCCTTTAACTTTGAAGAGATTTAAAGTGCCGGACAGTACACAAGACGCACGCCTTTGCGTTTTGCCTCATCAACAAAGCCTATATAATTAAGCTGAACGTAAAATATTACTACAAAATTGTTCGAAATTTCGTGAAAGGAATGTCATGATTAACAGAATGCGATTCATTCAACAGCACTTGGCAATTACTTCCCCAAACTTCGAAAACTATTTGAATTCAACTAAGTAAAATTACATGAAAGGAGGCATTTACACTGTATCATATGCATTTTATCAGTGTATTCAAGAGTTGTCCAAGGGATTAATTCCTACTCTCGCACGTGCGACACCAGGATAATTTCCAACAGTATGCGTAAAATGCATCTAGAAAAGTTGAAGTGCTGATGAGAAGAAGTAGGCGCGAAATGGCGGGATTGCCTAATTAAATCCGGTTAAATTTGTGGCAACCGCATGAGCAATATTTTAATATATTTGAGTTAGGGCTTTTCAAGCCTTGTAGTTCATTAATAAACTGCGGCATTAAATAAATATATGGGCGTAAAATTAATTTTCTTCTGGACTGCTTTGGTATACCTTGGAACACAGTTACATGTAGTTTTGCAGACGTGTTCATTCATGCAGGTACAACTAAGTGACCTTAAATGCCCTTAGAAGTATGCGGCCATACAAAGTCAACAAGCGTGTCTAGGCTGGTGGCAATGTTATAAACAAAGTGTGAGTAGTCAATTAAGCAGAAACCACCGACGCATTTATTGAGCGGTCTACCCAGTTACAGACCTCGGTTCCGTACTGAAGACAGATCTTGGCTTGAGTTGCCCGACTTAAGGGAACCCACGCCAGTAAAGAGTGGGATAATGAATCTGCAATATTGACATGCATGCAGACGTTTGCTTTCACCTTCTCTCCACTTCTTCCCTGCCAACTTTGTTTCTTTCATTTAGTGTACGGTTTGTAAATGCCGGTACGTGTGCCAGAATCACTGTTCCTCAGATATCTGTGGTCAATAAAAATCTGTTCCATAGAGGATAGATGTTCAAATGATGGCAAGTAGGAACCAGTCTTAGTCGACCGGATCATGAACGTTCGTGGACAGAGAAAATAGAGGCGCCTGTGTCTTGCCACTAGATGTCCAGTGAGTTGAACAATGCTATTTCCAACTTATTTACGACACCACACAATTCCGTGCATGGAATAATTCCTTTGGGAAGAATAGGCAGGGCGGAGAAGGCTCCTTAATGTCGCTAAGAGCAAAGTAGATTAAGTAGTTAGATTTTATTCGCAAATCGCTCGGTCTGACGGCAATGTCCGGTTCTTCCCATGTCTACATTCTTCAATCATTATTGATATCTGAAGGTTTTTTTTGCAAACCCACTATATTTTGTAGAGAAAAATGAAAACTGAATCCTAAAACAGAAGGACTTTATCAAAAGTTGCAAAGGTTCTCTGGCAGGCGAAGATTTTGGGCATTTGGGGTGCTTATCTACATGCGCCTCTAATAACCAATTTTGCCTGCTGCAAAGTTTTCTTTGTTGCATGCGTCTCTAAGAAAGTACTTAGGCGGTTACACATGGTCAGAACTGAAATTTTACTATATTGCGTACACAAGTCGCATGGGCTGTATTCATGCGCCAACAGGTCAACCAATGACGCACTAGTTCACGTTAACTTTTCACACCTTCACCTGATGACCTAAACGTTTTGCAATGTTCTCCATTACCTCTCCTTTTCACCCAACATTTTTTGCTTTTTATCTAATACAAATTTGATGCTAGGTTAGCTGTTGCCTTTAGTTCTGCATTAATAACCGATTAGCATTAGGTGAAGTTGCCGACCGTTTGTTTTACTTGCTCGTGCGCCATTCATCTGGTGCTAGATACTATCGAATTCATCAAACAAACCGATTCTAACAAGTTGCCACAAGGGGCTCATAACTGCACTGCCCCATGCCCTCAATGCCGCTGTAATAAACTAAAGTAGTATGTAAATCCACGCTACTAACCACCGTACGAAAGGTCCTGGTGGCAAATAACATGGTCCGAAGGCCATGTCACGATGTGGGGGCATAGTCTTTAGGAATTGAACACGCAGTCAATAAATAGCCAGATTACTATGCCATATCTTTCGTTATTTTGAGACGTAGTCCTTTAAAAAAATAATACTGGAGCATGAGGCTGTAATGTGACCAAAGTGAGCCTGTGGTTACAGAATTCGGCTCAGTGAAGAATGTGGGCCTTGTAGCACAGTAAAGAAAGCATGACAGTTTGTGACCGAATAGCCAGAGCGATTAACACTTCCTTTGATAATCCGTCTATGTGTGCCTGTAAATGTAATTATTTATGCTCCCAAGGGTAGACCAGTTCTTTTTTACGCCAACTTTCAAAGTGGCATAAGGCCTTTTTCGCAAGCTCATCAGATGACCTCTTTGTTCTCACAACAATCCCTATCACTTTTAGGTCGCCTTTCATTTCAAGTAAATTATTTTATGGTGCTGACCTGAATCCTACAGTTATGCACCATTTAAACTAAGTGATGTTGCTGGTTTCCCAGCAAGGGTTGATTCTTAGCTCAACCAGCAAACACCGCATTTAACGCTTCTGACCGCTTCTACGCTTCCTGCTCCCTTCTCACTTTGAGATGAGATTCATATAAAAAGGTGAAGCACATAGGTCACCCTATCAGAAGCAGTGAATTGCTCTTGCAAGATGACGTGCGAAACGATTCGAACTAGAGCTTCCGAGGAAATCAGATGCAACAACCTAGGTTTTTCTTGTCAGTGGGTGGCCCTGGTGCCATCATTTTCCCCAGTCAATTCAGCAGTAGGCAGATTTGAGACCAGAACGGATGACTCAACCAGAAACCAGGGACGGAATGGGCCACGAAGACCAAGACTTATGAAGTTCTAAGCAACAACTTGTCTCTGGATTTGGGAACACTCTTCAATTACTTCCCATGATAAGGGTCTTTATGCTAACCATCTAATTCATTAGCCGCTAAGTGTTTTGTCGACTGTACCTCACAAGAATGAACCCGTTTGGGAATCGATGAGAATAAATTAAAATGCCAGGATATGCGTTTGTCATTCAATAACTCTGTACAGCAGTTGCATCACTTATTGAAAGTCAAGGCGAAAAATGTCAAATGGAGCCTGTAATAACAATAAACAGTGTGTCTGATAGATGCAAATGTTGAGCTGCAATATTCAGAGTAGTTGAAATGGTTAATTTTAACAAGCTTACGAGAATGCTCAGGCATACACTAGAGCAGCGGCAATTAGTAAGGTTGCAGTGGCCATAGCAATGGAAGTAGATGCGCCAGTCATGATGGTTGTCGGCACTGAAGGAGTCTGCGTGACAGGCACTTCTTCCTCTTCTATCCAAAGCAACGGATTCACTCCATAATAATTACTAACTTTCACATATCTACTAGCTGTTAACTATGCATACTGAGGCAATTTGACTGCTTTATCAAGGATTTCATGGCGGTTAATGCGGCAAATGATTCTGCGGACTTGTTTCCGCAGTAATAAATAGGTATCACTGTGAGTTTCCTTTAATTAGATCTGGTCGATCCAAGCAACTGTTCAGCTTAGGGCAAAACGAGCATAAGGGGCTCACCTTCTTCCAAAGCCGATGTAGTTATCTTCACTTCGCTACTGCAGGCACCAAGGTATTCTTTGCCATCTGAGATGTCTGTACCTCCCTTATCAATGAGTGTACAAACAATGGCGGAAAGGGTTTTGCTTGGCATTACATCAACAAGTATGGAATTATTATAGAGTGTGAGATCAGAATGGTTTTGCTGCCCGTTGTCAAATGTCCAACTGACACGATAGCCAGAAATAAAGTCTTCGGATCGAATCGGAAGTTTCCAGCTTATGCGTGCCATGCTAGAGTCGATTAGTGCAATTGTCACATTCTGCGGAGCACTGGAGTCTGAATAAATAAAAACGCATTGATTTGGATTTGCTGCTGGAAAGGTGCTAGTTCTCTTATTCCCAATGTGCTCCCAGGTTCCCATACGAAGTGAGATAGATGAGGAACGACCAAGCATCAGGAGTGATTTGGAAGCTTAGTGTCTGCTACTTCACCTACTAAGGGATTTACTAAGACGTCAAAAGTATCAAACTGTGGAATCCCATTCAAAGCGACTCCATGTTACTAACGAACTCAATCTCTCTATATGGTATTCATGCATTTCAACAGCACGGACGATCGATACATTTCACAGGCTAAGTGGCCCAAAACTGACAAATTTAACTAAGACCTCAAAACTACCAGTTTATGCTTCCTTATCTTCAAAATCTTGAATAACAACATGCAACCACGAATGTATTCGTGGAAAGCTGCCCTGACGCCTCTAATGTATGGAAATCTGTTGCGAAATTCGGTTCATTTCGCACATTTGCCAGGTAAATGGATGTAATCTACACCAGACAATGTTCCACTTACCATGAAGTATGTGTAAATTCACTGAAGATGGATGAGTGGCAAGAAAACAACAAGGAAATGAATGAGTCTACACATTGGCATCCAGTTGGGTCGACTGTGATAGGATGTGACGCGATATGATGGGAACGAGTTAAAAGCATTCCTAAGCCATTTACATGTTGAGAAACACTTTTCATGCCGATTATGGTAAAGTATTAGAAAGCATCTTACCTGTTGCCATTGCAAAATCTTCATGCAAGAATGAAGTCGCCAACAAAGTGAGACAAAGTTGAGACAGCATCTCTCTTCCAAAAAATCCTGCATCCACAATCCACACACGTGTACTTATAAGCATATTGTAAAATAACCTAAACCAATGGCATGGCTTATTCTTGACCTGTGAAACAAAGTCAGCATTCATATGCACACCGTGAAACCACACACTGCTGGGTCGTATAAGTTGTTGTGTTGGGGTTCTCCGGTAAGACCGCCTGATGTAGCAATATAGCGTTCACCTTCAACCTTTTAGGAGTTTCTTTTTTTGTGAAGGGCTGCACTATTATTAGTGGACTTGCAAGACTTTGAACGCAGGCACTACGGCCACGAAAATAAAGAGTCGCTGTGGTTAAATAAGTGAATGCTGATCTACCAGTTGTCATAATTGAGGGATTTTGAAGTGGTCTTTGACGTGCTCCTTGCAGAATCTGTCTTTTTTAATGATATCTCTAAACTCTGCACTACAGTCAGCTCTAACTGTTGATTATGTGGTCTTTATGGCTGTTTCGTTAAGTTCGCATGCTTTATTTTCTACGACCAGTTTCATGGTGGAAGATAGTGGGTCTAGAATGATGAGACTTCGATGATAGTGGTGCACGGGTTTCACTTAGGGCTCATTTTAAATTTGTCATGCAAATTTGGAATTGCAAGCCAGTTTTGAATAAGTAAGTAGGATCGACTGATCCCTCTCAAAGGAACTTGAGTTGCTGCATCAATTGCAGTGTGGGGACAAGTATAGTCAACATTTTTATCATAATTTCCATCAACTATGACAGCTATAGTTTCTATTAGGTGAAGGCATGCAAGTGGTTCAAAGACGGAGGCTTATGATTTTGCTATCAAATGTGGAGGTTCCTTTCGACGGTGTAGGTAGTATTAGGGCCGATGGTCTCAGCCGGTGAATCCTACGACACACGCACTTTATGACAGTGGACTGGTCCAAGTTCCGCATTTTGGAAAGCATGAACATCTACGCAATGTAGAATTAGTATGCATCCCATCATTCCCGGAGTAAAATAAGTCCCCGTTTATGCAAATATAGGTTTAAGATGAGCTTGTGAGAAGGAATATGCATACGATAATGTCCATCATCAAGATGCTTGAACGCAAGGCCACAAATGAGTACGTGAAAGCGGAGTAGGAGTGGTACTAAAGAAGACAGACCCTGATGTTTTACTATAAATATCAATGGGCCCACGATCGCGTCACAACTACTGCGCATTACAGGTCCAACTGATGTAACTACACATGTGACTGCTGGTTCCAGTCTCTATATTTGACGTTCTCTTCCACCAGCGGTGAGGGATTTTTTTCAATAAGGCCTCCAAAATAACCTACATCTTAAATATTTAAAATTGCCAATGATAAACCATACTATGTTTGGGGTTGTAAATGCGTCTTAAGGCAGGGAAGAACAGAGAAGAGGTGAAACTTAGCATTGCTGATGATGGTAGCAAAACAGAAGGAAATGGAAGCAGAATTGAGGACGAAGGAAAAAGGAGGGAGAGAAGTAGGGAGGAAGCAAAAGTGAGAAGGTTGAATAAAATAGTTAAAAATGTTGGATAAGATTAAGTTAAAAGTGAGAACAAGGGCAAAGAGATGAAGTATAAAGAAAGGAACAGTAGAAGGAAGAATGAAGAGAGGTTGGTGAAGGTAGAGAATAGTATAGATATGGAGACAAAGGTGGCGGAGTCGAAAGACTAAGTGGAGGCGGAGGAAACAATGATAAGAGCAAGAGAAAATAAGAGGGTCTAAAGTGGTTAGAGCGCTTTCATTCGCGTTTGAATAAACACCTCTGACTACCTCAAAACTGAGCATGTTGTTGGAAGAGAGCAAAAGAATTGTTGTGAAAGATTGAGGAACTGGTTGACATTTCTTAAATCGCACTACCACTAGCTTTTGAAAGGCTTTTGAAACTCGACTCATCAACCTCCACCAGATATTTTCCTATCCGGTATTATGCGAGTGAGAAAGTCCTGTTGCAATTATTACATTCAACATTTTGCTGCTTGGCGGTAGATACGACAGCCAATGACATCACTACACCGACTACATAATGGTTGTGTGATAACCTCCATTAATGCCTTTGGAAGCATCCAATTTGCAAAGAAACCCATCCTCGGGCTCTTTAACCCTAAACTTTGTTGTAAAACGGCAAAAATGCGGCAGTAAATAATTCCATTCTGAATAGCTTCTGTTGAGTTGAAAGTCAGGAAGTTATTCTCTTAATCACTCGCCTCCATTTAGCCTGGACTTGGCAAGAGACGTCAGATTTTATTTTAGTTTTATTCAAATGGACTCATGGCGGAGAATAAAGAGGCGGTTTTTATTAATTCAGTAGTCGACGCAAGGCTTGGATTCGGAAAATTAGAATCGTAAACACCTAATTTTACACCATTGCTTGGTGCCAATTCGACTTGTTATGCTCGCTGCTGTAAAGGTTGCTGCAGGACCAGCAATGAGAGCTACACCTATGGCAACAGCAACAACGACTAGGCGAATGGTGGGGTCAGGGGGAAGTGAAGGATAGGGCGAATATGAGAGATGAGAGATAGAAGAAGAAACTCATGAATTTGGAGGGAAAGTGGTCGAGGAATACAGCTCCTTCCTTCTCAGTTGTGGTCTCTGCTGGCCATGTGCTGTGTGTAACAAGACCTTCTCCAACAGATGGACTACCCACTATCACATGCGGATGTGCATCAAGTAGTACATTTGTCTGCCGTTGCTACTACTACGCCTTTAACATTGCATGACTGCGCCTGATGACCGCTTCTAACGAGTACTGATTGCACTTGCGTCCCAGTTAATTGGCAATGCTCTGCAGTAGTGCTACAATCTCTACAGAACCAAAAACGAAAGGTGCGCACGCACAGTCCATGAGGTCAATCGGCACCAAAATTTTGCAACAAAAGTGACCACTGTAAAAAGAAGCAGAAGAAATACAGACTATTAGTTTCATGCGCATCATGGTTTCGCGAACAACCACAATGGGACGCATATCCGTGCAGCAGTATCAAGACACTTATATGGAGGTCCAAAATTAAGCTTATTTTGTTGCATTTCCAGTGCGCATAAGGTGATGCACGCAAAACTCCAGTTACATCGAGACGCGTGGTTTTAAGGCGAAAGAATACGCTGCGCATCTGGTGATAATAAAGGGGCTGCTCTGCTGGTGACGATGCATCTTGCGCCGTATTCCTCTCCACCATGGGCTACATCTGGAGAAAGTCTGGCATCACGTGTGTGTCACCTAAGGAGCTCCTAGTGCTCCCTAATAAGGCTCCGTCAAAACCTAAAATCAATCACGGGGACATTAACCAAGTCATGCTTTAGATTTTAACACTCCAGCGATATGTACAGCCATCCAGGCAGCGCTCTCGTTGTATGCCTTTAATCATAACACTAGAGTCGTGCTACACCCTGCTGACGGAAAGACGCATGCCGTTTCCAGCTGCAAAGGAAATATGCTCTTGTGTGGACCGCCTGATATGCAAACGGTCACTATTGGTAACACAGGAATGTGGTGACGACATTAAGGTGGGGGTGGTGTCGCCTCCACATTATCAGCTTATGGTTCTTCACTCTACCCATAAAAGATCCTCACCAACAATCTACCCACCGTTAGAGATATTGAATCGATTTTCATGGTAGTGTCTGAACAGTATCTTAGCATAGAAAACCTCACTTCGTGGAATAAACTGCAGTTAATAGGGCGGAATCAGCAACGCTTCAAGAAAGAGCTGATCAACAGACCCACCAATGATAACCAACAACCATGGCTCATTTTGATCATTCCTAAGTCAAAACTTCGGGTGAACAGAACGCAGTAGCTTGCTTCTTCCATCTTACACTTTTTGTAAAGAGGCTGCTTATCGCAAAGCTGGCGTGCTTAAATTACCACTGTTTTACAAGAAAATTGCTTTGAACGTGCACCAGGGTAAACCACTAGCAAGGTATATTGCTGATGATTTTTATACTTTACAATGGAAAAATAGAACACTGTGCCTTACCGACTTCGATTTAGCTTTTTGAACTAAAGTAATACTCATCTCACAGCCTTGGGGTCTTAATGATTATTTTACAGAAGCACTGACCCATACATGCACCAAAGAAAATCACCAGCCATGATCGATCAAGCTGAGATCGTATTGACAAGAAAATGAAGCACAGTGTCTTTCCTGTTCTGACTTACTCTTTTATCTTTTTATCTATTCATCTACGAAATCACTAATGTCCATTTCGCCAAATAAACATAAAGCAATCTTTGGCTGATAGCTGTGAATTGTGAACAAAACCTTAGTTGCACATTGTTTTTGTGATAAATCCCATTAATTTGTGCCAATGCAAACTACGGAATTTTCTTGGGATTGAAAATTCCAGGGTTCCTTAAAGTTACTGAGTAAAACCACCTCAAACCTTCAATTAACTTTTTATCCTAACAGCAAATAAATGACTCAACAATCCATGCATTTGAATGCAGCAGTGGTCTCTGGGCATCTACTTCCTTTAGAACGAACGCAAACATGCTAATCATGGCAACTTACTGATTGCATCAAAAACGCCCCGCAGCCTTGCTAGTCATTACTTAATAAACGTGGTTACAGGCGGGTTGGTCCAGCTAATGGCTGATTTTACTAGTACTATTAGAAGGTTGTATGTGACTGGTTTTGGAACATGATGCATAATTTTAGTTGAATTTGAAGTGATCTTGAAATAAGGCGACCTTTTACAAAATTACAGTGAGTGAATGTCACTTAGCCAAAGTAAAGCAATCCATTTTTCTTGCTTTATAAACTCTTTTTAAAATTGTAAGTAATGACAAGAATGTGATAAACAGGTAAGTCCTGTTTAGATACCATTTTTCTGATGCTTGCTGCTAAGTTGCGACGGCCTTTATCCTAGTGGGGTTACTTCGTATGTAAGAGGCATAAGCTGTCGACGTTCCGACATTTATTTTAGCTACTACTTCTCAAGTGTAATTTGGCATCCAATAAATTCTTTTGCGGCAACGTTGATTGAAGCAATTAGCTAAGTTGGCGAATATTTACTATGTACGCATAAATTTGGGCAAGCACTTTGACTATGCTGTGGTTCAAAAGCAGGAACTATACTCAACGAGCAAATTTATCATTTAAACCCGAACTAGGTGGTATAATTAAGGCAATGCTCTAGGGCCGGGCCTCGTTTGCCTCAGCACAGGATCCTCTGGATGACAGTACTTACTGGCAAGGTCTGTTACGAGCCTAGGTTTTATTTAACGATCATGCCAAAGCAAATTGAAGTCTCAAGCACTAGCTAAAAGCTTGCTGGTGAGGTCGGCAAAAACATGGGTGTGCCTTCTATGCTTTCATTCCCACATCCAATAAGGCTAATCAATCCTACCAAGTTAAATTATTATGTGATGATTTTAATGCAACGGTGTGCAGAGCATCCTCAGTTATATGAAACGAAGGCAGGAGAGTGCGCTCCATGTGACGATTGCTCATCATTCTTAACTTACATCCTCTGAGACACACCTACGCCACCATCCATTTCATGTCAGCCTCCTTTAAGTGAACTTAGCTCATTTGCGACGCTCCTTTATTGTTAATTGCTGCAGTATTATCTACATCAATTCGCTTAAGCTTTGTGTCCAGAGATCAAGGTTTTGCCACTTTTGCTTACTCAATGGTGTTCCAGAGAGACCAGTGGCTGCAGACAAAGGGCAGGTCTTCATCAGCACCCAATTAGCCCATTCACTGCAATCATTGGCTTGAAGGTGTCTCTTTAAGGGCAAATTTTTACATGTTAGTGTGAATGTATTTGTGCTTACTGATCACACGCTACTCAGGGCGAGCGGGAAAAGTGGCCCTTATTTTGTCGTCGACACTTGTGTCTGATCTTATCTTTTGTCTACTGTTTGTAGATGAAGCGATGGTAGTGGGAACTAATATTTTAACATCTTTTCGCCAAGATTTAAAATCGAGCTGCTCACTTTGGCCCTACTGTGGATCATCTCCAATGGCCGGTAGCTCTTCTTCTATGTCTCTATGTGGAATTAAATAAGTTAAACTGATCTTTAAACATAGTTTAGCTTCCACGTCGGCAAAATTAGTGTAGGTGTTGTGTCCAGTATCATTTGCTAGTAACAAGGTGTACTACCACTTTGCTTGGTAATTAGTTCAAAAGTGCAGCTTCTGCATTTCAAGGATATTGGGGAAGGGGTGGCTTTTCACTTTGACTACTTTTAAAATGGCCGTCAATTATGGTTAGTGATTGCTGCGGTAAGTTGTTAATGAACTGAAGGAAAGCACACTGCTACGAAGCATTCAATAATGCCATGCCCCCTTAGTCCTTCTTACGAAATTTACAGTTCTTTAGATGGATAATAAGTGGTAGCAGTTGCACAATGCTAGGAGCTGCTATGAATGAAGCCTAACAATTCTGCAGATTGTGACACCATGTTAAATGTAATTATTTATAAATTTTATCGTGTAACGCATTACTGTTCCATTGTGCCCACTGTAAGAAATATGGTAATTCCCAACTGCCACAACTGCTGTGGAAGCAATTGCTGCATTAGCTTCCATCCACATGAATGTAGTGATTTCAACCACTTGGACTTGTCCATCTCCGCCAGGTTTACGTCTACCGATCGTACCCTGCAATTCAACTGATTTGATAGTAAGCCATGGCGGAGTGGAAGGGAATTTTTAAATACCTTTAAAGAGCTCATAGATCAAGGAAACTATAAATCTGCTACATGAAAAAGCACAAGCATAGCAAGCAGCCCTCGTTACTGGAATAGTCTATCTGGAATAGTAATGAAAAGCTTTCGATACATTGGTGGTTGCCAGCAATGCTAGTGAAAGATTGAGGGAGAATAAAGGGAGGCGCAAGCAACACTGTTATGTAAAGGTTTGTACATTAGTAGACAGACCGTGGAGTCTTACCAGAATCTGCATGATGAAATAACAATGTGACCATTGTGCCTAGGGCCATGCATGTGGTTCCCACATTCTGCATGCCATTGCACCTTCAGCATACGCACCTATCAGCGATTGCACATTGGGGCCATAGCAGCGTTTCACATGCACTACCACTTTGTGCCTGAATTGTGTCCCACTTCAAGGCTTACATACACGCTAGTCGAATGATGACGCATCTCTAACTCACGTAATAAGGACGCACCTCCATCAGAGCCTCCAATTTCTGTGGTTTGGGTACATTCACGAAGACAATAGCCCTTGGCACCAAACTCCTATTTAAAGAAACAAAATGCCTTCCACCTTCTCATCCTCTTCAGCACGATCCACGCGCCCACATTATTAATTTACATATGCTGTAATCCCTGCCTGTCCAGCTGCTATTTCGAATACTTCAGAAGGTTTTCTTTATGCTAACCAATTGACGACGACAATAGTATCTCTAAACGGCTATTTCTTTCTTGAATCCACTTCATTATGGTAGATTTTTTCTTCAAGTCTTGCAGTGAGGATGTTTAGGTTTAAATTATTATCCTGCTAAGCACAAAAAGCAGATCATTATTACACCATACAACAGCTAAACCTTCTAAGCACCGATGTGCAGCGTTCAGATGGTATAAATCGAGTAATTTCACCCGTACTTTGGAAAGACCACGGATTTATAAGGCCATCAAATGGTGATTGGGACTCATGCTTTTTTCCAATGGCCTCAAGACGGGAAATAGTACCTGACTAGCCTTTCGTGAAATCTATTAATACAATCCCTGCGATGCGTTTACTGGGTTAGCATTGCCAATTTCCTGCACAATCGCACATTCCGATGGATGTATAAGCCTTTCTAGAAATGCATGATCAGGTCTAAGTATGCATAATCAATGTGCAACAAGTGGCCTGATTGGCATTGTTCCCAAATGCCCCTATGTTTTATCAATTCAGTTGCGTACAAACAAGCAATTAAAGCCAAATATGGAACTTTAAAGCTATTTTATGGACAAAACATTAAAAGGTGAATGCAGAACATGTCCACTAAAATACGAAATAAACGAGCTTAAATTAAAATGTGTCTTAAGGTACAATGTAATCCTTTCGCAGTTGGACTGGGGTTAATAATCTCTAAGAATGTCAGTTAAAGGTTACTGTTGCCAAGTAATTTGGACAAATGTTTGTAAACCACATCGGAATGCAGAGTCACATCGGTATTCCTTTCGGTAGCCATGAACACCTTTTGTGTCAGCGTGTCATCATCAAGTAGATTTATTTCCCTGCGCACCTAAAATCAGAATTGCTGTTGTCATGACTAAAGTAGATTTTCTGCAGAAGCTTTTCAATCTTTAGATGATTTGCGCACCGACTCTACTACCATTATACGTTTTCGTTTAAAGAAATCGCGCATGCAAAAACGCATTCATTGACCGACTGGCTTAGCACAAATTTGGGACAAAACTTTAGCTACCTATTCCATTTAATGGTTATGCCAGACACCCTATGCTATACATGCTACTGGAACTCAGTATTGAAATGCGCAAGTATTTGCTTCCTACAAAAGTTTATTTCATGACTGGGAGCTCTAGCAATAGCACATGAAACTCAGATCAATATTCATTGAGGATGTGCTATGTGCATACAAAAGTAACAGACAGTTAGCAGCGAAAACCATTTGTGCATGGCAAATGCGACACCTCGCTATGATCGGAGCATTTCATGGTTGCGCATTAAAGCCCTCAGGACTATCTTTCACAACACCTCCATTCAGAACTACCTTGCCACTTGCAAGCAATAAGTAGCGAAATCTCACTTGAATCATTTTCGGTTTCTTTGGAAGCGGATGACCTTCCGTAAGTTCTGTCTCTAAAACGATTTGTATTCTTTCGTCTTCGTTCCTCGCCGGTCCCTTTAAGATGTGTACATGACCTGAAAAAAAACATTTGACATCATTCCATAACCGCCTTTTGTGCTTCATTGTAAAATTACGCATGTAGTTGCCTGTGTTGTCGCTGCTCATGAACTCCATTCGGTCTGTTTCCTCATTGAAGAACAGGAATCCCATGTCACGGTGTCTGAAGGCTCCCCCAGAGTACGCCCTCGAGCTGTGCATAGAGAAGGAACAAAGGCGTCTTAGTCAGACTTGCTACGTTAAAGGAAACAGGATGTATTAACAGAAGCAAAGGGAGTACTAACAGCCACTAATCATTCACAGTACTCTAATCAGAATTGGAATACAAAATACAACCAACTGGTTGCACTGGAAATCGGAACCATTGCCTATTTTTCGGTCGTTTCGAATTTTGTTGAACTTACCGACTGATCTTGAAATTGGTTCTTCTTTATTACTTCTCTACACGTTTGGCATGCTACGCTGCCATCCTGCTGATACCAGACTTTGATGTTCGAGCTTTGGAAAATGAGTTTCTGTTGTCTTCTTTTGTGTCAGACAACGCAGTTGTTTTCTGTTTGGTTGTCAATTCAATGCGAATGCTGCTGACTGATTTAAAATATTCCGCGCTTCTCCTTTAGCATCGAACACATTGATAACGGTCAGTATTCTTTCAAATTAAACTATTCTTTTCTAATAATCGTAATCTATCTGCCATCCTAAGGTCCGTGTAAGCATTACATGTGAATTAATTGTGGGAATTCCGAGTCGCTGGCGCTATCATGCTACCGTCCACGTGCAGGTTTTGGATATCAAGACATTGGTTATTGGAGTGACTTTTCCTAACCAATTCTCAAAACTGAATCTCAGTAACGACACTTAAAAAATAAGTGGAAAGTCATGCAGCCTATCTAAAACTTGTGTTCATACCTTATTAAGTTGCATGAAAGCAAAGTCTCTGCAACAATAGCCAATTCAAACTTTATGTGCAATTAGAGTGCAAGATATACAACATTCCATTGTTCAATAAATTTATTTACCAATCCGCAAAGGCCATGCAGGGTCAGCTCTCAAGAAGGCAAGTTTGCCGACCATGTTTCGGTAGCTTATGTACGTAAGATGCTACTTCTCGGTTTGTTATCTGTGCTTTTAAATTTCTTTCAAAATTTAGCTAATTAAGAGAAAGAGGCGTATAACTTCGTTTTGTGGCTCGGTTTTTAAACTGCAAAGTTTTGGTGATCAGTGGCAGTGACTTAAATGTTTCACAGCATCAAATCAACACTTTTATGGAGGGTACTTAGGATGCATAAACAGTGCAAGACATGATGCTCGCATTTAGGCAATTTGAACTGCTTGAGTGAGAATAAATTTGCTTTCAACAACTGTGCATCGTAATTAATGCTCCGACTTTATAAAACTCTCCTTTGTCACAAGTGAGACCAACTAGAGGTGTGTTCCAGCACCGCTACAGTTGCACCAATACACTAAAGTGCATTTCAATTCGGAAGTTTCTAGACAATGTAACACACAAATTCACACAACTTTTTGCAGCTCAGGGAGTAAAAGGAAGAAATCAAATCAATAGAGCTTTAACGGACTGCAGAATCGAGTGTACGTGTTTACGTTTATACTCGCTTGTATCCAGCTCAAGAGGCCGGCATGCAAAATATTCCATGTCAATAGTACAGAAAACACAGGAAGTTAATCAAATGGGCAGCACCTTACTTTGATAACTCTTTAAAGCAAGTAACTTTTATAGCAACGAAGTTTCGTTCTTTGTAAACTTGGAATGGAAGCTTTATTTCATAGTGCTAATAAATACCCAACGATTTGAGCCCTAAAATGGGGATGTCCCTCAATACTTAACCGGGATCCTTAGCCCCGCGCTAAGCATAGTGCTATTGCTAGGTAACAAGGTAGGAAAAAGTAAATTAATGTGACGAGTAGGCAGTCCACGTCCATCTGTGGGCCGCCATCCACGATGTTAGCAAGGTGCACCACTGGCAAATTCTACAAAAGATGGGGAGTGACCATTTTATATTTGGTGGATGACCACTACCACTTCTCTCAACAACAAAGGCTGCAGAATTCGAAAGCTCACTTTTAAAATTCACAACCCCACCTTTTTAATCCTTCCAACTTCAGTCCTTAAGGAAGGCAAGTGCTTGACTACTTGGAATTCTGCTCACTAACATGCGGTTATATGCAGTAAGGTAGGCTATTTATGGTAGGTTACCATAGCAATATCCATGCTCGATGTTATTACCAACAAGACTTCCTTTTGCACACCCATATTCTCCCCAAAGTATCTCATTTTTTTGCCTTGCGCAAGCAGGCTTAGTTTTTTGCGTGCTTTGTTTAATCTCGGGCACATTAGTGCATTAATAGCGAATTGGGCCCACTAATAAAAAAGGCTAAAGCGGAACACTCGGTTATGCTCTTCACTCTGACGTTAGCGCAGAGTCGCCTTCACAACAACCTGTGGGAATAGTGAAGTCTCATTTTGCCTACGATGTCCCGCGGTTTATGTTGATAATCATCGATGAACAGCTAAGCACATTTAACAGACGATGTTATGTTTCCGAGCTCTAGGAGAACCATTATTTCGAACAGTAAAACTGAGCTGATTTCGAGGTGCTGTTTTAAATATAATTTGCACTTCTGCGAATTATTGGGTTGTGCACTTTAATTTGGGCCTGGCAATCCGCTGAATGTGTCACATCACACGTGTAATTGTTACCAAGCTGACATTAGCAAGGAGGCGGGAAAGACCGTTTAGCCACACAGAGACTTTATGAACTTGTAAAACGAATACGTAACCACTTGCAATTGTCACCGAATTTGTTTATGTTTACGGCGCCATCAATATCCGCTCTATGAATCCATTTGGTCTGCAGGTATATTTCATAAACTTTTGAGTCCTATCCAACTCTAATGCTTCAATTCACAACGAACCACCCACAAAGTAAGTCGGTGTAACACAATCAGCAAATCTGTCCGTTTTACTACATTCCTATTCTTGTGTAGTGTGGACCATATGTAACTTACGCTAGATGTCATAAGCTGCAAAAGCTGTCTGCTGTTAGCTACATATTGTAGGCAGTTTGATGTGCCAGAAAATAGTTATTTTATTTGCGACGATGTAAACGAATAGTCGAAGTTTAATGATTTAAAAGATTCGTGTGTGAATGCTGAATAAACCACTAATGCATTTCAAACATTGTGGGCAATAGGCGACCCAAAAATCTTGCCAAATTTATGATTTCCTTTCTTGATCGCAAGGAGGTATGAGTAGAATTGGCATACTACTGCGTGCTACTTGTTTTTGTTATCCCAGGTCAAACGAAATCAAAATATCTGCGAAATTTTGTAATCGCCTGATGACGAACAAGTAAACAAGTTTTTCATCGCAGCTGTCAGTCTGACTCAGTGTTCCCTGCAGACATTTTCCAAACTGATTAACGAACTTGAGGAAGAGGTTCCAACCAGCCTCTGCGCTCATACCACTTTGCCTTGCTCTGAGAACACATCGATTGGTCACATTCGACAGCCACTGTTTTGGTACAGATACAAGAATCATAGGAGTGAATTCAACTCTCCACTTCTAAATCTTTTGTAGCTTTAAAGGAGTACATTTTAGGCAGTCATTTTTAATTAAAACCTAGCTGTCCATCTTAAAAAGCATTGCAGTGGCATTTGCATGACGCAGATTGTTTGACGTATTTTAGGTGGGCTGTTGCAACTTAAGCGGTAGCCACGTTCTTATTCATTTGCTGGCATTATACTATTTCATTTTAATAATTTTTACTTCCCAACATTGCAAATTCTAAATTCATTTAGACTTTATATTTAGTGCGTTGCTTGTAAGTGGGATAATTTTCCCTGAGCATGCTCCATCATTCAGTTTCTTGTGCAAAATCCATCCAACTTCTTTTATGCTTTTAGAGAATTTGAGCGTGCTTTTTTCTTTTGCTAAATTTGGATGCGTACGATTGTAGACGTGGTTTAACCAACTCTCTGAGTAGCACTTCTTGGCGCTCTTTAAGTATAACGCATACCACAGTTCAGAGGGCCTACCGAAAGGACTGGATCGAACAAAATGATTCGCTTCTCTGTATCAAGGCAACGATTGTGCAATGCAACCACTCAATATGTTCTCAGAACATGGATAAATGAGGTGAATGTAGAGGCTGATTGGACTCTAGCCCTCTCTATCGTTACTCACTTTGACAAATTCTAACAACGTTTCCCAACCATTGACTTCCAACCTCTAGTTTCGTATTGCAACACAGAAGCTTTTACTTCTTTTCTATGCAATTTTAAATGTTACTGATCGTCTAACAAGAGTCATGCATTTCCGTAAAAGAGGAGTAAACTGATGGTGAGCAGTAGAGCGTGCTTTACGGGATTCGTCCACAATCCCAATTTCTTAAAATGGACTTGTCCCTGACCATAAATGGGTTCATCGATTTCAGTTGGTAGCATACAATTAGAACACGCTAAGTGATTACCTAAAGAGAGAGGTCAAGGCAGGTATTTTCCGATGCACGAAATGGAAATAGTAATGGGGTGCGATCCACAAAAGCTGATGTTTTAACTTGTTAGAAATGTAGTGTCAGCCTGTTCCTTAGGAGAATTCTAAGTAGATCAAAAGTAAACTACTTTAATACTCCCACTTCAAATAGCTCATCTCTAACAAATGATGACTTTTGACTGCTACATGCAAAATAAGATATCCGGATTTACATTGCTTGTCGCCATTTGTGCCATTTAAAATTTGTGCACATCGATAATAGCCAATGATAAAGTAGCCATGCTTATCAATGTCTATCCATATTTCCGGTGCTACGAATTACTTATATAATTACGCAAAAACCTGTTCGTACAACAATTTGAAAATTATCATAAATGAAGCACTGCATCAATGAAGTAAGACGGGTTGTACATGAGAGCAATGAGCCTGCTTTCAAAGTCAGTCCAGCAATAGAAATAGCAGGGCATTTTCCCAGAATTTTCAACTTTGAGTACAGTTCTGCCGCAAATTACTTCTGGCGTCATCGGCGGGACCCGATGACTAAATCATAATTGGCACCCTAAAACTCACTTGATCTTCGCCATGACTTGTCGTTGGCTTGGTTTTAACACCCGAATAGATTTTCGATCCCGACACACCAAACGACGTTCATTCCAACACCGAGTTCATGCAACGATCACGTTTTAGCTAGGTAAGCAAAGGTTTGTCATCAGCCATTCAACTAACACCATACATTTAGCATTTATTACCTTGCTTGGCTTTCAAGCCCTAGTTTACACTGAATACCCACCCATACATCCGTTGCAGCTTAGCGTAGATTGGCGATTAGAGCAAGATAGAAGTGTTGACTAGGTGTTGTGCTGTTTGCTCTTGGAGGCAAAAGTAAAATTCGTAACAAGCTTGCCTATTATTGAGGGGCTTGGGTCGCGGATTGATTTGTTGACCCCTTTAGCAAATGATGGGTCTTTAAAATGTCATTGCCATGACTTATTTTTGCCTGTTGTAAAAATTGCATGGACTTATTTCTCTGTTTCGCTGCTATTATAGCGGTTGAGTTTGAATGTAAAATGGCAGTAACATTGGCGGTGGTGTCCATTATAAACTCATAGATCTGATTTCATGGGGTAATTCTGTTCAGGTGTAAAACAATGAAGGTCCCTAAGTGTCATTTTTTCCAAATGGCAAATGATTGATGATCGGCTTAAGTTCATTCATTGCTTTGCATTTTTGCCACCGAAAGGTGTTTAAGGGACAATTAATTAAGGACTTTGTGAATCTGGAGACTGTGCTTGCGGACTTTTCTGCTCCTCCCATGTGGTAAACTTGCCTACACCCTTCAAATGCCACTGCCCTATTAATCTTCAAATGACTTTGTTAAAGTTTTGTAGCTAAGAACACTTTAGTTGAGCCATTTAGGGATAAGATAATAGCCACGCTTTGCCACCACTTTTCATGTGTGAATACTTGCCATGCCTCTGCCCATAAGTGGGTTATTTTGTCCAGCGATGAGCAGAATTTATCAAACAATACATTGCTAGTCAGTAAGTGGAGTCCGATGGCTTAGGATTCGGCAATAGACGTGAAGATGACGTGGCTGGTTAGTCGTCAAAAATTGATTGATTTATAGGGAAAAATGGTCGTTTGTCTTGCTCTTTTGCCTTGCTCCTGTGCCATTTTGAAAGATTTGACAACAAAATGGGAACTCAGTCCAAGCTCGCAGCTAACTAAAATCTCCGGTGCCCCACCGGCAACCGCACCCACCCTCGTCACCGAAGAGCAAAGTAATAATTCGCAGATTACGCAGAGGTACATTTATTCATTTTATTTTCCTCTATTTTACGGTCTACTTTTCCCTACACAAAGCGATCGACTATCCTGACATAATTCATCGCTTTTACTGCTAACTTTGCTCTGCAAAACTCATAAGGCAAAGTGTCATTTTACGATGAAATTCTCTTTCTTTTGTTCTTTATCAAGGAATTTACTTCTGTGTCTCGAATTTGCACGCAACTGACTTGAAGTGCAGTAGCATAGCAGCATTTTATAAACCGTTTTCAGCCGGAAAGATGGACCAGCTTTCCAGAGTGCAAGTAAAACTAGTCGAATTGTTAGGGCTGATAGGACTGCATACAACGTCATTCCTCCAAAGACATAATGATATCACTGATTTTATCAAGGTTGGTAAGAATCGCCACCACTTGTAGCTGTTGGAGTGTCCACATGGTCATTATGGTGATTGTGCCATTGGAGAGTCGTTTATAAGTGCAGCGAAGGGCGAAATTGGCCTTTAAGCTGGGATAATAGACCTTAAAGATATTCGGTGCTAGCTCATTTTGCGTTAATTTTCGGAAGGAAATGAAATTTTCTTTAGCGGTCAATGTCTAAGACAGGCTTCAGTCCAAGTCACGGGGTCATCGAGGTGTGTAGTCTAATCATTCCTCTGATGTATTTTCTTCACTAAGTCCACGCCATTTCTCACAGAAAGGCTTCCAATGTGTCATTTATTGAGGATGATTACTAATTATCCGTTAGTAATGGTAGGGCCTGCTCACAGAATGCATCTCGATTTCAAGTAAGATTGCATGTAAAACAGACTTCGTGGCTGGTGATGCTCGAATGTATGGGTACCCTCAGTAGTGATTAGATTAAAGACATTATTGGGCATGCTCTTCTGTCGCTTTAGAAAGGAAATGTCCTTAATCCTCTGTTGATAATTTACAAGGTCTTCGGATCAGGATATATTGCTTCACTTTTCCTCATGCTAAAATTGAAACCAGTATCCTCTACAAAATATGATGGGTTGGTTGGTAAATTGGTTAATAGAACTCGGTGTGCTTGACGAATGGTGATTTGTAATGGAACGGCCGAATGTGCGGGTAGCTACAATGCGAGCACACATGGCTTTTGACTGATCCGATAGGAACTTCCGGGATTCGTGGATGACCACATGGACCTGGTGTTGGTAACAGTCGCCTACATGAGCGCGCAGGGTCTGATTGACCATGGTTGATGATGCTAAGGCGAGTATCCTCGATAATATATATGATTTGCAAATTTTGGCTGCGTTCATACTTGCATAACCTGATTTTGTTCTGGACGTGTTTTGTAAAATGACAGAGAAGCTTTGGCTATATCCAAAATGATTGGTCCTCATAACGATAAAGGACTTTGGACAAAGCTAGTATGTAGCTCAGTTGCATGATTTAAGACAGCTGTAAGAAGTATTACTGTCTGGTTTCTCATGTTTCTACGTGCGGAGCCCAGAGGGATACAAGTGCTGTTTCAAGATGTAAGTTATTTTGGGTTGTCAGTTCCATTTACTGTGCTCAATGGAACTCATACCAGTTGGCGTCATTTCGATTAATTCTGGTTATTTGCATGTCTTTGGGCGCAAATGCTCTCAACCTTGATTAACCTTGACTAAATAAATGGAAGGAGAGGTTCTTCGACACAATCAAGCAAGTGCCGTTGGGTCCACGATAGGGAGAGTATTGACCACCATGAATGTCAACATCAAACGAATCTTGACGAGACGCAGAGTTTACCCACTCGACCTAATTATGGCGAATGTTCCAATGCCATCCAACCATAGCCGATAAGATTTAGCGCATGCGTTGAGTTCAATCCCCTTTTCAATACGGACTTTCGGATTTTACGAAACATTGTGCTATTCGGTAAGAGGTTCTGCCTTCTGACTCCAGCTTGAATTTCTCATGCAATAGGTTAAACCAATTTGTAAAGCATTCGCAAATAAGTCATCATTTGTCCATGTTACGTTACAAAACATTTGAGGGAATAGGGGACAAAAAATGGGAGCCCAAAACAAACATTTTCTTTAGTATAGAAGCAGGCCGTTTTACAAGGATTTGCCTTGACATCTAATCGCACAAATCGTCGCATCTGCGTTCGGATCGCAGGTTTCACTACTTTAATTTTTATTAGCAAGGCTATTTTTTGCCCATAAACCTGTTTGTTGTTTGCACGGCTATGTACTGGAAGCGATTAATGGCAGGAAGTCAGAAGCAAAATGGATTGTTCACATAAATATTTTGCTGAATCCTGTATTGTGACTAATTTGTAAAGGCGCAACCACATAATAGGATGCACGTTACCGTCTTTATCCACACGCATGCACGTGTAAGTACGATGCATCGCTGCAACCCTTGTCGACACATCTGTCCCATGCAAGACATATAGCTCCCATACAGGAGTAGAAGTGCGGAAAAGCACACATCAATGGCTGTTAAACTGCGTGTTGTTGATTTTAAAAGACAGATGCCACGGAAAGAGATGGTTGATTATCCACACAAGAAAGCAAAGTAATGCGGCCCAAACCCACACCTACGGTAGACCTACATCTGCAATAGCTCACCAAAGAACAAGCAGGTTGGGGCATCACTACAACATGTGCAAAAGCTCGTCTTGTGGTTCATGCTCTCACGCTTCTGTCACCACACCAACGCCACCCTACTCATTTTACGCACGCCATGAAATATGATAATCTGTTTGCTTATCATTTCAGTGCTTTAGCAAATGCAGTAAGCGAAGTAAAAGTACCATCAAACATTGCATAAATGGTGCGCAGTGCAGAGACAAAAATGAGAGCATATAAGGCAAGGCCACACTTACGGAACTGCTCAGCTCCTTCTTTGTAAATAAAAGGGCCAGTAAACTGAATGGGTTCATAAATCTCTCCATCTCCGTCTCCCCCTTCTCTCTCCTCTTCTGCGTAACAAATATCCTTAATGTCTACAATGGAAAGCGGTTTCCTTGTCGCACATCACCCCGTTCATCAGTCTGCTTTCCTGGCCAATATCATACTCTACTTGATTAATCAGGTGAGATCTACTTGCCGCGGAACTGGCAACATGTCGTCGATTCGTAACAGGCCTCTCCAAACGCATCTACATCCACAATGCTGATGGGAAGTTTCTTGTGAAGTGATCACCTTATCATGGAATAATTTCTTACTGTTTACCATGTCCAATTTGCAGAACCACAGCAATGCAAGTGAAGAGTCACGCACGTATTTATTTCTATGGAGTAGCCTGCTTCCCTTCTCCTGTGCATACTGTAATACTTTGTTTGTTCGAACTACCGATTTAGGTCAATTGGGTGGCCATATTGTACTGAGCCGGTTGGTCGGTCTTTGGGCCGTGCCAACAGCCCCCAAGCCCTCTGTTTCCAGAATACATGTATTCTACCCCCAGTACTTTGCCTTCTTTTAACTTAAAAGGAGTCTCGGGACGCTGCACATACCACACGAAAGTGTGAGTCATTCGCTCTTCTCATTAAGGTGACAAGTGTTGTCAATTTCTCGTCCATACGGAAGAGACACTATCAAGGTCCCCATTTGGTAGTCCTCACATTGAACACATTGCAATTGAGAGTAAAGCCAGCGCCTGAGAACAAGGTGGCAAACCATCCAAACGACTTCTAGGCCGTCTAACGAACTCACTCGCATGCTCGCTCCCCATGGGCATTCACCAAAGCTACTTGAGACACTGCATAAAAGGCACTACTTCCGCTTTAAACATATACTGACGACCGGATTAAGTGGTCCGTGCTAACTGTCTGGGCAAGCATTTAGGGTTTTACTTGACCTGAGCTATTAACTAGCTACCTCACATATTGGGTAATTTATAACAGAATTGTTAACAACTCACCCCTACAAAGGTTGAGTTCTGCTGAGTACGCTAACGATTCCCTACGTGGAGGCGGATGAAGGGTTGGAGAAGATAATGGAGAAGTACTAAAAATTATCCAACAAATGAAATAAATGATAATGATGGTGATCCAAATGAAGAGGAGAGATAATCCGGGGTCCAAAGTAAGGCGATGAATAGAGATAGTGGTACGTTCGATCAACTGCAAGATGTGGCTCATCACGACAGTCCAATTGTGCAGATTATGAAAGCGAGCGAAGTTCTTGACCTTCAGTCAGTCATGTGGAAAATCGATTAGAGTCTCGTGGCCTCTAGTCTGTCCATATTGCATCTCGCATTTTCGCCATCACAGTCAGCAAAGCTAACACAGCATGCCAACCTCCGATGTTACACTTGCGACTGCCCTTCACACAACGCAAAGTTGGATTGGGTAGTTTCCCGCTTAGCTATTCATTGTATGACTGCTCAAAGGTGTTTGAGTTGGCCGAGCTAGTATTTCCCCCTAGAAGTTGGTGAGTCGGTGACTCTACCATCGAGTTGACCATTGGTATCGAAGTTGTGGTGGAGTGTAGAGTTGATAGATCTGTCTACACAAAAGTACTCATTTAGTGGGATGGCTAAAATGGGCTCATATTTATTGTCCTTAGGACAGATGAAGTCAGATGGGATCAAAACTGATTAAGAAAGAACAGTGAAAAAGGGAACAAAGCAAAAGGGGGCTGGTTAGTCTTAAAGTTCACAAAGGACATCAAATTGCATTCCTAGCTGACGCGATGTCATGGATTGAAAGGGACATCCTTCACAATGTTAGACATTTTGCGATCAATGTTTATGCGAGATGAAAAGTGCTCTCACGTCAGTGAATGAGGCGACCAGTGCACCGCTGTATTAAAAGCTAATACAGTTAAAAGTTGTGTCAGTGACAGAATAGAAATCATTTTCCATGATAGTGAAACTCACACCATACCCCACGTTAGATAGCGAAGGCTCTTAACATGGTGGCAGTCGAGGTACGCGTGCTAGTATGTCACTCTTCACTTCATTTGCAAGCATGAGATGTAGTGACTTAAATGCATTTCCAAGCAAGCTGAGGAAACCAATTAAAATGGACGTGAATTGCCATCTTTCCTCCTGCCCCAATAAGGCCTTTGACTTGCACATCCCATTCTACAGAACAAAGTGGGCTTGAAAGCATAGAGTTGTAGGACGAGGCAAAGGTGTGGACTAGCAGAAGGTTTAGCTTCGCTGCATAGATGCGAAATTGGGGAAAATATGAATGTATTTGCTTTTGAGGGTGGCATAGGAGCATGCGTGTTGTTGCAGAAAAACAGGGAACGAATTCGGTAGCTGTGTGCAAGACATGGTTGATGGATTATTCTACGCAAAATACTAGCCACATCTTAATGCCAACAGTAATCACACTAAAGGCTCTGAAAAGGATCAACTTCATCTGCTTGTATTTCTTTGTTTCACTCACAAATGAGCCTCACCATTGAAGACAATCTACTCGGTATTACTAATTTCGAATCGAGTCTGAGGCCAGCGTCTGAGCAGTCCTTTATCGCATATAATTTATCCAGTGAGGTAAAACGCCCTCAATGGGGCAAAATGGTTATTGCTGCGCAAAGGAGCTGCCCGACATGTTTACCAAAGAAACCCACCAACCATGGCCTAAACTGGCCAATTCCAAAGCAAAGCGCCAAGCAAGTGCAGTGCAGCCTCTATAACTGCAAACGTGAGTCAAAGGCTTAGCAATTTTTGCTGCACTTCTTCATCACAAGACAGCGCTTTTGCGCAAAATCAGTAATCCACTAGGATTATTCTGCGGCACTATTAATTGTTCTCCAAACAAAATCATTCCCATGGGCCGAAGAACTACCAAGATGTGTCGTGTCTGTTTGTTACAATTGCTGTGAACTAAAGCAGAGGCCAGTCGCTCACCAATCAACATGACATGACGTGGAGTCATACAGGTTTTGCCTCAAAATTATGTTTAAATTTTCTGTAAACCGGTAAGTACATTAAATTATTTATGTGGAAGTCGCTTTGAGGCAATTTTATTGATAGCATTTACTGTAGTCACGAAAGAGAAGCAGAGAATTTTTTGACTTTTAAGACAAATCTTGCGAGCTGCAGGTAAAATAAATGCTATGGCGACCAAATTTCTTTTAGGATGGGTGGGATTTTATGACTGGTGCATTAGGGGGTGGTTATAACAGCACTGGTTACAGTGTGATGGCTGAGCTGAGGCTGACGCCCGAGTGAGGAGTGTATACACAGACTACATGCTGATGGTTAGCTTTCGACGTGGGTTGTGGAGCGAAATCTGGCGCTCCACAACTACAATTCTGCCACTCATGATTACAATACTTTGTTTCTTTAAACTGCCGGTTTCGGTCACTTGGGTGGCCATATTGTACTGAGCCGGTTGGTCGGTCTTTGGGCCGTGCCAACAGCCCCCAAGCCCTCTGTTTCCAGAATACATGTATTCTACCCCCAGTACTATGCCTTCTCTTACCTTAAAGGGAGTCTCTGGACGCTACAGTGATAGCTTCCCGGCGATGAAAGTGGACCCACACCCTACCGTAAGTCGATATACGCAGCCAGCCTTAGTATTTTCCCTTCCCCATCCCCCATCTAAAAAAACATTCTCTAATTTTTTTTGCCCATGCACACAATAAGTCTCAAAAATCAAACAACAAAATTGGATATTCCTTGATCCAAATTTATATCCTACAAATTTCGATTGTGCTTATCAATTTACGTTGCTAAATGCTGCATTTAACCGCGGCAAGTTTGATGAGTTTATAATGGCTAAAGCTTTGTAAAATATTGAGGAATAGCGCAACACCATTTTAAAGCTGTTTTTAAGTGTTTTACAATATGATTTAATATATTGATAAAATAGTGTGCAAGACAGCGCGACAGATTTTGTAGTCAACTTTAGTTTGCAAATTTTTTTTGATTTTTATTCCAAATTTGTAAAATTATATTATTTAAACGTACGACTGACGGGGCACAAAAGCTGACCGGGTTGTACAAGTCGACCAATGGATTTGAAGCAAGCTGAAGGCGATTTGGGGGCCTTTTGTAGCAGTTTGCTCTTTCATCACAGTCGATGTTAGCACATTGGTTGGTGTTACTGGAGCCTAACAGATTCCCTTGCCTCTCTCAGTGCTGAACATTTCACTGTTCGGTCTGTTGGCCATTTCAGGAAGGCGGGGCTGTGGATGAGATGTAAGTGATGAAGTAATGCTTATGTGCCGCTCTACAAGTAGGGCGCCAAACTGTGGACAAGGGTGTCGGTCCGTATGCTTGAGCTCAACTCCCAGTTGGTGTTTGTGGACTCCGCCGTCATCGTAAGCGACGATGCGCACGCAATGCTCTTCGACAAGCTTCTTCACCGTCCCTCAGGCTATCGTTGCTCCCGTCTCGTTGACCACTGGACGCCCCGTCCCTTTTTCGCTACTGCGACCGACGCCGTCTCTCTTGCTCGCATTTCCTTCTATGCTTCCAAAGCGTACCACTGCATCCTCATACTGTATGTTTTAAGCGCTTTTCTGTATCCTATTCCGCAATCCAGTGTTTGTATCTCATGCTCGGTAAACATTCGTCGTTATCAATTTTCCCGGGAGTGCTTCCATCGTTTGGCAAGTGTAGCGTTGATTCTGGCCTTGGCGAAGTTTGTAAATTGGTGGGGAATGTTTGTGCTCGGAGGGTAATTGTCCCCGATGGTAGTAGTTCGTTCCTTATCGTGGTGGGTGCGTCTTTATGACCGAACTCACGCTCACGTAGTTAGCTTTACCTTCCCTAAAAGTTAGAATTTATTAGTTTATTTTGCAAGTAGTCCATCTATTAATCTGAGATGGCTTCTAAATCATTTGGATTTTGTGGGGCTGCTTTGTAGAATCATTTAATTTCCGAAAGAGGCGTGCATTGAACATGATGTGCTGACTAGTTTTCACGTGCTACTTTGTTCTATCCGTTCGTGAGTAATTTCTATCGAGGAGGAATCAGTGTTGTTTTGTTTTATCACTCCATTCCCTTTTCGTGAGGTGACTCTTGAAGGCATTTGCGATTTGAGCAGCGGTGATTTCTTCTTCTTCTTCTTCTTCTTCTTCTTCTTCTTCTGTACGAAGCTGAATAATGCGCGGTATTTGGGCAGAGCAGGTTGTAGGCGTATTTGCTTGTACTATTCGGCTAATTTATTCTGGTTTTTTCCCTGACCGCCTTGAGTCCTTTTAAATGAAATGAAGGTTGGCAGAGCATTAGTAACGTAAGACTGCTGTTGCTGTCTTGATCTCGAATCTCTCCTTCCATTATCTCAGATCCTTCAGTGTAGGTCCATTTTCGGGCTGAATGTATTTCAACTGATGTGCTTTTGCAACCCATCGAGGTGTTTTTGCTCGCGTGTTTAATCCCGAAGCTGATTCTCCAGGCACCGAAGGGAATAGCTTCGACTAAATGCCATGCGATTAAAGCAAGTCGAAATGTGCGTTTGAAGAAACGACTTAGAAGTGATGCACCTGTTTCATCCAGGGGTAGGGGAGAGATGCGTGGAGATGCGTTGCAGCAGGGGACGTGAGGGGCAGTGACGAGGTGGGCTTTACCTCGAACCTAGAAGACCTAGCCAATGTCACGAGTGGCACTCAGAGTCGTGCACTCTCCACCGTCCTTGGCATGATCGACCTGGTCCCGACTCCAACTCTTGTTACAATTTAGATTCGCTTTACTTCCCCTCTTCCTTATTTCCTTTTCTTCTGTCAAAAACCAGCACCGGTTTCGTTGCTTAGGCTGGTATCATTAGTACTTTTAGGTATTCAGTTTTTCAAGCTTTTGCTAAACAGAGGCGGGTACGATTATCCGACGACAGCTCTTCAATCTTAGCAGTCATAACTCCTAAAGTAGGAATCTGAGGGGCTCCAACAGGCACTTATCACAGAAGGGAATACTTGTTCTACGTTCTAGGCACATTATGCGAATCACTAATAGTTGGGTAATATGCAACGGTTATCTTCGTCACCATCGGTTCGCGCGTTCTGCGTTCGGGCAAGTAGCCGCGTCTGCACTTAGGTAGCCGTTGCTGTGACCGCATCGGTGAGGATATCGGGGATTCCATCAGTCTCGACGGTGCCATGCATCACTTCTACAGCCTCTTCCGCCGAAGTTCGGCAAACCGTGGTGTGTCAAGCTGGTGAATTTCGTCAGTGTCTTGTCGCTTTTATCCTCTCGGACTGTAACGATTAGATCTTGAGGTGGACAACACCACGCCACCTCCATATTGCTGTTCCAATGCTCTGATATTTGTCTGTGCGTGCGCAGACTTTTGCAATACGTTGATCGTTTGGAAAGCACGGTGTATTGGATCGCGACACTCCCACTGTTATGCAGCGTTCGAACCTTTGTGAGTGCCGTCCTACAACAAAGACTGATGTTTTGAAACTGCTTGCCTGTTGAAACGTGATGCCATCGTGAATGCTTCATTAAGGCAACATGACTCGTATGGTTTTGCATTTTGGAATTTGATGGGAATTCACGCATTGGTGGTTTTTTTGTTTTGAGACAACTTAGGAGGGTTTACAGGCCTTTTCCTGTGTCAAGACTTTTTTGAGCTTCTCATCATCTGCCTTATTAGAATGTCCCTTAGTTTCTGCAGGTATTTAGTCTGCATTTCCATGACCATCTCAGTTCATTATATCATTTTACTGGCGGGAAGACGATTACTATGCATTGAGTGATATACAAGCCGGGAGCCCGATCACAGAGACTCATTCGTTGCCTTTGTGATGGCGCCTCGATGCCAGGCGCCTTGTTGGAGCCTGGAGCCTGTCTTGATTGTTAACAGCACCGAGTTTCTATGAAAGCAATCGAGCAGACGCCTCAGTCTGTGGCCTGTTTCTAGATTGATGTTGGTAGCATACCTATGGAAAAGACGATGTGGTCGCAGATTGGGGAGGTGGTTTGTGGTGTTTCGAGTGATCTCTCTAGTCAGCTAGACAAGTGTTGTTCGTTTGGGGGCATAACGCACCTTTATGCGCTCATTTTGCAAGTCTTTGGGCTGAAGGCGTCAAAATCAGATGTCGAATGTTGGATGGTCAATTAAAGCTGGTGGTGGTTTGCTTCCCTATGATGACTGGCGACTCCCTTTTGACGAGCACCATAGCAAACTGAAGAATCGAATCGAGGTTCGTTTGCCGACCCTCTTTCATCATTTCAATGTTTGGGGCCTAATGGCGACTGTTGTCTGAGCATTCTGTCAGTCCCTTGATTGAAACATGAAGGATTTTATGCTGTTGACAAAGCTTTAGCGACACA
The DNA here is from genome assembly GCA_001923025.3 of Taenia multiceps. Taxonomy (NCBI): domain Eukaryota; kingdom Metazoa; phylum Platyhelminthes; class Cestoda; order Cyclophyllidea; family Taeniidae; genus Taenia; species Taenia multiceps. The sequence goes on from CM010313.2 coordinate 11,353,438, forward strand.
CTCGAGGGCATCAATGCTACCCCTGGAGGTGGTTGAAATTTGTCACTTTGGAGGAAAGATGAGGCTCTGCATTTCAACGCGTTGCACGACTACATAGTGAACAGACATTTTGTGTGCTCTCTTCTTTCTCACATCCATCCAAGTAGACATGGGTTCTTATTTGTGCGTCTTTCATCCCTTTCTGCTTAGCAGAGTACAAAGCGTACGAATGGCCCCTCCTCACGTTCCTTCGACGAAGTTTATGCATGACAAAGGCGTTTTGCTAGTGCACGATGTAGGTGGCATACCCATGAACATGATAGGTGACTTGTGCATACAGTGGAATCAGCTGTTAACAAGGTCGGAGATCTTTTCAATTTGCCGATCAAAAACGCTAACATAATCCCATGGCAAGGCGTTGAGCTGAATCGAGCAAGTACCGTTAGGCACACAATAGGTGCCGGAGAAGAGAGACCCTTCTGGCATTAGCACTTTGTTTGGGTTAGTAGTAAATTGCTGGACTGCATGCACTCAGACATATGTCTGCACAGACCCTGGAATGATAACAAAAATTACAGGACATGCAGAAGTTATGAGGAGGGAATGGGCTAAAGTCAGGCAGAGTTGGTGGATCCGCTTTCCTCTAATTCCACCGCCCCATCCATCATTCTGTGAAAAACACATCCAGAGAGTGCGATTGCGACGGTGGTCACCAAAGGGGTATGAGAGTAGCAATAAAGGCATAATGGGTGGGATGGATGGGTAAATGGATCTGGAAGGGAGAGAAAATAGCACCCACACAGGGACGTCAGCCTCACTACCCGAGTGGCCATCCAGCTGCATCGACAGCGGCAAGAAGGGCTGCAGGATTTGGTGGCTGCTGTGGCTGCGAAACAAAAGGAAGGAGTAGCCGAGTTCCCATTACCACTGCTCTTACGAAAAGATGAGGTGGTGATGAATGCACTGGTAGCGCTGTGCAGGAAGCAGAAGGGGAGAGTTAGTGCTCGTTCAGAAAAAAATATCACAAAGGATCGCTTAAACAAATCGAGCGATATAGAACCAGGGAAGAGGCGGCGATATGAGCTGACGCCAATACACCAGACTCAGAAAGAGCAGCATGCCAAAATAATCTAGACTGTGACAACTCAGTTTGCAAGCTTTTGCTTGATCTGACGATGTGCATGCACCCAGCCAAACCATGAACCGGTGAAGGTTCCAAACCAGCAACTGAGTGAAAGAACTAAAGTTGAATCCGGTACCTTCCGTGTTGTCGAAAGCTGCAGGAAATAAAGTCCGTGCCAGACGATTCCTGCAGCATGGTCAAGGGAACAGCTGTTGAACCCCAATAACTTATTAAGCATTCTCATATTTGGCGCATTTTAACCATTTAGCCTAGCTATTACAACGACCAGGGCCTCAGAACTTTTGATAAATCGAAAAGTCTGCCAATGAGCCCATACATTGCAATGTAAACGCCCACAGGTGTGAGCCAATCCACATATGCACGACTGTGGAGTGAGATGCGGTTGACACCTTTTAACACTATGTGAAGTACGTGGCCGCGACAGATGCCACTTCAAGGGTTCACACCTTTGTGAATCGATGGGTCATTTGTGAAACGACGGTTGCTACTATTAATCCATTCCGTAGAGGCTGACAAGAGAAAGACCGGCAGAAGCCCCTTCACTGCTTAACAGCCACCTCAGTCAAAGGTCTTGTAACATGATTAGTAGGTGAGGCAGGAACTGAACAGAGGAGGACAAAATTGCTTACAAAACATCGTAAAAGAAGTAATGGAAATAAAGTCAAGCATGCTGTGACCCATTGGCAGCCAAGAAGCTGATAACAAACAGGATGGGTGGTGCAACCCCAATCCAAGTTCAACTTAAACAGCAAATGAATAAAAGCCAAACAACGAAAGCAAATGGGCAAAAAACTGCTAAAGATTACGCCACTATCACCACTATACGCTCAAGCAGTGATAGGCGTGCGTACCAGTGCTACTGGCGCCATTAAAATCGCATTTTTCGGTGTTAAACCAGACAGAATCAGCATGTCAGTGAACGTATGCGTCTATTTGTAGCGCCGCAGGTTGCTTCCATTCTACTGTTGCTTCAATCCCATACCCAAATAAGTAATCCATCACCATTTGCTAACACTAATGAACGCTTGTAATTACATGGGATTAGTTGATGTTCTACCTCGTGCTGTCAATCCTAAGTGGGTGAGAACGTCTTCGAGGAGAACGGACGACTTAACCTCAGAAGGAAGTAAACTGGATTTCAAAGACACCGTTGACACTTACACTACCAATTGCACCCTGACTGTTGTCATCGAGGACGTATGATAACCCGTCAAATAACAGACGAGACACGGGCACCTGTAAGAGCATGTCGGCACGTAATGAGCTCCTCTTCTAGGCTGCAGTGCACACCTAATAGGCTAAAGGTGTAGCATGCTTGGTTGCTTCAGCCTGGTCGGATGGCCGCTTGCACTGCTCTCAATGGTGGCGTTCAAGTGCATGACTCAAACTGAAATTCAACCCTGGTCATATTGCCTGTGGCAATACTACTGAGATGCGGACAAGTATGTGGCAGGTCTCAATGCGCAAGATGGGCAAATAGCCTGCAATTCACCTATCCGTGGGCCGTAAGGCAATACGGATTCAGATTTTTTTAGGAGTGAGAGCACTTCAAATTGCGTAGTAACTCGATGCTACTGTTCATCTCCTCTACCATGGAATGCACTGTGCATGAGCAAGTACCCGACTGGTTGCAAGTAAATGAAGGGTATTTCAGGTTGCGGAATCTGCCGGCATCAATTCATTTCGCTACATTCCAATTCGTCGATCGAGCTCAAAATTGATTTATTTGACAAGGTTGCATCTTACCGGGTTTCAGCGCACAGTTCTCATGCAACTTCTCATTTGACAGATAGCGTATGTCCTATGCATCGCGTTTAACATTACTAATCTGTTGTTTTGCATTGCCACATTGGAATTCGCTGAATGCTATAAAGGTGTACCACCACTCAAGTTTTCATTCATCGACTTGACTGCCTATCTTTGAGCATGTCTGCCGATCTCTCCGATTGCTTGGATATTACACTCGCCTCTCCCTCCACCCGCTTAAGTGCTGGCTCACACTGCCAATTCATCGCAATGTCATCCACATCGCACCCAGAAGTGACAAGACGTCGTTGAGCAACAAACAATGAGCTATAATTATGGAAACAAGTATTTTAATCACAACTTGTATTAATGCAACAGCAGAACATCCTCTTTAGTCGTTTGCGCAGACGCTTTCGCCACTAGAATGGAAGAAGTTGGTCATTAGCTAGATGCTGCTGTCTGGCTTTATGCTGCTCATTTGAATATACGCGTGCAACCCACCGATGACTGCGGTTTCGACGGTGCTAGTTGCTCCGTCAACGTGGAGCCCTCTCTATCATTGCTTTGCTCCTCCGTGCCGACGGAGGATAAAGTTGAGCTTCTCTCGGCGCCTTGCCAGACATCAGTAACAGGGAAGATGAAGAGCCCAATTAGAACTTCCTCGTTTCCCCATTGGTGTGGCGATGCCCCTACCGTGAAAAACTCCTCCACACCCTCTTCACCCTCATCGCCTCCCCCTCCTGATCCCACTCTTCTGCTCACTTCATCTTCTCTGTGTTTCACAAATTCCAATGTTGCGTCCACTGTTGCTGTTCAAGCGAAGAAGAAAGAACGTTTCTTCGTAGATCTTGGCAAAAGTGAGACAGAAGTAGAGGTGGATAATTCACTTTAGCATGGGGACCTACACTGAGGAAATGATGCTGCAGTTGATGGTAGTGGTAGAGCATCCAAGATCGTCATTCCTAGCGAGGGCATCAACAGCTTCCTCCACGTCCATGTCAATGGCGATAGCAAGGCCAAAAGTGAATGACGTGAGGGTGGTGAGCAATCTCTTGCAAGGGGAGTAGATTGGAGGCACCGATGAGATGGGAAACGCGTCTTACCTGCGTAAGTATTTAAGGAGTCACAAAGTGAATCTTACCAAACGCAATTGTCCACTGCAGCCGGGCAATACGCCTAACCCACTGGCCCCGGCGGTGAGTGCGAATCCACTGTTGATAAGCGAAGAGGAAGTAGATGAGGGCAAATATCCGCTGCATCTCCGGTGCTGTCAGAACTTTCACTATGCCTCTCATAGTCATGAAGCGTAGAACGTTCAGCAAGATAGTCACAGTTCATATGACTACCTAATTGATTACCTCCTCGCTTGTCTGCTTGCTGGCTTGTTTCATTGGATGACTTCGAGGAAATCAATAGGACTGGATTTGAAAACCACATGCTCTTGCAGACGCGAGCGTACAAGGAGGTGGCAAGTCAGAGTAGACACTTACCATTAAAGCTAGTCTAGCGACTGAATAGCCTTCATCATGGTTGTGGGATGTAACAGCAGTTTTGCTGCTCTCTCAACACCTTTCTACTCTAAGGTGAGAGGAAGTAGCCCTCACGTCAAGAGTAAAAAGCTCTTTCGCAATTTGGGTGGTCCTCTTAGATAAGGCAGAGCAGCAGTTAGACGCCACATATTTGCCACAGTTTCCAGCTGCAAATCATTACGTGATCCAAATTACTCATCAACAGAACGCAGTTACTCCACTGCATACTACTTTAGCCTCAACACATTGTGGTGAGTACGAACTCACGACCATTTACTCCTCTCTTTTACTGCTGAATATCAGTTCTGCGGTGAGTGACTCATCACCCCCTCCTCACGCTGCATCAGTGCTACCATTTACTCTCGCACATCTTTTCCACCCCACCAATTACTTAGCACTTGGACAAGGAAGAGTAGCTGATTGTTGATTATCAGAAGAAGCGGGCGATAAAGTATGGTGAGATGTCAACAGTGGCAACGCTGACATGGTTGCACTCATATGCGGACACCTACTAACCGTACCACAAACGAAGTACTTGACTGCACAGCAGTAAAATGGATGCAGGCATCACATGCAAAGATTCAAGCTACTGTGCGTACTTCTTACACCTCCACCATTGCAGATACACATAGAGCCCATATTGTATCCACCTTCTTCTGCATGCCGTGTGCTTTAAGCTTTGAGTACATATGGATGGTTGAGCAATTTAGCACCTTACTCGGCTGTCGGCTGACTCGTAGTGATGTAAGTCAAGGTGTGTAGAAGACGAGAAGCTGTTACCAATGGGCCATTAAAAATGAGGCGCACAATGCTGGGAATTTTTAAAATGGGCCGCAAATTAGCCTAGTTCCGGTTAAAAGAACGTGGGGAAGCATATCAATCTTCTCTCCACCAGTATGCCATTTGAGAACTGATAAAAGCAAACACTTGATTAGAAGAGCTGGTGGGGAGACTAGAGCCCTCACTAGCAATGCAGCTGCAGCCTAGTCTGTAGGGAAAGTGAGGCCACATTGAGGTAGGAATGAATAGATGACACAATATGGAGGCGCCAAATGAAAGCAACGGAGCAGATGAGAACAATCCACAATGAGGTACGGATGAGTAGACTTACACTTCAGATTGTGGATAATAATAGAAAGTTAACCAAAAATAACATCTGCAAATTAAACACTATGGAGGAATTCACATCTGCATGCAAATAACAATGCGCAGACACCTTGCTGAACTCAGCACATGGGCTGGCTCACCATCTGTAATTAAAGTCCTCACTGAGTGCCAATTGGATGCAGCGTTTATTTCATTCTTAGTTATAGACAGCGCAACCAATGGACGTCGAGAGCACCTTAGATCGCCCACGCCAATTCATCCATTACCGATTATTTTTCTGACAACTAACTAGGCCGGATTTCATCCCATACTAAGGACTTACAATGGCAAAGAGGATATGCGCATCCAGCAAACAATTCCAGCGCTTTCTTGTGTGTAGCTGACTGTCCCGTAGCTAACCTAACTTAAGCCGAACCGCGTGACAACCAGTTACCAGGAAAAAGCATCATTTTAATGCATTAGCTTAGCGGTGATAGTAGTTGTTGCTCTTTTAAAATAACCGTCATCCTACCTTCGTTATCCCAAAAATAACGAGATTTTGAAGCTTTAGGAAAAACCAAGCGCTAACGTCAACCCCACTAGAATCAAACGAAGAAACAAGAAGGCGGAAAAAGATGACGTGGGAAGGAAAAGTCACCAAGGGTTCGTTTTAAGGAGATTGGATAGCACTACCCTAACGTGTTGCATCGGCTAGCTTTTGTCCAGCTCAAGCAATGACCACCATTTAAAATGCGTTTAAATAAACGTTCATATATCACACTACAGAAAAGCTAATATTACCTTACGCAACATAGCCTCACCCACTCCACAATAAACAGGTTTAGCAGAATCCATAATATCTATCGTTTAATTGCCCCCGAAGACTTCTTTTACTAATTGGTCTGCTTGCAGCACTGAAATTCTGCTAATTGTAACAAACCGACTACAAATAAACGGCACACAATCAACGTCAAACCCATTTACAAAAATCAGGACAACAAATACAGTCAGCGCTGATAGTGGAGGCAAACACCTACTGCATTTCCTACTCAGCGACATAATCAACTGAGCATCAGCTGCACTCACGACAGAGAAGAGACTAGCAGGGGACCCACTATTTGACACCCGAAGTTCCGCTGAGGCAGCAAACTTTTGATTGTGTGCCTCGCACATGCACTCGCTGCCCCGACACTGTAGCTCGCAGCCACAAGGAAAGGACTATACGCTGTCAAAATGGACAATGAAAGAGCACAAATTCTTTTAACTCATTGGTGATTGCACTGTACAGAGGAGGCGTTCACCTCATCCTTTGCAACTGAGAAACAAGAAGAGAAAAGCTTTCATGAAATCAAATCAATTGCCATCATATCGAAAAGCTTCCAACTCTCTTTTAACATTGACTGTGATGGAACCTACTATCCAAAGTCTTCTAGATTAGTTCAACCGCTCTCAAGAAACAAGCCCATTAAATCGCCGGATTTCCTCCCCAACCACAGACGAAACGCCAACGAACAAGAAGAATCAGATAGCACACCTGTCGCCTTAATTTGAGAATAGCCTCTATCCATTAGGGGCGATCTATTGTAACTACACTGTAGAAAACGTCTATGCTACAAAGACCTAGTCTACACCAGTATTTAAGAGAGTTTTGTAACGAAACTCGAACATTACACCATCGGCAATGCAAAACTGTAGAATCAGTAAGCCTGCAATGTCCTACCTACACTTTCATACCAGTTAATACTTTGAACATATTTGTACTAAACAAATAAATGCTGTTCACAATGGGTACTTACGTAACTGTTCTACTTAGCACGAAATGGAAATCAGACACAGCCGCGCCGACCAAATCCAGATCCCAGATCTTCGCATCTATCGCTAGACATGTGCAGAGGCTTTTCGATGTACAAAAGCATAAGTTCGTCGTACTTATTGCTACTACTTTAAAAATTTTTATGCTCCGTATTTAGTAAAAATAAACAATTTTCTTATTTAAAACAAGTAAGTGATTGCGATTTCGAGCCTAAAAATTTGATTTTTGGCATTTCATTTGACACTTGGAGTCATTTTAAACTCGATAATGTATCATCTTGTTGATATTTGGCAACCAGTACAGGCGAATGCTTACCACACGCTGGTTTCAAATACGTGCAGAGAGAGGAGCAGTTAATTCCATTAGCAGCAAGGCAACTGAAATATACGAGTAATTCGTTAACGCACATCATTTCAGTATTGCATGTTGTCACCTTATAGTATGCCTTTTTATTTAACACGATGAAGAGACTGCATGCCCTGTAGTGCTTTTGTTTGTTTTGGGTTCTCTACCTCCTGGAACATACTCCATCCAGGTAGCAGAGCATTTTGAGAACATTAATGTTTATTCGTCCGAGTGGCATCCTAACTTAAGGGAAGAGACGCGATTAGGTGAAAGGAGTGCTGACACAGCCTCTAACTCTTTCTGGCTTGCAGACGCTTGATCTTGTGTAGAAGGAGACCACTCATGCGGACGCACACCTGAAACACCCAAATGCATGCACCTTATTCGAGTGTGTGTGTTTGAGGGTGAAGGCAGACTTGGAAAGTGGAAACCAAGGGAGGTAACAACGGAGAGGAGGTGGGACTCAGCAATACTGAAGGTAATAGCATAATATAGAATAAAAATAAGAAAAAAATGAGCAGAAGGAGGAAGGGCAGGAGGAGCAGGAGGGAGAAAGTAGAAAGGAAAAGAAAGCTGAATGGAGATTATTATTAGCAAAGGATGAGGTGGAGGAAAAAGTGAGAGTGAAGGCAAAGGCAAGGGCGAAGACGGAGGAGATGAAGGAAAAAAACAGAAGGAATGGAAAGAAATGTGAAGAAGGGTTGATGAATGTGGAGAGGAGTGTGGAGGCGGAAGCGAATGTGGAGGTGAGGATGGTGGAGGTGGTGAGGACGAAAGAAAAGTTGAAAACGGAGGAAACAAAGACAAAATTAGAAGGAAAACGAAAAAAATTTGGATTGGCAAAGTGCTTCCATGCGCGCACAAAGCACTGCATCTGACGTCATCGACCCATGCGTGAGGTTGGAAAAAAAACTAGATTCTACGGTGAGAGTGAAGAAACCGTAGACACTGGATGAATCTCACCACCATTAGCTTGTGAGAGGCTATCGGAATTCGTCTTATCAGCTTCAACCAAGTCTTCTTCTGATCTTCCATTATAAAGACAAGGAAGTCTTTTTGGGAGCCATACACTGTGGCCGATTTTTGTCTGCATGCTATTCTTTTACCGAGCAACAGTTTAGTGTCAACAGCGCAAACCGTACACCTGTGATCTACATCTCATGCATTCGCACACCAAAATCGTACTAATTCACACTAGGGTCGATGAATCGCCCTCCATATTTCCCTGTACGTAATAAACATCAGAGCATTTGTGACCACTTGGGTTAATAAATCCTACCTTGACAAGCTGATCATTTGCGAGCGGCATTACCACTCGATCTTAAAACAGCACGAGAAGCAGATTCGACTTCTCTGACCGCTACCTTGAATCACTAACCTGTCCCATGGCTTATATGGCGTTTATCATCTTGCTTCCGGTGTCAGGCGCCGATCTTTTGTTTTCTCCGCGAAACCGGTTTCAAGCCTGTCAGTGCATGATTGTTTCGCCCAGAGATAATTGCTGCTGAACAAGTGCTTTATTTCGAGTTATGCATGACGAATTGCACCAAGGTGATGCTGAGGGAAAACAGAAGCATAAGAAGACTGATGAAGAAAAAGTAGAACATACACCGTGAACTTCTCCCTTCTAGGCGGAAGCACAAGTGCGATCTGTGGCTACATTTGTTTACTAAGTAGTTGAGTTCTTCCACGGGGAGATTCGGTAAAAGACGTGGGTGTGGCACAGCATTGTTTTGCCGCCAAATTCAGGATTCTCGGTAGTTTATTCCCTACCGTAGTGGGTGCGTCCTTATGCCTGATCTCACGCTCACGTAGTTGGCTTTGCCTTTCCTAAAAGCTAGAATTTATTAGTTTATTTTGTAAGTAGTCCATCAATTAGCTGCAGACGGACTTACAAATCATTTCAGATTTTGTAAGGCTGCTTTGTAGGATCATTTAATCTCCGAAAAAAGCGTTTTTTGAATGCGACGGTGGTTACTAGTTTTGCATGTTATTTTGTTTCATCATTCTGTTCTCGATTTGTAAGGTGACTCTTGAAGACATTAGTGACCTTGACAGTGGTAATTTCTTCTTCTGTATGAAGCTGAAAAGTGTAAAATATTTGGTGAAAGGTCTTTTTAAGAGCAGAACAGGTTTCAGGAGGATTTTGTTTGTAATGTTTTGTTGTTTTGTTCTGATTTTTTCCCTGACTGCCTTGAGTTCTTTAAAATGAAATAAATTTTTGCAGAGCATTAGTAACAAGGAGTGAGGTAGTAGTTTGCCTTGGATTTAAGGGCTATACAAGGTGAAAGCTATTTATTACCAACGCATAGAAGGACTAACAGGCCAGAACGGAAGTAGTAGATTCGGCGGGACCGTGAAAACCTGCATTGAAGTAGGTCTGGCGCTGGTCATCTGCCTACCGTGGCTATCACAAAGTAGTCAGGACCCCATGAATTACCTACAAGGCTAGAAGATGGTCGATCGATCTCCATCGAGAATACGAGTATGTTTTTAGTGACACTTTCAGCCACTCGATCTGCCAATTCCAATGCATCCGGAGTTCAATCCTCCTTGTTAAATCTAGGTAAAGTGGGTAGGAGTGGGAAAATAATCACCAATATTTTACAGCTTAAGGCTGCCACAATTACCGTTAACCAAAGCAGAGGCTAATCGCTGACCAAACAATGTGCCTCGACGTGGATTTATACAGGTTTTACCTTGGAATCATGTTTAATTGTTCTTTAAACCGGTATTTTAAATTATTTATACGGAAGGTCGCCTTGAGGCAATTTTTTGATGGCATTTGCTATAGTCACAAAAGGGAAGCAGAACATTTTTAGTCTTTGAAGACAGACCTTGTGACCTGCAAGTAAGATAAGTGTTATTGCTATCAAATTTCTTTTAGGATGGGTGGGATTTTTGGACTGGTGCAGTAGGGGTGGTTATAACAGCACTGGCTACCGTGTGATGGCTGACGCTGAGGCTAACGCCCGAGTGAGGAGTAGATCCAAAGCTTGCATGTTGGATGCTTAACGTTCTACGCAGATTGGGGAGCGAAATCGGGCCCTCAACAACGATAATTTTACCAAGTGTGATAGATTTCTGGCGATGCAAGTGGGCCCACACCTTAACGTATGTCGATGTACACAGCCAGCCTTAGCATTCTGCCTTCATCCTTCCCCACTCAGAAACCACTTAAACTTATTTTTACCGATACACCCGATAAGCTACGAAAACTAAACAGCAAAATAGGATATCTAATCCAAAATGCTATCCCCCGAATTTCAAGCTTACACATCAGTTTACATCTCTAAATACTGCATTTAAATGTGGTAAATTTGGTAAATAGCACTGTAAGTTTGCGATGGGAAAGGCCTGGTAAAATATTGTGGAATATTACAACAACATTTTGCAATTGGTTTTAAATGTTTTACGGCTTGATTTGATCTACCAATGCGTTAATGTTTGTTATGTTTGATCCAGTTTTTTAATAAACTTTAGCTCCTGAAATTTTTCTATTTTTAATCTAAATTTGTCAAACTATATCGTTTACACGAACGAATAACAGTCCACATAACTGACCGGGTTGTACAAGCCAACCAATGGATTTGAAGCAAGTTGGAGGCGATTGAGGGGCCGTCTTACTTGCTTGGATGGATTTTGCTTTGCTTATTAGACGAAGCATACAAAATGAAACTTGTCATATTGTCGATCCCGCAAAAGTGCTCTTGCAAAAACTCACTAAGAATGCGGTTTGCGTTCGATGTATTCGACGGATGACTGACCTTGGCACTGCTGCCGTTTCTTATTCAAAAAATCCAAAATCTTTCGAGCATTGGGCCTACACAACTTCGGCGGACTGAAATCAGAACTTTGGAAGAAGGTTGAAGAGGTATGGGAGGTAAATAGTTTTCAGCTTCCCAGTTTTTCCACCAAAACTAATGCGGGTAATTTGGACTAGGCTTGATTTCTTCCAAATTCGTCTGGTTACTCAGAAATAGTACTGGAAAATGCCTTTTAGGCTCCGTTTTTCATTAATAGAAACTCAGGCTAAGTGGACATGCTTGAGCACGTCGATTGCTTTATAGGAAAGCACGCCCAAACGCATTCGTCAAAGCGGTCTTTTTTTACATTGCTTACCTTGTAGGATCAATGTCTTCAGCGAACTCAAAGCCCAGGACATGTTTGTTCGACTTAATGCCGTAACTGCCTCGAAGTTTTAAGCTTATTTGAGGTTACAATGCAGAGCCTTTTGCAGCAGCTTAACCCTTTCATTACGGTAGATGTTGACACATTGGTTAGTGTTGCTGGAGCCTAACAGATTCCTCTGCCTCTCTTAGTGCTGAACTTTCCTTTGTTTGGTCTGTCGGCCGTCTCAGGAAGGCGGGCCTGTGGTAGGGATACAAGTGATGAGGTAATGCTTATATTTCGTCCTTCCACAAGTAGGGCGTCAAACTGTGGACAAGAGCGTCGATCTGTCTGCTTCAGTTCAACTCTCAGTTGGTTTTCGCGGGCCCCGCCGTCATCCTCATTGACGATGCGCACGCAATGCTCTTCGACAAGCTTCTTCACCGTCTCTCGGGCTATTGTTGCTCCCGTCTCGTTGATCACTGGACGCCCTATCCCTCTTCCGCCACTGCAAACAACGCCGTCTCTATTGGTCGCAGTTCCTTCCATGCTTACAAAGCGTACCAGTACATCCCTGTCCTGTATGTTCTAAGCGCTTTTCCCTATCCTATTCCGCAATCGAATGTTTATGTCTCATGCTCGGTGGGCATTCTCCGCAGTGCTTTCATCGTTTGACAAGTGTAGTGTTGATTCTCGCCTTGGCTAAGTTTGTAAATTGGTGGAGAATATTTGCGCTCTGAGGATAATTGTCTTCTATAGTAGAATTTTGTTCCTTATCGTGGTGGGTGCGTCTTTATGACCGAACTCACGCTCACGTAGTTAGCTTTACCTTTCCTAAAAGTTAGAATTTATTAGTTTATTTTGCAAGTAGTCCATCTATTAATCTGAGATGGCTTCTAAATCATTTGGATTTTGCGGGGCTGCTTTGTAGAATCATTTAATTTCCGAAAGAAGCGTGCATTGAACATGATGTGCTGACTAGTTTTCACGTGCTACTTTGTTCTATCCGTTCGTGAGTAATTTCTATCGAGGAGGAATCAGTGTTGTTTTGTTTTATCACTCCATTCCCTTTTCGTGAGGTGACTCTTGAAGGCATTTGCGATTTGAGCAGCGGTGATTTCTTCTTCTTCTTCTTCTTCTTCTTCTTCTGTACGAAGCTGAATAATGCGCGGTATTTGGGCAGAGCAGGTTGTAGGCGTATTTGCTTGTACTATTCGGCTAATTTATTCTGGTTTTTTCCCTGACCGCCTTGAGTCCTTTTAAATGAAATGAAGGTTGGCAGAGCATTAGTAACGTAAGACTGCTGTTGCTGTCTTGATCTCGAATCTCTCCTTCCATTATCTCAGATCCTTCAGTGTAGGTCCATTTTCGGGCTGAATGTATTTCAACTGATGTGCTTTTGCAACCCATCGAGGTGTTTTTGCTCGCGTGTTTAATCCCGAAGCTGATTCTCCAGGCACCGAAGGGAATAGCTTCGACTAAATGCCATGCGATTAAAGCAAGTCGAAATGTGCGTTTGAAGAAACGACTTAGAAGTGATGCACCTGTTTCATCCAGGGGTAGGGGAGAGATGCGTGGAGATGCGTTGCAGCAGGGGACGTGAGGGGCAGTGACGAGGTGGGCTTTACCTCGAACCTAGAAGACCTAGCCAATGTCACGAGTGGCACTCAGAGTCGTGCACTCTCCACCGTCCTTGGCATGATCGACCTGGTCCCGACTCCAACTCTTGTTACAATTTAGATTCGCTTTACTTCCCCTCTTCCTTATTTCCTTTTCTTCTGTCAAAAACCAGCACCGGTTTCGTTGCTTAGGCTGGTATCATTAGTACTTTTAGGTATTCAGTTTTTCAAGCTTTTGCTAAACAGAGGCGGGTACGATTATCCGACGACAGCTCTTCAATCTTAGCAGTCATAACTCCTAAAGTAGGAATCTGAGGGGCTCCAACAGGCACTTATCACAGAAGGGAATACTTGTTCTACGTTCTAGGCACATTATGCGAATCACTAATAGTTGGGTAATATGCAACGGTTATCTTCGTCACCATCGGTTCGCGCGTTCTGCGTTCGGGCAAGTAGCCGCGTCTGCACTTAGGTAGCCGTTGCTGTGACCGCATCGGTGAGGATATCGGGGATTCCATCAGTCTCGACGGTGCCATGCATCACTTCTACAGCCTCTTCCGCCGAAGTTCGGCAAACCGTGGTGTGTCAAGCTGGTGAATTTCGTCAGTGTCTTGTCGCTTTTATCCTCTCGGACTGTAACGATTAGATCTTGAGGTGGACAACACCACGCCACCTCCATATTGCTGTTCCAATGCTCTGATATTTGTCTGTGCGTGCGCAGACTTTTGCAATACGTTGATCGTTTGGAAAGCACGGTGTATTGGATCGCGACACTCCCACTGTTATGCAGCGTTCGAACCTTTGTGAGTGCCGTCCTACAACAAAGACTGATGTTTTGAAACTGCTTGCCTGTTGAAACGTGATGCCATCGTGAATGCTTTATTAAGGCAACATGACTCGTATGGTTTTGCATTTTGGAATTTGATGGGAATTCACGCATTGGTGGTTTTTTTGTTTTGAGACAACTTAGGAGGGTTTACAGGCCTTTTCCTGTGTCAAGACTTTTTTGAGCTTCTCATCATCTGCCTTATTAGAATGTACCTTAGTTTCTGCAGGTATTTAGTCTGCATTTCCATGACTATCTCAGTTCATTATGTCATTTTACTGGAGGGAAGACGAAAACAGTGCATTAGGTGGTATACAAGTTAGAAGTCCGGTCTCAGGGACTCATTCATTGCCTTTGCGGTGGCGCCTCAATGCCGGGCGCCCTGTTGGAGCCTAAGGCCGGGTTTGATTGTTCACAACGCTGAGTTTTTCCAAAAGTAGTCGAGCAGATATCTCAGTCTGTGATCTGTTTCTAGATTGATGTTGGTAGCATACTTATGGAAAAGATGATGCGGTTGCAGATTGGGGAGATGGTTTGTGGTGTTCCGAGTGATCTCCCCAATCAGTTAGCTTAGAAAGCGCTCATGAAAGTGCTAGGCAAGTGTCTTTCGGTTGTCAGCATAACGCACTTTTATGTACTCATTCTGCAAGCCTTTGGGTCGAAAGCGCCAAAATCGGGTGTCTAATGTTAGATGGTCAATTAAAGCTGGTGGTGGTTTGCTTTCCTATGAGGACTGGGGACTCCAGCGGTACCCATTTTGATGAACACCATAGCAAACTGAAGAATCGAATCGAGGTCCATTTGCCGACCTAATGGCGACTGTTGTCTGAGCATTCTGTAAGTCCCTTTATCGAAACATGGAGGAGTTTAGAGTGTTGACAAAATTTAAACGACACACTTGAGCGCATCAATGCTACCCTCTGGGGGTGGTTGAAATTTTTTACATTGGAGGAAAGATGAGGCTGTACGTCTCAATGCGTTGCACGACTACATAGTAATCTGGCACGGTTCTTGTTGCAAAAAGTGAACAGGCATTTTGTTTGCTCTCTTCTTTCTCACATCCATCCAAGTAGACACAGGTTCTTATTTGTGCGTCTTATTCCTTTCTGTTTGACAGGGTACAAGGCGTACGAATGGTCCCTCCTCACACCCCTTCGACGAAGTGTATGCATGACAAAGTCCATAGACCACACGTCGACGCCGCAGCAATAGACAGCTTCGCCTAGCAGAATCTCCGGGGCGCGATACAATAGAGTGACGACCTACAACATTGTGAGATCAGTCAGACCAAATTTTGCGAGTGTTGAGGCAAGTAGAAACTACCTCGTGAGTCAACGCGCGAAGTGGGTAACCGAAAGACCTAGTCATGCCAAAGTCAGCCAGCTTTACAACGCTCCTAGTAGCATCGATTAACACGTTTTGGGGTTTCAAATCACGGCGGACAATGCGTCTTACGTGGCAATAGCGAAGAGCCTGCAGCATTTGGTACATGAAAGACTGGATGAGAAATAAGCAAAGGCGAAGTGCTATTTTAACGGTGTCTGGAAGCATTCCAGTGTTCTTATAGTTAAGATCCATATACCGCCTAAGATCCACATCTAAATATTCAAAAACTAGGTATAGCCGGCCGTCATGTAGAATAACATGTTCTAGACTAGAAAAGAGTCATAGACGTTTGAGATTTACGCCACAATGTTGGGGTGTTTCAGTTCTCTCAGAAGCGCAATTTCCCTAAGAGCAGTCGAAGGGACACCCTGGTTAGAATGCTCAAGTTTAATTCTCTTCAAGGTCTTCAACTCTCCTGACTTCCGATCGGGGCATTTGTGTACCACTGCGTAAGTGCCTAGAACGATGAAATGAACGCTAATATCAAACCTTCCCCAATTTTTTCGAGTCGGGAAAGACCCGGCATCACCGCGAGACGCTCAGAGCAAAATTCAAGTCAACCTAGGTTTCCGTTGGTTATTTGATGAGCGTCGGTGACTCAAGTCAAAAACCATTAGTCCCAACAACTGTTAAGATTTGCGTGATAGCGGAATAAAAGACAATTTTTTTAAAAAATGTGTTACATTGCATAGGCAAATTTTTATTTGAAGTGCTTAATTGTTGCAATTAAGAAACACTTTCAAAGTCAATTTGTCACGAAATGAGATATTTTCGGCTTGGTTTGGCAGTTGTTATTTAGTCAATATTGTTGCCGCAATTTAAAATTTATTGTTCTCGTACTTTTATTTGCAAAGATATAGTCAGATGAGATGAGATGAGATGAGATTTTGACTTGAATCATGCTGCGGCTTCTAAAGCAAACCAGATGGCGGAAATTACTGAATGAATTCGGTGAGGATCACTAACTTTGCAACTACAACCGAAGTTAATGTTTGAAAATGTGGATTTTTTAATCTTCATTGGGACCTTATCTTTTTGGCTCGATGCTATCTTAACGGAATACATAAGAAAGTGTTTTGGGCAGCGGGATAAGTCTGTTTATGCTTTCTATGCGCGGATTCTCGCCACTCTTGCCACTACCTCTTTAAAAAGATTTAAGAACACTTTGCAACAAGCCATCTCAAAAATTTCACTTATAATTTTGAAGCCAGTGCTATGAATGCAAGCACTCATTCATCTTGCAACTTATAAGTTAGTGGGGGAACAGGTAAAGTATTGGCGACATGCTTTGGGGCAAGCTAATGTTAAAGTAGGACCTCGCATTTGCTGATTTTCCATCCAGTCTTTCATGTACCAAATGCTGTAAGCCCTTCGATACTGCCACGTAAGACGATTTGAAATCCCAAAACGTGCTGGTCGATGTTAATAGGAGCGTTGTAAAGCTGGCTGAATTTGGCATGGCTAGGTCTTTTGGTTGCCCACCTCGGGAGATCCGCTGTTTTGCGGTGACTCTGAGATTGACCAACTCTACCAAATATTTCGAATGAAAGGTACACCGACAGAGGAAATTGGCCGGGTGTTGCCAAATTGCCTAATCATAGCCCTACGTCGTTTCCGTCTCGGCACTCTAACGGGCTCTGCTCTCAAGAAAAGATCGCGCGTGCACTTGATGCAAGAGGTCTCGATCTGCTAACTGTGAGTGACCATCGCGTTCCACCCTCCCCCTTTATTTCTTTTTGCTGCCACTATCATTCCAAGTCCATTGCTGCTTAAAAGAGTCGATGCAACTCATTGACAAATCAATTTGTGGTGATTCGTTAGCACTACATTATTGGTTTTAGGAGGG
The DNA here is from genome assembly GCA_001923025.3 of Taenia multiceps. NCBI lineage: Eukaryota > Metazoa > Platyhelminthes > Cestoda > Cyclophyllidea > Taeniidae > Taenia > Taenia multiceps. Next base: position 11,370,867 of record CM010313.2, read on the forward strand.
ACGAATGTTTGTAGACATGCAGCCACCATCATCCCATTTAAACCCAGGCACTTCTTCGCTACGACCCACTATCTCGTATAAATGCGCAGCAGGCTCTTCTGCATCCCTACTTCGCCGATCTTGACAAAAAGTCGCTACCTGCCGTCGGTGAGGAGTACGTTGGCCTACCGATCAGCAAGATCCCACCGGATTTTGCTGAACTATTCAATGCCTTGATCAACATTGACGAGAGTGGCCTGGAAGGAGGGGATGAAGAGTGGGTGGAGGAAGGGGAGGAGACCTCGGATAAGATGTTAGTTTCTGTTTACTACTTTTTAGCGAAAAAATGCACTCAGCTCTAAAACGCTGTCATCCCGTTGACTTAATAAGCTGAGGATGGTGCCGTCTACGATGTTACTGGGTAGCATCGACGTGTCAGGTCTCAGCGGCTCGTGACAATTTTGCAGAGGAGAAATCGAAGAAGTCGGAAACCGAGGAACCACAACGCACCTCAGATGCCAAAAAGCCAGTTGCAGAGCCTCCGCCTGGAAATCACGATGCCAACAAGTCTACCACTTGACCTTTCATTATTAGTATCCCTACACACACGCACACATTTACGTATTTTTCATGCCAACTGGTGGTTAAGTCATAATGCCGTCACTATGATTGCCGTGCTTGTTGCTCACTATGCGGCATTATCCTTTAATAGCCATTAGGTGTTGAAGTTAGTGGGAGGAAGGGGAGGTGAACGTTTTTGTAGCGCCCTGTGCCATTGATCAATGGCAGGCTCATTGAGTTTGGGTCAGTCAGGGTGTGGCATAGCTGTTTCAGACGTCATTGTTGGAGTGGCAGCATAAGTTTGCAATCGTCTTCTCATCTGCGGTGCTCGGCAAGCTGCATTTTACGCAAAAAAAGTAGATTTGGGACACCACTGTGTTGAAGCTTCTCTTTGTGTCTGCGATGCGTTCAGGCTGGTGCCCACAGTCCTGAAGTCCATAAAAATTAAAAGGGACAGACCGGCAGGAGACAATATCAGGACCTTACAGTCTAGCGTGAATGTTGGTAACTTAAAGGGTTAGTTTTGCATTTTCGCTCTATTTCTCCTGACTCTTCCACTCTACTATCGTCATCACCAGATCCGACAGGTTGAAACAGTCGAAAGAGGATGGTGGTTCGTCAGGCAGCAGTCGGGTGCCAGTCTACACCCAAAGACATTTCTACCCGCAGTTGATGGCGTTCCGAAAAATCTAATGCATTGTTCACATTGTTGCCGTAATTGTGGAAGAGGAAGTTCGTTTCCACTCCATGGTGGCCGGTGCTGAGCGTGTAGGCTACCTAATCGTGCCATTTTAGCCTCAACTGCTCTGCTTGATTGTGGGGTTTGGTGAAACTGTGGTTATGGAAAACTGACAGTGAAGCTGTCACATTCGGTCACATTCGCTGAGATCTACGCATGCCTGCAACTGGTAGTTAACAAAAGCATTAGAAGACGGACAGATGGGGAAGACCTTGGTCAAAAGGAGCTGACCGCGCTACAGTGAATCTTCAGAATCAGGCTGTTGCAGACGTGAAATCATCCAACGGAAGGAGCAGAGATTTTGGCGCCAACTAGAAAGCAAAATTAGCCATGATTGCAGCGTCTCTTCAAGTTCGGTGGGAACTTGGTCTTTTAAAACTCTAAAAGAAAAGACTTGCGACTTGGTGCACACCCTAGCTGCCGCATGTTTGAGGCGGCCTCACTATACTTGGAAGTGTAAAGCACTATACAACTTGTATCGAGTGATAGCATCATGTTGAGATTTACGGCTCACCTAGCCAGTAGGCGCGTGGAATTTTCAGATGAATGAGAGGACACCAGTCAGCCCATTGCAGCTCTCTGTGATTAGGTGACGTCACTAGCAATGCAGGAGTCTTGCTAGTCTGCAGTTGTGCCATGGGAAGTTTGATTGCTGTAGACACTTTGACTAACACCCACACGTCCACGCCTCGATGTCTGCGTATGATGTGGGACGGCAGGTTAAGTATGCAGAAGGCCATTCATGACAAAGTTCTATGTTGGTGTGGATGGGTGAGCTCATAATATTGTGGCCGGTAGAAATAGTGTAGATCAAAATGGGGATGCCTACATTTTGCAATAGGGATGTAGTCGTAGGAGTCCTTTGTAGTGATATCGATGTTTGCATTCCCTTCATCGCGTGGGCGTCCATGCCCTCTAAACCTATCGAATAGTGGATTCTACGCGTCTGACCCACCCCTTTCCATTCAGCTGTAGGATGAGATGGAATTTGATAATTAGGAAGGTGAATTTCACCAACGTGTATATCTATGGAGAAAATATTAATCAACATGTTAAATTTACCTCTTTTCTCACAAGTGTTTGCATGTATCCACCTCTCAGTAAGTCCCTATTTGTGAGCTGTGTGAGTAAGCATGTGACAACTTCCTCATTTGGGGACGATGATCAAAGTTACACAAACGATTAAAAAAATTACCTGCTTTGGGTGATTTTGCAGACCTTAACTTTGCATTGCACAGTATTAGCTGCGGCGCTCGTCACGGTGATTTTGGGTGGCGCGTGAAAGTGAGACAGTTTCGCATTGATGGGATAGGCACAGACTTCCCGATAGCGCATAGCCTTGAAAGCGGATTACAAATATTTACACTTTAAACAACGATAAAATAAAAACTGGTGCCTCCTATAAGGCAATAAGGCCGAAAGAATGGCATAAATTGAGGGGGACACTCAGTCCGGAGGGAATATTTCCGGGTCTTTTATTTAGTGTGTTAAGGGGGCGAGCAAATACATGTGAAAACAGTAAATTATACAACACAAAGAAACAAAAGGAGTGGCAGAAGATGAAGAGGACTGAGTGTAAAAGAGGCAGTGTAAGAGGATGGAACTTGAAGATCACTACCTTGGCATTTGTGTGATGGGAAACATCTGCATTCATTTATGTGACTGCGCTGCTCATTATTTCCCATAGTTTCGTAATTTACGGACATATCCGACGTGGTAGATGCTTATTCTTCTGTGGCCCGATGAGATAGCTCGCTGTTGCCTTTTCTTTACCTTCGTTAACACTTTGACCATTCAAAGTCTAATATTGACTGCATAAACTGAGGAGAACAAAAAGTTCAAAGTAAAAAAGCGTTTTGAACACCTGCGACGCATTTGATATAAAATTTTGCATCCTCTGCAACGTATGTTATGTTTTGATAAGCAGCAACACACATTTTGCATGCATAGGCGCATAAGACTGGTGCTGTGGTACTTTGTTTGTTTGAAATGCCGGTTTCGGTCACTTGGGTGGCCATATTGTACTGAGCCGGTTGGTCGGTCTTTGGGCCGTGCCAACAGCCCCCAAGCCCTCTGTTTCCAGAATATATGTATTCTACCCCCAGTACTATGCCTTTTTTACCTTAAAGGGAGCCTCGAGACGCTACAGGTACAATACATGGCAACACAGGAGGCATTAAATTGCCTGCAGGATTTAATTAAAGAACGGAGTAGAATAATCAAGTAGAGTCTCAAATTGGTCAGAAAAACAGGCTGATGAACAGAAATATGCGTGACGAATAGTCCTATTTTCATTTTAGACATTAAAAATAGTTGTTACACAGAGGAGGAGGGAGAAGAGGAAGACGGAGAAGAAGAGAATGATGAACCTATTCAATTTACCAGCCCTTTTTATTGCACAGAAGGAGCTGAGCAATTCTGTAAGTGTGGCCTTGCCTTCTTTATTCTCATTTTTATCTCTGTACTGCGCACCATTTATGTAGTGTTTGATGGCACCTTTACTTCGCTTACTGCATTTGCTAAAGCACTGAAATAATAGGCAAACAGATTATCATATTTCTGGAGTACGTGGATTGAGTAGGGTGGCGTTGGTGTGGTGACAGAAGTGTGAGAGCACGAATCACAAGACGAGCTTTGCACATGTTGTAGTGATGTCCCAACCTGCTTGTTATTTGGATACCCTCAAGTCGAACGATGACTATCACCGAGTCGTGAGCAGTCGCATCGTCGAGGAGGACTCAAATCCCTCCCCTTTTGTTTATTACCTCCTTTTGGTAAGAACGAGTAACGCGTGAACGCACATCACTTCAGTATCGCCTGCTGTCACCTTGTAGTGTGTCTTTTTATCCATTAAGATGACGAGGCTGCGAATATCCTGTGGTGCTTTTGCTTGTTTTGTTTTCCTACCTCCTGGAACATACCCTGTTCAGATAGCAGAGCATTTTGAGGATGTTGATGTTTATTCGTCCTAGTGGCATCCTAACTTAAGGGAAGAGACGCAATTAAGTGAGAGCAGCGCTGATACAACCTCTGACTCTTTCTGGCATGCGGACATTATGTCTTGTGTAGAAGGAGACCACTCATGCGGACGCACACCCGAAACATCCAAATGGATGCACTTTATTTGAGCGTGTGTTTGAAGTTGGAGGCAGGCTTGGTGAATGGAAACCAAGGGAGGTAAACATCAAAGAGGAGGTAGAACCAACCAAGCGTTGGACTCGGTAATCCACGAGGACAGGTGGATAACTTGTCCTTTTTTTGGTCTTGGTTGCCGCTGTCAGCAATGCAGCATCTGTAGTGTTTCTCGGTAGTAAAGGGGTGAGAGAACAAATTGAGGCGACTAAATGAAGGACTAAGTAGAGGACTCATTACGAGTGGTTCATCCTCTGCTTTAAGGAATCCACAGGTTGGCAGTGGGAAATTAACTGCTTGATATACCTGAGAGAACAAAAGTGCACTTGCTATTAAAGGGTCAAAACTGTCAATCAGAAGGGCATAATAGCCGGTCGAATGGTGAGGCAGTAGTATGCTTTGGATCGTACAAATGTACTCAGTGAGTATGAATTAATTGCCAACGCATAGAAGAATTGAAAGATCGAAAAGGAGGTAGTAGAAGCCGTGAAGACGGAATAACCTGCGTTGAGGTAGGTTTGGCGCTGGTCAGCCGCTCAATCCGGCTACCATAAGGTGATCATGGTCTCATGAATCACCCACCAGACTTAAAGACGATAAATATTTGTCGGCGACAACTTTCGTCATTCGACCTGCTAATTCTGTTTCTAACCAAAATCTTATCCCCTTTCTTAAGTGTAGGCAAATTGGGCAAGAATGAGTTGATGTGGATTAATTTTCCACAGCTTAAGGCTGCTGCCGCTAATGGCAATCAGAGCAGCGACTAGACGTTCACCAACTGGCACACCTTAGAGTAAATTTTAGCTTGTCTTCTGTAGTCGTGAAGACGATATCAAATATTGGCATAATTTACAAACGCTCATTTGGGACAGATGCATACGATCCTCACTTTAATTGCAATAGAGACATGGAGTTGACGTTGCCTCACTTACCCTTGGCAGTAAGCTTTCATTGGTGCGGAAATCTACGGAAGAGGAGGCCTTTTCCCTATCACACGTTGGACTCGGATTTATAATCAAGACAGATGGTGGGGTCTGCCCTTTCGGGTTGGTCTCACTTGTCGCCACCAGCAATGTAGCGCCTAAGGCCTCTTCTGATGTTGAACTGCAACAAACTGAAGTTGAATGTGCGGGTGCGCGCTGCAACTTATCGATTTGCCAATCAGATAACCAATGCGCAATGATTCGTAGCAGATGTTCTTATCGATCGGTCAACTAGTTAACGCAAATGAGTCAGCAATGTAGCGCGTGCTGCGGGCATAAACCAGTGGCTAAGGCAAGTGCTTTTATTTTAAGGTAGGCTAAAACGACCCCACCTCTTAGTCCGTCAGGAGGAGAGTGAGCGAGTTCACCTATCATTCCTGGCGAAACTTAAGAACAAATGGTTTCTTCAAGTTGCTGACACACTAAAGTTCACTTAGCTACTTTGGTATTCCCCGCCCCAAACCACTTCGAACAGCAGAAGCAGCGCACTTGCTGTTTTTACCTGCATTGGTAGTTTGCTCATAATCCACCCCTTTAAACCACTCCAACTATAACAGATTTTCTATCAGCGCTCCAGTCATTCTACATAACGATGATCTTTAGTGATCACAGGATTAAGCGTTTCATATTGACCTCCAATTAATTTATTTACGCATCAATGTTAATGTGAACTTCGATAAAGGTCCAGGTTTGATTGCATATACAACGAGCATCAATGCATTTGTAACCTGTTAGATAAGAAGACAACTGCTTATTGAATCAAAGAATTTTTTCGATGATTTTGGCTTGCCAGTGACGTGGTGGGCAGGCATTACAATAGGGCTAGTTCTGTTACGAACAGGATGCACATTCACTCGATACACTAAGTCGACATTCAACGAAAGCACTAACTACGATGAGTGAAGATTGTTAATGAAATGTTTGCAAGGAAATAGTACTTGATTTTTTTCAAACATCTGCAGGTGAGTGCACCCTACATATCAAATCTTCTTTACTAGTTACGTTTGCAGTCCCTGTAAAGGAACGTAGCGAATCCTGAGAGGATTTGCGTTGAAATTCGAAGCAGTTGCCAAGCCCACTTGCAATACTTTGTTTGTTCGAACTACCGGTTTAGGTCACTTAGGTAGCCATCTTGTTCTAGCCGGTTGGTCGGCCTCCGGGCCGTACCAACAGCCCCCAAGTCCTCTGTTCTCGGAATATATATATTCTGCCCTAGTACTGCGCCTTCTTTTACCTTAAAGGGAGTCTCGGGACGCTACACCACTGTATGTCTGAATGGTTTAGATTTGTTGCATTTTGTGAGAATAGCTTAAGTAATTTAGTCTAATTTCTAACAAATCACAGGCCTTTCTGTCGCCAAGAACAAGACACTTTGTTACGCCTGCAAATTTTAACTTTACTTGTAATACACAAAAGCTTCAATAGCTATTATTCTGTCATAGCACCACGAGACTCTTTCGAAGACACGAAAAGGCACAATAATCGGTCAGAATACAAATACTTAGCGAACAGAAAGGGATTAGGCTGTTGGTATGGTCCGGAGCTACGTCCATTCCGCAAAGCCACACAAGTGACCGCGACCGAAGATGGTTGTCCAGCTAAAAAATCTGCACTCATATTTATGCTTTGTCTGCTTTCGCTAGTCATCTCTTTTGAGAGTAAGTATAATGACCGAATCCACATCCATTCACATTGCTAGTGCGCCATTTAAAATATCTTTGAAGGCTAAACAGATCTGAGGATTGGACGCTAATTATGAACTGCGTTAAAGTGTCATGGTGTCCTGGTAAGTGGATATGGAATGGACGTGACTAACGCAGATGACCCCTGCTTTAATCTACGCAGCAGCATAATTGTGGCGAATAGCGTGTGAGGAAGGCTCCAATGACATCGGTGAAATGAATCGGAAACTTACATAAATGCTCAATAGACACCTCTTAGTGCACGGAAGCGGGTCATGTTAAGGGCAGCAGCGATTTTACTATGCGTAACATATTTCACAGGTATGAGCCAACTTTACAACTTGCACCTCCTGGTAGTTTACTTTTATTCACATTTTGTACTTATCTGTTGTCAGTATGTTAATAAGGCGCACAAAAATGTGTTTCACCAAGAGTGAACAAGGTCGAGTGCTATGGAGCTAGGGGCTTGTAAGGAAGTTTATCAGGGCCATCAAGTGTAATTTACTTTCGCAACAATGGAAACTCGGTGAGTGCAGCAATGGGTTGATGCACAAGACACCACAAACAATTATTTTGCGAATTGGATTTTGGAAAGTTGTGTGCATTAGGAATGAACAATCCTATCGTTAGCATGTATTTTCGGCTAATATGGCAAATATGCTGCTAAAAGTTCTTATTTGTGCAATCAGTGCATCAATTCTAATCTAAAACTAGTGGGCAATTTGTCATTTGATGGTGACAAATGCATTCTCGGTAGCCTTATTCAAGGCACTCCCTGATATCAGGTTAAAGGGTATTTGGTCTCTTTGTTACTGCTATTAGCTTAAGGGAAGCCTCGTCGAATTTTATGACTAGTTTTTTTATAAGGACTCACCCGTCACTCATTTAGCCACACCTGCTTAAGTTGTCGCCTTTTGCAATGGAAATTGTCAGCTAGTTCGGGTTGCCGTAAGGCAGGTGAGGCTGGATTTGGGTCATCAGGTGTGCCACTTTCTTCGTGCTATTGGAACTCGACAATGCGCTGTCGTACAGCCATCCTCGGATTCTAATAGTAAATTTACCAGGGTATGCAACCACATCAATTTGATGTTTGAGTACTTCAGATGGCAGAAAACTCGTAATCGAGACCAGATGTGGTTGTCATCTGCTAAAACCATTTTCACTTCAACATGAAAGTCTGTATGTAAGGTTATGAAACTTCAGCTATTTGAGAATCACACATTGTAAGCGGCATATCTCTTTACTAAGCTTAGAGGGTAGCTGAACTTAACAAATTTACAAAGCTGTCGAGCGCTTGCATCTTGTTCGGCTCTACCTGAAGTTGAGTGGGATGGATACCGGGTCGGGGTTATCTAGCAACTCTGTCCTGATCAGCCGTCTTTTATATTTGAACTTATCGAAGAAGAACAGAGGTGCATGGCTGTTGGAGGACTTTTGAAATCTGATGAATGTGAAAGACTTGTAATTAACGGGCAGTCAAGGTGCTGTAAGGTGCATCACACCTAGCGGTTAGACACACTGACGTGTAATGAAAATTGCGTAGCTGATCTGTTCCTTGGTGCATATAGACACTCACCTGGTCGTGTTGGGATCGACCAACGCACACAGAGTGAGGAATCTCAGAAATATTCAGCCGAGAAACAATAGATCGCGCTGCCTATCGCATGCTGCCTCCCAGTTTGGGAACTGGAGACACCAAATCTTCCTAATAGTCCCTATATGATGGCAATCCAGCACGCTTACCCTTTTGTTTTTATTCCCTGTTGGCTTGACTTGTGTACAACTTGGAAGATTAATTTTCATATAAAATATTGCTTAGCAATAATGTAATTTTACCTTGCCATGACAATGCCATGGTTTTACTAGCGAGACTCAATTTGCAAATAAAGGAACTTACCAAAAATAACTCTGCTTTGCTTGGTGCAACAGATGGCGTGGGTCTTAAATTGGGCAGAGGTGCACGTTTATTAAGGGGTAGCTGAAGAATAGCATAGATGTAGATGAGTTTCGCTGTTGCTTCACACCTTGTTCAGATAGGATTTGATTTCGTTTCCTTAGTAATTCCGGTATCTTTTGCGCCCTGACCGCTTCGATGAATAATTTTTGACCGGAAACCAGTAATTGCCTCTCTGCAAAGCCTTCACCAATGCCTGCGTGGTAACCGTTGCATAATTTAATTCGTGATGCTACCCATGTTGGTGGGATCTATCGAGGCCGTAGTGTTTGTGGTGGATGCGGCAGCTAACTGTATCCTCTTAATGGCTACTCAATTGTCCTCTTCTCCGTTGACAAGCCATGTGTGTCTTCAGCAACTTTGACAGGTACGATTTGAGCAAGCGCAAGCCACCGAAGGAGTAAAGAATGTGCTTCGGACGAGGCTTTGACGTGCAACCCACGCCACTGTTTGATTAGGTGTCGAATTGCCAATGAGATTGCTCAGATTATTTTACAGCCTCAATATGATTGAGTTAGTTTTAGGGTACGGCAAAATTATCCAGGCAAAATTCCTTCTAGCTATGGTATCTAGTGTGAGCCAATTGGGTGGGGTGCGCTGTCCTAGCTAGTCAGCCTGAGTGCCTCCGAACTCACGGCTCATGACTTTCCACTCAACCGCGCACAGTGACGGAGTGGGTGCTTCCGTACTTTCCTCTTCAAGCTGTCAGAGGCGTGGGTGTTCCCTCATTCAAACTTTAGTCCATCACTTGTGAACATGGGCGAACCATATTCCATGTTCTTTCAGCGATCTATCATAGTGACCCAGCTGCACCTTTTTCGTCCAATGCTCATGCCAATTTCGCAGACTGCTCTGCCCAGATTACTTACTGATTTACACTTCTGTGACTTCATGAAATGGATTTTCCGCTTCGATTTGTGGCTGCAAGTCTGCATTAGCATCGCAACTGTCATAATCAGGTGAGTCAGCACTTTGGCTATGAGGAAGTGTTTGGTAGAGAAGTGTAGAGTCACCTGTTTATCTTTTCGCTGTATGCAAATGTCATATTCGAACAAGCCTGGACACTAGACACCTGATCCATTCGGACCCATGATACTCGTCGCAGTGGGTAGTGGTCGGTAAAACTGAGGACTAAAGTGATGATACTCCACACAATAACAAAAGCAAGGTTCTTCCTTATAGTCACTTCGTCTTAGGGGTGCTTTTGGCATTAGGTCAGATGATACAGTAGTATTTCAACATGCATCTGAATATCATTTAAGATGCAAAACCACGCATTAGTTTGCAATGTCGGTGTCATTGGATGGTGACTTTCGGCCTCCTTGATTAGCATGCCTTACTTTAAATGTCAGACTGAATTTGTTGCAGACCAGTATTTTAATTATGAGTACCGGTATTCCGTTGCAGTTACCTTTCATTTAGATCGCTTGTTGGGACTTAACGGCGAGAATCGTGGTGCGGACAAAGGGTTGGATAGCCAAAATCGCTGACTTTGACCTCACTGGTAGGGTAAAGTTCTATACTATTATGTGTTTAGGACCTCAACATGCTAAGGAAATGATTTAGCAGGACAGACCAGAGTTCTTCAAGCCTGTTCTGCTGATTTTGCACTTGTCTTTTGTCGTGTGTGAAGGAACTACTCTGTCCTGCCTTTAATCCTGCAGGACAATAGTAGCCAAAGGCTACTGTTCATCCTAAAGGCAGAATAACAATCTGAAAATTTTGTGGTTGCAAAGGGCAGTGTAAGAACTTGATTTTTAGAGGCGTTTCGTTGTTTAGCAACCGTCCTACATCACATTTAGCGTTCTGGACTTCCAAAGTGGATGGTGCCAGAGTCCGTTTTCTACAAGATCTTCACCTCAGTTTATTATCTTTCATGCCGATGGAGGAGGATATTTCTTTACTTTGTATCTCTCTTTAGGATCTGTTTGCGCGCTGCTGTAAAAGTATTTTGATGCAGGCGATTTATCACCTGTCGACTGTTCGACTGACAGGCCCATTAAAGCTATGCATGTAGGAGCCCCAGTCCACAGCAAGCACAAGAGTGTCCGTGGAAAGTAAGGCGTTTAATTCCTGCTCATTTTAAGCATTCAACACTTCTTTAATTGATTGAAGGTCCGGAAAAGTTGCACCCTCTCACACAAGTCATTAAGATCGCAAAACAACCTTAAAAACCATTGGTTGACTTAACAGAGATTTAAGTACAATTGACGGAGACTGACTAACACAGTCGACAATTTTATGCCTGCACCAACATCTCCCATGCTTAAGGTGCGACGATCATGCGTATCTGCTTGTGATCTAAAACGTCCTTTATGCAGCTTTCTTTAGACGCCGCACGCACTCTGGAACACTGTTAATCAAAATTCCCCTCTATAACAAAGTGGCATTGATCTTTGGTCATCGCAGACAAGCTATCTACCGTCAAAATTAATTCAAATTCATTTTATCTCTCATCCAACACCACAGTGGAGGGTCGGAAATGAAGAGAGGTGGTGGAGCAAACTGAACATTTACTTACTTATGCGCTTTTATGATGGAAATATAATACGACTTCTTAAAACATCTTTTTATTAAAATGGTTGTGAAGTGCATAGACTTGGCCCCGAATCTTTCCCTATGCTGAGCAATCATTGACCGTCGGTAAAACTCTGGTTAGAACAATAAGGAAGTTAGTTTGAAATCCGACAGAGTGTGCACAAATGCATACTGCCACCCTGATTGGAGGCAAAGGCACCTTTGATTATTTGCCTCAATTTAAATGAATTCAAGATTTTGAAATGAGACAGATTACACTAACGTTGAAAGCATGATATTTATATGGTTTTGAAAAAATGCTCTAAATTGTCGACCTATTTTGGTTGGACTTTATTGCGACGCAGAAGAACTAGAACGGTTTAGGAAAATTTAAGCCAACAGATTACCCGAAGTGCCTGGTTAGCAGCTCACAGCGTATCATCTGCTCCTGCAATATGGCTTGTACCCTTTTTAATCAAGGTAAGTGGATGTAAGGACAAAACTATTAGGAACCTGTCTTTACATTCTTGCCAAAGCAAGTGAATGGATTACTTTGACTTTGATGCAGGAAGTGGAGACAGAGATGAGGTAGATACCATGGCTCGCTACCATGATAAGGTAAGTGATTTTGAAGACTCTTCTATTGGACGTCGGGATCGGCGTCCATCGTTTCAACAGACGCCTTAGTTCTCACAGTGGTCAAATGACAAACATTTCCGCCTTACAATTACCCGCACTGGCAGTCAGCTGATGCGAATGTGCTAAATTTGAAGAGGTTGTGGAGTTATTGTTTGCTACGAAGTGTTAATCACCAAATGGAACCCATTTCTTGTGTTGGTAGGGCCTGAGCTCTGCATTATTGTATCGGCAATGCTAGAACGAACAACCACAAAACATCTCAGTTCAGCCGCAAAACATAGGGAACCAATTTATTCTTCGTCAATGTCGTAGGCCCAGTAACGATAAGGTTAATGAAATGCGCGCGGGTCGAATGGTTCACAAATGCAAGAATTTTAGCGAAGTAAATCAACAAATCAAAATATAACTGCAATATTTATTGTGCCGATGAACAAAATTACACGCTTAAGCATCTTCTCCATCTTTTTTAACGAAGCGGTAGGATTGGTTAGTAGAGAAATTTACCATCATTCAATGGTGACCCCAAAGCTGTTCTCTTTGTGGAACTGCTGCCAATGAAGGCCATTCAATCTACTTTGAGGAAAATAAGCATTGATCTCGAAAACCAACTGCCATGCAATCCTTGAATGTTATTATAAAACGAATTTAGGCAACAGACTCTCGCAATACTTTTTCGCCAGTTTTGATATATTTTGAAATTGGATTAACACAAAAACGATTTCGCAGCGATTCTCTGGTACCACCGTTTTAACCGGTCGCCTTGTAGGAACGTTGCGCCGACGTGATAAACCTAGCAACCACGCAAAATGGATTTGTTTTGTTTTACCTAACCGTAATATGGGTCATTCTTAAACGTTTTTCATTATACGTAACACCGAATATTCTTTCGCATTTGTGAGGCTCTTGAGACAGCGTATTCGTTGTTTGATATCAGCGTAAGTAGTGTAGTAAGAATGTATGGCACTATACGCCCAAAATATTTTGCATAGCAGCCTACTCGCGGTTGGTTACTTTCTAGGGGCTAAGTCGATTTAGCATGATATCCGACCAAAGAAATAAATATAACATGCTTATTTTTAGTGTTCCTTCAATCTTGCCGCCAGCTTGTCTTAAAATCATGTAAGGAATCACGTTCTTGTATTAGGTATTTACTTTGTCGGAGGAGAAATATTTATTATCACCTTTGCTGAGCAACGTGAATTTAACCACCAAAAATTTTGTATTCTACCTCTTCATACTTCATTTCTATGTGCCGTCGCTTAATGCAGAGGGAGAGCTGTGTTCGCTCACACAGTTCGAGTGATCTCATACTCATGAGTCCAGCAGCGTCTGATAGAATTCAAGGTATGGACCTTGGGGTAAGTCGAATCACCAAGGTCTCTTTCAAATTCCCTTTGAGCTCATTTTCGTGCACAGATTCTGGTCTGGTGAATTTAGCTGTATTTGATTAATTTGTTTACTACCATTGCATTTTGGATCATGAACGCCTTAGCTTAGCCAGTGCATGTTTCCCCTTTAGAAAAACTTGTATATTGCTGGGATCACAGACCTACCCCCGGAATTGGCTCAACCGATATGCAAATACCTTGATGCAGTTGACATCGTAAGTATTTGCACTGCGCTCCCTAGCTGGCAGTGGATACTCTCTTTGCAAACCCCGTATTCATATTCTAACAAGTGGAGGTGGATAGACAAACAAGTTTACACAACTCTGCATTCAAGCTCTCACACCGTGGATTTTGAAAAACTTCGTCAAGCCACTATGCAACACTTTGAGCAAATGAAGTTTGATCGTCAATTTTCATCTATTCGAGCCCCTTGGGGCACTTTTGAAAAGGTGAATTGCCTCCTGATCAAACCTATTCGGCTATTTCCAACAGCTTCGCCCATGAGATCGAGGAATGCAGCAGAGCGGGTACGATTTTTCCAGCCCCCTGAGATTCTGCGCATGAAAGTGATAAATTCTAATCGTCCCACCATGGTAAATATTGACACGATCCACCCCAGGATCTTTCTTACAGAATCACGCGATTTCCGTCGTAATGGATCAATTAGCGGTGCTGATTATGAATATGAACGATGCGAAGAGGAAAAGAGGAAAATGCTGGCTGTGTATGACTGTGTCCTCCTTATCATTAAACTCTCAGTTCTTCCGAGAGTTAGTCTCACATTAAAGACCGAGCTGCAGTCCATAGTGCCGAACTTATCATCCCATCAGACACTGGGATTGGTAATCATGGAAGATGTGAATTGGGAGGAGCACAGTGGAATTAGTTTCTTCATGGAGTGTTTGCTAAAACTCGGCAACGTGAATGACTCTGCTCTAATGTCCACACCAATAAATTGGCGAATGTGGTGCGTTGAAGTTGATGAAAGTCGCATTGCTGATCGCAGCGACATATTTGAGTGGATGTGCCAAGATGTGATTTGGAGGAGAATGCAAGCACCTGAGTTGCAATCGGCAGCGGATCCGAGAAATGTACTTGACCTTCCAGACTGGTTCACATAATCACCTCGCAAGTAAATAACATAAATCCAAGTATTCTCATGCTCATAACTGTCTTTTCTCATGTTGAACTACAGACTTATCATTACCAGAAAGGGGTGATTTCTCGTGGAAATTTAGCAGCCAATAAAGCCAATTCGGAAGAAGTAGTACGCCTTAATTATACGAAAGTAGTATTTACAAATTCGCTTGTTAAAATTTGATGGCAGTACCTTAAGAAATGCTGAAGCGAATCAGATGAATTAATTTGGCAAAATTTGAGCACAATTTTAAGGCAGTGATTATTCACTGTCTTTGGCTAGATGAGATATTTTGGTGGAAAGCATGTTAGCAGGTTATTTAATTTGTACTAAGGGATGATGGAGCGTTGCAATGATTGTAGCACTCCCAGAATTCTTAGAGGTCGAGAGAAAGCGTGATAGTGAGGTAGGACATGTATTCAGCAAACAAATGGTAATTAGGGCTGCTGACGTGGCCCAGGAGCCAGCCCACATGGCTAGTGCAATGTGGCCACCTAAGTGGTTGAAACGAAATCGGCAGTCAAACAAAGTATTACACCGATGCCCGCGTTTTGCAGCCTAAAGTTCCTTACTTTCGGACATAAAATAATTATTTGCGCTCGAGACCCAGAGAGAACGATCGCATTTTGATTGCTTGCTCATTAATAATCTGATTGCAACCAAGTATCTATAGCCACTTCTTTTGGTGACATGCTGGTAATGATTGACTAATTTGCAAAATGCAGCAGATTCAGTGACACATTGTTCGCTTATGGGGCATCGATGATTCCACTAGAGTCCAGTAACATGGCTAAGCAAGAATGTAGCTTACTGTGACTCAAAAGCACACATCTGAGCGTCTGCGAAATTTGAGTTAATGAATCCCTACCAGAACAGCATTCGGAGGTGTAAATTACTACATAGGATGAATAAAGTTATTCCATCCTGTAAACTGCTTCACTTCGACTTGACCCAAACTCAGCGACTTACCGGACTACCGTTAAGTGAGTATTAAAACTGATCCGACAACAGCTTGCATTTTAAGCTCGTGCCCCTCTTAAGTAAAATGTCGCTTTGCTCCAGTACAGTTTAGCTAACATTGAAGCCTAGCCATGGTGTCCATTCATGCAAAGATTAGTTCGTTTCATTTACAACTTGATCAATAAATGCAACAGGTCTGATAAAAATTGGACAGCTTGTAACAAAACGAACCTCACAAACTAGGTTCAATGTGTTAGCTCAGAATGCAGCTTAGATGTGCGTATTTTTCTCGATAGGCTGAACTTAACTGTGCTTTTAGGTCATTGTTCCGTACTTTGACACCTAACTAAAAGGCAATTAGATCCAGTGGATGTAGAATGTGCTTACCTACATCGAATGAGAGGCTTAATGTGTAAAAACTGCAGCGCTTTTGACTGCAGCCTAAATCATCTTACAGTTTGGCCTATTTGGTTAAGGGCCTTAACACTACACTGGAGGATCGTGGAAAGATAGAATGGAGGGAGACGTACTTCACCTAATGGGCATTCTTCATATTCTCATGGTTTGTGGCTCCCCGAGCAATGATTTCCGCTTAGTTCGGCATTAGATGGAAGGTGGAATCAAAACTGAAGAGAACTGGGTTAGCGTTCAAAATCAGCACAAATGTCTTTCCTACATGACGTCAGATTCGGTCGGAATAATTTGCTTGAAATAACTTAATACCATATGCAAGGGTAAGGAATGAGAAGCAAGATGCTCATGCAAAATTCTTATCAGATCGTAATAAGTCAACGATTTGTCAACGGTTACATGCAGTTAACCGAATCAAACCTCGAAGGTGTCGAGAATGCATTACTGTGATTCAATTACCTTTGCAATCCATGCACACATTATCCTTGCTAATGCGTTTTACTCTTTATTTCTAAGCACAGTGAAAATGTGTGCAGTAAAGTATGCAATGATGAATCGCTACAGCATTGCAATTTAAAGCGCATTTCTGGCTTAAGGTCCCACCATCCGCCAGCTTGTTTTAGCATAAATGTAATGCAGCACTTTTCCGTTCAGCAGATTAATGCTTGCAAAATCCGGAAGTCTGGCCCGTGTTCACTACTTTTGAGGTGCCATTCAATTACATTCTCATGTTTATTGAACTTTGCCAAAGATTTGCTGTTAACTTTTTAACAAAACAGGCATTGGTTGTCTTTACGGACTTCTGGAAACTGCTCTTAGCTGCATTAACAAATGCGGGATTCTCAAAGAGGTCTTGTGAGTGCTACGTGATTCGTTAAAAAATCAAGTTTAGCAACAATTTGCTAATTCGATCAAGGCATTGTGATTTTAAAAAGTGGGCTGATGGTTTGCCAGCAAGTTTTAAATAACTGATTCATTTGTGCTGGTTCCAACGGCTTAAAAGTAGGATTGAATTTTAAATGCCTTACCGCCTTATCCAATTGCGCATGTATGTACGCATTCGCACCTGTGTAATGCGTAGTGTTAGTTGTCACCCAACGTATTTCAAAGCGGTTGAAGTGAGCCCTTTGAAACGTAAGAAAACTAAACGCTTCCTGTGCCATCCACACATTAAATGTGCAAGACCTCGCTGTCAATAAATCCATTTGCCAGCATGCATGGGTACCCAAAGAATGTACGTGACCGTAAGTATAAACAAGTTGCTGGATGTTGAAGTAGGCCTAAGGGAATGGAGCACTTTGGGCTCTCATATTTATCGTTCCGAATGATCTCATTCACATAGTGATTGCTAATGCACTTGATCCTTGGTTGTGCGCGATCCAGTTAATTAGGGTAAGGTATGCTAGTACATTTTGTTCTAGCATGTATTTAACAACAAACCACGATGAAGGACCCCTTAAAACATTGAAAATGAACATCGTCTTGGGATGCTGACATTTCCGCAAGGTATCTTCTTGCCAAAAGGGCCTTTTTGATGGCTCTGCATGGCGATTGTTATAGCATCGCCAGCACTAGTTAGAAAACCAGTTCCTGCGAATCGGTCTCATGGGGCACTATAAGCATAATCTCTTCGTCAAACCCAAATAGCCTTTCTGTGTACCTGCAAATCCCTGCCAAATTTATGCAGGAAGTGAAGAGAAAACTCAGTCACTAGACAAACGAACACGATTAATGCTTTCGAATTGCTTCCTTGCTCTTCCAGTGATCAAGTTGTTTTTATCAAGGTCACCGGACCAGCTTCATTCCCAGTCGCTACGTGCAAAAAGTACCTACTGAAATCCGATTTCAGCTTCCCAATTTAACGCTCAAGAACAAAATTTGTAAAAGGTTATGGAACCACCACACCAAAATTTTTCTCTTGCCAAACCCCTACACCTTCAAGTCTGAAATATGTGGCCTCAAAAGCTTGCATGACGAACTGCTGGATGTTTTCACACGTCATCCATCTTTAGACTTATTTTATCAACAATGGGTCAGGTCCCCTATCGTTTACTCACTAAGAAGAAGTATTGCGAAACCTAAAGAGCAGCAGCATAAATATCTGACCATTATGAATAAGGGTTGCGGATGGTCAAAGATTAGCCACTTAATGTCGCCTTGAACGTGAAATGAATTATTGAAAGGATTTGGAGAAGAATACCAAAGGCAAAGTGCAGCTTTGGGCTTTCTTCGCATTAAAGCGCACGACAAGAGACAATAAGCAGCAAACACTGAGCGCTAGGCTGTTCTGATGCTTGGCACATGGTCGTGCGGTAAACTTGCCTAAAGTGCAAAAATAATACATTTCGAAGAATAGTAAAGAGCTAAAATTTAACTTACTAATGCTGACTAAGTAGCTAAACCTGAAGTCTGATCGCGAATGTGGTGTTATGGGTGATCGTTCGTCAAGATGAACCATCGTTCATCCAATAACTGGGGGACATTTTCCTCCTAGTTTACAAAGGCATTTGATTTAGGGTCTTTGATTGTTGCTCACTTTTCTTTTATGCTTGAAAAGACGATATAATCGAATAAGTAATTTTAGCTTCTGATAAATGAAAAATTGTGTCAGCACTTTTAACGGAAGTTTGAGAGTGGGAGCTAGAAGGCAGAGCATTTTGCGAAAAGCGTGATGCTTCGTACAGTCCTAGACCGGGCATAAAATCGTAAACCGAATGCACCGGGTGCACTAAGTCTTATTCGCGATCGGTGGTTGGAGTCTGGGCATTAATGCCAGTCGATGAGAAAATAAAGTTTTTTGGTAAGATTTTTGACACATTTATGAGAAAATTTTTTTCGTGGTCTTATAATCATCACTGGGTTGATTGAGTAAGATCTACGCCTCGCTTGTCTTCTTTTAACGTTGTCGTGCATGATAGTCGAAAACTCAGCAGTGCTTGCTTAAATGTGCCGCTAAACCTCATTGTTGAGGGCAATTATGTCTCATGGAATGCTGGCGCAAACCTAACTAAGCTGCGCTGCAGTGAGTAAGTGGTCATTCTGCTACAGATCTGTCTACATAACAAATTTTACTCCTGATGGAACCAGTTATTTGATGAGCAGAAAATTTATTGCCCTATTCTAGCAGCATACTTAAAATTTAACCGCTGTCTCAGTGTTAAGGAACCTCCGTGATTCAGTGGCACTTGAGGTAAAGATTACCTCACCTTCCCACCGTTCCACAGGCTGAACAAACTGAAAAGACAAGCAACGTGGCTGTGAGTGGAGGGCAGGCAAAAAGCTCTTGGCGATTAACCTTTACTATACCAGTAGCCATCTGGGCGCGTTTATGTCCTTTGATTAATAAATTAGGAGAGTGGGATCTTCGCGATCTGGTGGGAGTTCAGCGGCATGGACTCTATTATTGACAAGTGTGAGGCGATTTCGAAGGACCTCCCTAGATGTGGGGTTACTAGTGCCCATTGTTGCGTCAACAACTCTGTAGTCATGACTTTGGAAAACATTTCCTTTACACTTTCATTTGTTTCAAATATCTTAAAAGCGATTGATAACCTGATCGTTTAGCGTGTCAGGTAAATGCGTACCACTTTAATTCTTAATGTTAAAGTGCAGGGAGATCCCAAAGACAATTGGATATAAGTAAGAGGTCAAATAACAGGACTATTTCGCGGATATGTTTTGCGACGTGTTTAGTTGGATCGTTTTAATGCCTAAGTACCGTGATGACAGCAAGCAGTTGCATGGACAGAGTTTGGAATGTTCACCTCCTTTGAACTTAAATGTAGATCTATTACTACACTTTGACCTCCTTCCTTGACTGAGGTTGGTTAATTTCGTTTACTGTGGCCCTTAACTTCGATTGTACCAGAGTCACGCATCTGGCCTGCTGGCAAGAGGCTGCACCATTCCATTACTACACCTGCCAAGTAATCGTGAGGTACATCTAGAGCGAATTCGGTCGATCGTGCGACTTGGGTTAGGGTGATTTCTAGTGGTTGCAGTAGATCGCAATTGGCCTTTAATTAAAAACATTTAGTGCAATTTGTTGTTTTTCCCTAATTTTGTCCGTTTTGCCCTTTAAGCGATAGATCTACACACAAGTAGTCAAAACTGGGTACCAGAGATCCTCTTAAGTAGGTTCTCATGAGAATGATGCTTTATTCATTTAACACACTTGTTTGCATTTTCCTAGTGTTAACCATGAAACCGCCCCAGCACAAAGACGAAATGGTTTTATAACCCAGAGAATATGTATTTTGCACTGTTGAAGGCGATCTTATCTTAACAGTGCTAAAGCCATTTTAATATGGCTTGAATCTTAAAAGTTGTGCTAATCAAACCACTCAATCAAAAATTAGAAAGTACCAAACCACATTGACACTGCTGTATACATCGGGGATTCAATTATTCAGGGCGTGCAAAATCGTCGACCCGATCACTCCCAATACTCTTGGAGATCACGTCGTAGCGTCCCATCCTAACATATCGGTCCAATTGATGAAGCTTGGTGCACAATAACCGTCATTTCATTGTCATGGCAGTCAAGAGATGGCTTTTGGATTAACCAAGGTTATCAAAACTTCTTTGAGACGATCCATCTTAATTGACTCATCCATCTTTCTGAGCACAAAAACTGCAATGAGTAATGTCTGATGAGGTTGGAGCGGTTCTGATGGGAGCTTAGATCATGAGCATTCGCATTTACCCGCACAAAGAATCACCGCGATTTGTAAAACAACACGAAATATGCATCCAAGAAGTAGATTTGTGCCCACGTTTACCAAAATAATAGGCACGACTTGTTGTAAAAATACCCTTCGTCTTTCGAAGCAGCAAAAATTCTGTGTGTAAGGAAGAGAAGTTAGCATTACTGTTTGCCATGGATTCACACAACTTATGGCCAAAAAACTTCTGATTTAGGACTGATCTAATCTTTGTGAACTAGAAGTGAAACGTGTCCTCTATTGCTTAGCAGACTTTTTGAGTTTGCAACGATGGTTCCACGTTGTGTGCCACGTTGCAGCTAGTGTGAGTGATTCCATTTGCCCTCCTTTCTAGCATGTGATTGCACTGTGATATGGCACGATGTTATTCAAGCGCAGCAATCAACTTGCTGCTACGGGGGCTAATTCTCTATTGATTGAAGGGCTGCTTTTGTTTTGTGCAGCTGCTTGGATCCACCTAGAATAGCGAAATGGAAAAGCCAATCACATGATAGAAAGGAGGGCAAATTAAACCACTCACACTAGCTGCAACGTGACACGCAACGTGGAGCCATCGTTGCATACTCAAAAAGACTGCTTAGCAATGGAGGACACGTTCAAGTTCAAATTCACGAGGACTAGATCCTCCCTAACTCAGAAGTTTTTTGGCCATAAGTTGTGTGAATCCATGGCAAACAGTAATGCTAGCTTCTCTTTCTTACACACAGAATTTTACTGCTTCGAATGGCGAAGGGTATTTTCACAACAAGTCATGCCCATCATTTTGGTAAACGTGGGCACAAATATACTTCTTGGATGCATATTTCATGTTGTTTTACAAATCGTGGTGATTCTTTGTGCGGGTGAATGCGAGGTGTGCAGATAATAATTGGTGAAGCCGTAAATGTTAGAGGAGTGGATAAGCGGGCATAACAAACGGGTAAACGCAGTCGAATAATAAACCTAATTTAACCACTGCTATAAAGACTTGTGCATCAGAATCCACAGGGTTGGGTTTGACACATTTCCGTGAACCACGGTTAAGCTAGTAAGCGGTGTGACTCAAACATGCTCGATATGTTTTGTGTTGGAAGTCAGGCAGACTTGCACTACCACACGCAATCTCAACGCATCGCAGCATAACTTTGCAATAATTACAATGTTTCTAAAATAAGATGAAGACGTGATATGGTCACCAGAGTGGGGTGAGTTAATGCCTTCATCTCACAATTGTAATGTAAAAATAAGTAAGGAAAGAGTGTGCAGCACGAGTGTGTCGGCTGATTGGAGTCTTCCATTACGAGCTTTCGGGTGGATCACACCGGACTCATGTCCGACCATGCCAATGTTCGCCTCAACACATATACAAAACGAAAGTTTTACGAAAATAAAGAAATAGCCCTTTAATCAGTGCAGAATTCTCTCTAGCAGCAGCTGTGAGTTGACTGCTATGCTTGAATAAATTCGTTCATGATGACTATGCTGTCACGTGCTAGACTGAAGGCAAATTTGAACCACTAACGGTGACTACAACGTGGCAGCCAATTTGTGGGGTCGTTGGTACCATCACAAAGAGGCAGATATGTGGTTGAAAATGCATTCCGAATGTGGAGAGTTAAACCACGAATCTTTAAGCAATGTCGCGTAGCATACACAGTCATTGATGTAGAGCATGAGTGGGTTCTGGAGGTGAGGATGATGGAGAGGCGGAACATTTCACGATCGATGAGGTTGAGTGGGAAAACACCATAACGCAGCAGTTGCAGATGCCCACGCATTGAACGTTTGCAGAATAGATTAATGACTGGCACTGCGGCGGCACGCGCTTGACCTCATCTGCATTACAACTGAGAAATAGCGGGTAAACCAATGGTGAAATTTAACATAGTCACGAGAGGACGTGCTAGAATCCTAGTGTCCAGGCAAAAATGTTGATCGCGTTTTCGATGAAATTTACCCTCGATTGTGAAGACTTGTCATTTCCATCGATGCAATGTTGCACTGCCTCCACTTCTGTTAGAGATGTGCACAAACTAGAGAGTATATTTCAGACAAGTGGTAACTTGTCTATTGGGACTTCTTTGTCTTCCTTTGATCACATAATCGATGGCTACTGAGTAACGGGATGAACGTCTCTGTTGATTGACACAGTTCGTTCAGCATGTAGGTGCAACTTGTGAGTGCATTTCAGCTGAACACCTGGTTTGAGTTTAATATGATTCAGCTAATCTTGATGCGGAAATCATGTGCTTTACGGGAGTCCGTCAAGTTTACAAATAGGCCTAGTTCGTATTGCCACTTAAGTGCAAATTAAATGCTGTTTACAGCAATTAACGAGAGATTTGTATTCGATCATTTTCTCAAAGCAGATGCCGTACTGGCTGATGATATCTCAAGACCTTTGTTATGGACGTTCGATGCAAAAAATTGAAGGCTGATGGGGCCGTACTAGTGCAGGTTTGACTATTCGAGCGAAACTTATCACTAAACTGCAAATTGTTATGCTTCTTGCCAATTTTGCTTAATTTCCAAATCGCGTATTCACATTTCATCAGGTGTTCAAGCACAGGTCCTCACACATGTATAATCTAATCGTAAAATCGCAAAAAATGCTCTGTCTGACCAAATTTGTTTAAAGCTTGGCTTTCTTACTCCAAGCAAATTCCATGCTGATGGCCACCATAATTTCCGTACCGATGGTAGAAACGTTGCGGCTAGTTATGGGAAACTAATTGGGGTTTTTGAAAACGACGACTGACAAAAGCTAAGAGGAAGTAAATATTGTAAGAGCTAGAGTCAGAAATTACAATATGTGGCTCTGATACTCATGTCCGCATCGCGGGGAGATAAGCAGGCAATCAAATTATGCAAGATGGGATCCATAGGCGGCAGTAACTTCACGGGACAAATGCGTTTTTGAATCGTAACTAGCCTCGTTGGGATGCGAGTTGGACTCCATCGGCGCCGAGGATCGATAGTTCTGTTCGCGTGTCCCCTTGATAATTAGGTAAGATGCAAATCGTTTCTTCTGACATCAAGCAAGAGGCCTAAGTGGAACGCCTTCACATATAACTGCACAAAGACTGTGCCACCAGAATGAACGGCCTGGGGGTTCGGTGCAGCTGTTGCTAATCTCTGGGCTGAAGACGAAGTCATAATCCTGTATCTGATGTATCGGAGAAGGGGGAAGTTAATCTGGCCTAAACTTTGCATTGTGGACATATACGTACGGAAATAAAACTAAGTTTAGGCTCTCAAGTCGACGTTGTTCCTGCGGTTATTTCTGTTTGTTGTTTACGAATGGCATAGACTGGTGCTGAAGTCATTGGCTAGGCCAATTGATGCTCAGGTATTTGAAATACCTGTGTTAGCCACCACTAATCGGCTTGAGTTTTGTGATTTAGCTTGCCAATGTAGACAGCGACTTGGTAATATCATGTGACCAACGCTTGAGTGTGAATCTGCAGGCCACTGGTTTTATTGCATTGCACGTTTGATTTCAAATGTAGTGAATTCACATACATTTCCTGTGCCTTGGTGTGGTCTAATGAGCTGCATTAACTTACCCACGCGGACGTACACTTTGCTGTGTGCTTTAGAAACAGATATGTGCGACATGTGCTCAGTATAAAAGAGAATTTTGCACTTAATTCTGTTGTTCCATATCTCGTTTGGTACTATTCACGAGAGTGGAGTCCCATTGAGGTACTAAGAAAATAAGGTATCAGAATGGCCGTAGAGCAGCGAATGAATATATGGCCGTGGAAATAACATGCGCGATTAAAAGAAGACGGCATGCAAAGGCATGGTAAGTTCTGTGGTTGCATGTCACTTGCAGCACAAGCAAATCGCTATTACTCAAAGAAGCGGAGGAGAAACTTGTGACAATCTTCTAGACCAGTTCACTGTAACCTGTCTTGTAGGCAGGATAGCTGGTGGTATGTTTTAATATAATACTTAAGCATCCACATGGCCAGATTGAGAATAAGGCAAAAAATACTCACAATACGACCCGGCTTATCGCTGTTTGTTTCATGGAAGCAGCACGACGTCGTGAGGCTTTCACAATGAGCAATAGCTTCATAAATGATAGAGTTGAGGCATTTGCAGGTGGGATTTGTAGTGTTTGGTTAATCAAATCAAACATTCAATAGTTGACAATTAAAGTTTTGACTTGGTTTTGCTAAATACTAAAATGCTTAAGGTTCGACTTAACCAATAATACTTAACTGCGAAGCTACTTAAGGCATCGATAAACAATTCAATGAATGCTATATTAATTTATTTGTGAAACCAAGGACACAGAATGTAAACAAATAAAGTTTGCGTAGTTAAGCTGCGGTGGCATCCCTCTGTCTTAGTTTGTAACAGAAATTAAGCTGTACTTATCCATCTTGCTTAGATAAGACGCATGAACAAGCGTTCATGGCTATTGCACAAACAAACCTGCCTCTCCTCCAAATATAATGAATTCACAGTCGTGGTGCCTGTGTTGCGATTGGTGGTACGGTCAGCCTTACAAGGTCAGTATAGAATGCATATAAAATCACGGCGTAAACACATAGGGATGG
Organism: Taenia multiceps; assembly: GCA_001923025.3. Classification (NCBI taxonomy): domain Eukaryota; kingdom Metazoa; phylum Platyhelminthes; class Cestoda; order Cyclophyllidea; family Taeniidae; genus Taenia; species Taenia multiceps. The sequence goes on from CM010313.2 coordinate 11,396,224, forward strand.
ACACAAATTATGCTAGAAGTGATTGTGGCACCACCGTGGACAACATATTACTCAGGTATGCATTTACTTTGTATCCTCACTGCCAAAATTAGTAAATGCATAACTGAGCAATGTGCTGCCCACAGTAGTGCCACAATCGCTTCGAGCATAATTTGTGTCTATTCCCCAAGTGATGTCTTCGTGAATTTATACGCATTCACCACCGATCGCAACATAGGCACCACAGCTATGAATTTACCATATTCAGAGAAAAGGAACGTTTGTAAGTACAAAAGCTATAAGCGCCTTCTTCATGCGTCTTATCAAAGCAGTATGGATGGTTTCGGCTTAATTTCTGCAACGTAATGAGACAGATGGATGCCACCGCAGCTTAACTATGCAATCTTGGCTGTGATGCCATAACGGCCCAGTAGTTGAAGAACCACTGATTAAAAGTGTGCACACAAAGAAAAGGTATGCAATAAGTGGGATCGATTTTGAGGTAAGGAATTTTTATTCAAATAATTTAACATGTAAATGAGCACTTTTTGATAATGTTGCCTCTTTCATTTCAAGACGCAGTTCCAAGCAGCCCCACTTTTCCTTTAAGTACTCGCTGTCAGGACTCTCACTCATTCGGGTAAATGTGCTGAGAAAAGTGAAACGCAGGACGACGTCAGGCGATGAGATCGCGAAGACCACGCATGTTATGTCAGTGAATTGACTGCGTCGGTTTGACCCTATCCGTGCGCATTTGCCTTATTACTGGACAAGCGGTGTGGTGTGGCATTTCAATTTCTTGCAAATATAAACATTCTCCTTATTTATGTCGCATGTAAATCAATGCTCTGCAAATGGTTGAGAGCAGGCTTCGGGATGTGAGCGTGTCTTGCTTCCCATTCCCTTTCTAGCGCATATGCATGTTACGATCCCACGATTGTGCTTATTCACATCTCCAAGTATAGGTGGCTGTGACTGGTAGCGCCATCAACTGGTGGGGCAGCGTGACATTTTGGTTCAATTTACGTGTGTCATAAACACGCGAATTAGTTCAGGCCTTTTAAGAAAATCAGCTTGTTGCAGTTTGAGTGTTGGAAAGCGTAAGGTTTCTGTGTCTCAGCATACCAACTTCAGCGAAACGCATGGAGGGTGGAAAACGCTGAATAGCAAAGCAAATTCGCCAATACTCTAAAATCAGTAGTGTTAGCAGACTACAACTTTTCTATTTCCAATTATGCTATAGTTCCTAAACTGCCGAAATTGATCCGATCTCAGTTTCCTCAAGGCAACGTGGTAATGCTGCTCTTAATTCGAGGCTTTTTCTCTTCCGAAGCACCCGGGGATGCCAGAGACCATCGTTTGTTGACTTTACTAGTAAAGATGAAGCGCATAGTAATGTAGGCTGTTTAAAATGAATCCTTTTGTGCTACAAAACTCGACACCCTTGAGCACTTTCTGACAGTTTGATCGGCCACCATGTTACCTGATATCAAGCTTATCTGCTGCAGTTCATTTTAACCGTTCATTGCTGGAACTTCCATTCATTCAGTAAATATGTCACAAAAATATACAATGCGAGGTAAAACCTGGTGATTAACTCATCTAGTCCACGTTACGACCCATTTTCTTCTCCTCCATCTACAAGTGTCAGGTCTAGTCATGCATCACATTTGCTAGCACTTCTCAATCGAATTAACGCATGCGTAGGCGTGTAGAAATCGCTTGATTTCTGTTTTTTTTCTTAAAAGTGCGCAACTGCTGCCATTCGAGGGTTGCGCTTCTTCATATCTGTAGGCACATTCGGCCATGGCCGAAGCAGAGTCAATGAGGGAGGCGGTGTGACATTTTCATCCTGTTCATGTGTGACACAAGCACCAGCAATTATGCAATGCATAAGAGAAAATCAGTTAAGTGCGACGGCATTGTAAATGGATTTGTATATTCTTCACACAACGACCTAATAGAAGTATGTGGATACCTTAAGAATGGGTGAACTACACTGCCAAATTGCAAAACCTCAGTTGCTATAGCTAACACAAGTTTCATCTTATGCACTGCGAATGTGCTATTACCTTTAAATCTTCAACACTTTACGTGAAATGATATTTGTGGCCAAAGCTCAAAGCATGCAAAACTAGAATATGCCGACAGTTCTGCAGAGCTCTGTTCAATTTCACACTGTCCGTCAGTACGTTCTGAATAAAAGCACTAATACTTTTAGCTACTGTTCTTGTAATGCTTTGTTTGTTTGAACTACCGGTACAGGTCACTTGGGTGGCCATCTTGTTCCAGCCGGTTGGTCGGCCTCCGGGCCGTGCCAACAGCCCCCAAGTCCTCTGTTCCCGGAATATATATATTCTGCTCTAGTACTACGCCTTCTTTTACCTTAAAGGGAGCCTCGGGACGCTACAACAAGTACGATTGAAATTTGTAGGATATAAATTTGGATCAGGGAATATCCAATTTTGTTGTTTAATTTTTGTGACTTATTGTGTGTGTAATACTTTGTTTGTTTGAACAGCCGGTTTCGGTCATCTGGGGTGGCCATATTGTACTGAGCCGGTTGGTCGGCCTTTAGGCCGTGCCAACAGCCCCCAAGCCCTCTGTTTCCAGAATACATGTATTCTACCCCCAGTACTATGCCTTCTTTTACCTTAAAGGGAGTCTCAGGACGCTACAGTTCTCATTGAACAAGTTGAAAGTTGAAGAACAGGATAAGATGTTGTGGACTTTTGAAGGATTGACTTTAATTCGGGAAGCAGATGTACATCACAATGCACATTACACAGATAAAATTATTTGAAAACCTTATTTAAGCATTGAAAGTAGTTAGTAATTTGCTGAGATTGGCCTAAAATTATCCATAGCACATAGCCTTCAAGTCGGATTATAAACACTCACACTTTGAACAACAGACATAACAGAACTGTTGCCCCTTATAAAGTAGATAGAAATTGAAAAGTTTACCCGTTTCATAGCAGATATTTCAGAGCCTGTTATTTTGTATGATAAGAGGGCTAGCAAATAAATGTGGAAATACTAAATCAAACAACACAAGGAAACAAAAGGAGCGGTTAAAGATGAAGAGAATTAAGTGGTAAAGAGACAGTGGAAGATGAAAACTTGAAGGCATCTGCCTTGGCTATTGTGTGATGGGAAACTTCTGCATTCATTTATGTGACCGCGCTGCCCATTATATTCCATAGTTTTGTAATTCAAGGGCATATTCGACATGGCGAAGGCTCACACTTCTGTGACATAATGAGATAGCTTATTGCTGCCTTTCCTTTGCCTGCTTCAACACTTTGACCACTCAAAGCCTTTTATTAGCTACATTAAGTGGAATGACAAGTGAATGTGTAAGGTTTTCTCTATGTCGTCTATAAGAAATGTGGTAGTCCGCTCACTGCTAATGGTGCTGCAAGTAACACAAGTTATTGTGTTTCTTCACTGCTGCTTGTATGTACAGTGGCCCACTTGACCTTCGGCGTCATTCAAAGCTAAATGATTCTAAATTGCTAGAGTAGTGCATTTTGAATTTCTACTTGCAAACAAATCTGATTATCAAGCGCCACTCTTAATCTTTCCCTGCGATAGTCGTGAAAACAGGCAGTTTGATGGACGGAATGTTGTCCTACTACCGCAATTTATGCAACGGAACCTGTCCTCCGAAAGCGGACCTGTTGAGCTGCAGTATCGATTGGTAAGACCAATCCTCAACACACTAGTAACTGGAGGACACCTAGCTTCAATCTAATCAGGATACTTGCCACGGATTTTCCTTCAAACACTTGAATTCACGAAATAAACAGATGGATCATTTTGGACCCGGGTAATTTGATAACAGAGTAAACCCATTCCTTAGAAAACTAAAGGGGCAGGATGTTTTATCAAATAACATAATGCCCTCTTAATCCGATTCTGAGAATGCAATTGTAAAAATGGTTAAATAGATGCGCTAAATCCTTTCGTCTAACCATAAAAAGTGTCTGGAAAATAATCACGGACGTGGAAGCTAGAGCTCCTATGTTTGACTTCTAGAGCATCTTTAATGAAACCGTATTGTATCCTTGAGACCATCTCTAGGTTATCCAAGTGAAATTGGACTCTCGTACGGAATCGTTTGTTTTTTGTACATAACAGTCAAAACTCTCCTCATTGTGACCTCAGCAGCACTCGCTTAAATGTGTAAAATAACCTCTCCTCTCGTTTGTTACATCAAGATTGGTAAAGTTTGAAAGAAAATATGCCTGATAGTATAACGGCAGAAATAAATGAACTGATGCCACATGGTATATGTTCCGTTGACTGCAGAAATGGAGCACCGCTTTTATAATTTTAAGGCTTCGCAGCTGCTGTCTGCAATGCGCATGAATTGACATTTGCAACAAAAAGATGACGAGTTCTAGGCGGGACTTCTACCATTATGTGTGGGAATATGGAAAAGCAGACAGCAAGCTTTTTTGAATATGCCCTAGATTGCTCATCGAGACAAGTAGGTCGAAGTGGTGATTTAAAACGCAGAAATAATGCCACCTAAAACACTGTAGCGTTTGCAAACTGCCAATTTTATGATTTTTACTACCACGCCTTCGCATATTACGTTTTTCATGCAAACTCCAAATTTACCCTATCAAGAAGGCCACCTTCGAAATACATCCAGGCCAGTCCATGCGACCCATTTGCTGTGTATTTAAAGCGTGTAGTACCACAAATTTAAATATAGGCGATTTTCAAAAGTGATTCTTTTAACAGACGCAGTATCTAAGGCATTATACGCACCATAATTTCGATCACAACTGTTAAATAGTGTTTTGATCTCTCCTCATTCTTACTACAACTTTTATTTTACAAATTACACTGTAAACTTATTAGGTTTGCCACATTTCAGGAGCAGTATTTTAGAGGGCCGGACTAGTGTACACGATTGTAGTTTTATGCGCATTAACTGGGATTTAGAGAGATCATATTTTAGTGTCTAATTTTCCGTGATATGTTGCGTACACTGACACGTCAACTTTGAAGCGGATTTTTAAATGAGGAAGAAGGAAGGCGGAATGCAAGGCAGGTTACATGCATAGACGGTGTGATGGCTGCCACACACGGTAAAATTATAGCTTTGGAGCATCCAACTTGGCCTTGCAACCCGTGTCGAAGGTTAAACTACCAACGCATTGCCTGTGAGAGCACTCTCCACTTGGACATCATGGTTAGCATCAGCCATCACACTGCAGCCAGTGGCGTTGAAACCGCCCACTACCGCACCAGTCACTTATTTTTCTTACACCTTACCAGATCCGGCAACTAAGATTGAGAATCTACAGCCATCGCGCTGTTCTGCTCTCATTCATTCTAACCGAATGGTAATGCCGATTGCATATGATCAGCTTGTTAAGATGGGAACTATTTACCCAAATAGTTACAAATATTCTGATATTTATTACGTACAGGAAAACATAGAGAGCAATTCATCGACCCTAGTGTGAGTTAGTACAATCTTGGTGTGCGATTGTATGAGATACAGATTACAAGGGAACGGTTTGCGTCGTTGACACTAAACTGTTACTCGGTAGAAGAATGGCATGTAGACACAAATCTGCCACAGTGCATGACTCTTAAAAGACTTCCTTGTCTTCAGGATGGAAGCTCGGAAGAAGACTTGGTTGAAGCTAATAGTGGTGAAATTCATCTAATGTCTACAAGTTCTTCACTCTCTCACTGTAGAATCTAGCTTTTCTTCCAACCTCATGCATGGATCGATGAAGCCAAATGCGACTCTCTGCGCACGCATAAAAGCGCCTTACCAATCTAAACTTCTTCATTTTCCTTCTGCTTTTGTCTTTATTTTTTCTGCTTTCAACTTTTCATCCGTCATTGCCATCTCCATCCACCTCACCTTCGTCTCCACCTCCACACTCCTCTCCACATTCACCAACCCTTCTCCACCCTTCTTTCCATTCCTTCTGTCCATTTTCTTCCTTGTCTCATCCATCTTGGCCAATGCTTCTACCTCCACTCTTACATTTTCCTCCACCTTATCCTTTGTTGATAACGATTTTCAGTCAGCTTTCTTCTTCTTTCCACTTTCTCTCTCCTTCTCCCTCTGCCCTTCCTCTTTCTGCTCTTCTTTGATATTATTTTTGTTCCATGTTCTGCTATCACTTTCATTAATGTTGTGTTCGACCTCCTCTCCGTTGTTTGTCTCCCTTAGTTTCCATGCACCAAGTCTGCTTTCACCCTTAAACACACATACTCGAATAAAGCGCATGCATTTGGGTGTTGCAGGTGTACGTCCGCATGAGTGGTCTCCTTCTACACTAGATTAAGTGTCCGCAAGCCAGAAAGAGTCAGAAGTTGTATCAGAGCTCCTCTCACATAATTACGTCTCTTCTCTTAAATCATGATGCCACTCGGACGTATAAACATCAACATTTCAAAAATACTCTGCTGTCTGGACTGGGCATGGTCCGTAGGGTAGGGAAACTAGAATAAACAAAAGCACTGCAGGTCATACAGTCTTTTCATCGTGGTGAATAAAAAGGCGCACTACAAGGTGACAACAAGCGACATTGAAATGATGTGCATAAACGGATTACTTGTTCTTACCAAAAGGAGGCAACAATACCAGAAGGGAGGGATTAGAGTCATATTCAACGATAAGACTGCTTACGACACGGTATTAGTCATCATGCGACTTGGGGGTATCCAAAGGACAAACAGGTTGAGGCATCACTACAACATGTGCAAAAACTAATCTTGTGGTTCGTTTTCTCACACCTTTGTTACTCTTCTCGATCCATGCAGGCCATACATTATGAAAATCTTGTGATCATCATTTCAGTGCTTTAGAAAATACAGTAAGCAAAGTAAAAGTGCCATCAACCATTACATAAATGGTGTTCAGTGCAGAGGTAAAAGGAAGAATAAAGAAGGCGAAGCCACACTTATGGAATTACTCAGCTCCTTCTGTGCAACAAAAGGGGTCGGTAAATTGAATGAGTTCGTAATTCTCTTCGTCTCTGTCTTCTTTTTCTTCCTCCTCCGTGTAACAACTATTCTTAATGTCTACAATGAAAGGAGGATTCCTCGTCCCGCATCATATCTTGCATCAGTGTGTTTTCTTGGCCAATGTCAGACTCTACTTGTTTAAATAGGTAGGATCTACTTGCAGCAGAACTGGCAATTGCGATATGCGACGCACAACACGTCGTCAATTTGTAAAGGGCCCCACTTTTACACATCTTCTCTGAAGGTATCCAAATCCACACACTCGTGGGCCGTTTCTTGTGATGTGGTCCTCTTATCATGGAATGAAATCTCACCGTTTACCGTGGCTAAGTTGCTAAAGCACAGCAATGCAGTTGAAGATTTACACAAGTATTCATTTCTATGCAGTACCCTAAGTGTAATGGAAAACACCTGCGTCGTCTGCGCCATCTGCTTCCCTTCTTCTGTGCACACCACTCAAAATTGTGAGTCATTCGCTCGGGTGTTGTCGCTTTCTTGTCCATACGAAGAGACAATGTCAAGGTCCATATTTAGTAGTTCTCACATTGAATACATCTCAATTGCGACTAAAGAGAACGCCTGACACAAAGGCGACGAACCATCTACACGACTTCCAGTCCGTCTGATGAACTCACTCGCGTGCTCACTTTTCATTTGCAGTCACCAAAGCTGCTTGAGAAACTGCATAAAAGGTACTGCTTCCACGCTATGCACATACTGATGGCCGGATCAAGAGGTCCATACTAACTGTCTGCGGATAAGCACCTAAGACTTAACCTGACTTTTGCTACTAATTAGCTCCACCATATATTGGGTAATTTAGCACAGAATTGTTAACAACTCACCTCTACAAAGCCTGAGTTCTTCTGAGTACGCTAAGAATTTCCGATTTGGAGGCGGATGAAGGATTGGAGAAGGTGCTGTAGAAATAGGTAGCATTGTCCATCAAACTAAATAAATGGTAATGAGGAGGAGAGATAGTGGTACGTTCGATCAACTTTAAGCTGTGACTTATCACGGCAGTCCAATTGTGCGGATTATGAAAGCGATCGAAGTCCGTGACGTTCAGTCGGTCATGTGGAAAAATAGATTAGCGTCTCGTGGCTTTGCGATTGCGGTTGGATGGCCTCTAGTCTGTCCATATTGCATCTCACATTTTCGCCATCACGGTCAACAAAGCTGGCTCATCATGCCAACCTACATTGTTACACTTGCGAGTGCCCTTCACACAGCGCAAAGTTGGATTGGGTGATTTCCTACATGGCGATTCATCGTAGACCGCCCAAAGGTGTTTGAGTTGGCCAAGCTGGTATTTTCTCCTAAAATAATGGTGAAAATCGGCGGTTCTACCACCGAGTTTACCATTGACATCGACGTTGCGGTAGAGTGCAGAGTTGATAGATCTGTCTACACAAAAAGTTCTCAGTTAAGGGAATGGCTAAAATAAGCTCAAGAGGAGAAATTAAGCTAATAATCAGCTCATATTTACTACTCTTAAGTCGGCTTCGTAAGACCATTAACATTCAACTCAGCAGCTAGAGCAAGGTAGGACAGATCAAATTAGACGAGGTCAAATCAGATTAAGGAAGAACGGTGAGGAAGGGAACAGGGCAAAAGGGAGCTGGTTAGCCATTGGGCTCACAAGGGACATCAAACTGCACTCCTAGCTGGCACGATGGCATAGAGGTGCCGAAAGAGATCGATGCACCTCCTTTCCTTCCCTATACTCAGTCGTATCGACGCATAGGATGGCTATTCGCGCAAACATATTCACAGTTTACTGATATCAATTCGTCGTGTGGCATCATTAGTATATGTTTAGCTGATTGCTAGCAATTTTCAGCTCAAAATGTAGCAAGGCATTAAGTATGAAATATGAAGGCACTTAATTTAGAAGGTCACCATAGATAGCGCCCAATGCACTACTTTGTATTAGGTGTAGAAGTTGACCTTGGAGGGAGTGAAATGGGTGTGGAGGCGAAGGCGGTGGAGGCAGAGTAAACGAAGACAAGCGCCGAAGGAAAAAGAAGAAGCCTAGGCTGGTGTAAGCGCTTCCGAGTGCACGCGAAGCATTGCGTCCGGCTTTTCCGCCTCCATGCACGTGGTTGGAAGAAAAACTAGCTGTTTTAGCGAGGAATTAAAGAACTCGTAGACATTAGTCGAATCACACCACCACTAGCTTACGAGAAGCTTCCGAAATTTATATTATAATCTTCGCCTAAGTTTTCTTCCGATCTTCCATTCTGAAGACAAGAAAGCCTTTTTGAGGGGATAACACATTCAATATTTTGTGAGTTATAAGTGGCCTTCTATGCAGATGACACCACTACTTGGACAAATAATGAGCAGCAGGTTGTGAAAGAACCCCTAGCAATGCATTTGAAATCATCTGCTTCGCTGAGGAAGGTGTCCTTCGACTGTGAAGCTAAAGTGTTCTCTTTGACATAGCATAACTAAATCGCTGACTGACATCACTCCTGATCACGACTGTCGAGTTGAAGAATAGAAGGGCATTATTGCGATCACTTACCTCTGTTTAGCCTAAACTTTGTAATAAACGCCAAATTTTACCTGCCACCTGTGCCGCCGATTCCAAATAGGCACGGAGAGGTGAATGAAGAGGCGATTTTTCGTTAATTTTCTTGCCTAATTTAGTCTTTGAAATGAAGCAGAAGAGCCATCGACACCGACTTTCACACCATTGCTTGTTGTCGGCTCGGTGTTTTATGCGTGTTGCTGTAAAGGCTGCTGCATGATCATCACTGAAAGCAGTGGAGTAATGCTACGAACTCCACTGGAACCGAAATATTAGATGCGCATGAAAAGAAGCGGATGATTTGCGGACTGTCAAATGAATGCGCCTCATGATTCCGCCAGCAACCGCAATGGGGTGGATGCTGCCAGTGGGGCTGTATCGAGACACTTGCCCATATGGAGGTCTTAAATTGAGCTCACTTTGTTGAATCTCCAGCGTCACGCAACGTGATATGCGTAAGGTCGAATTGAATGAACAAAGTCCTCCGGCAGCCATGAGCCAGGTGGCATCCTCCTCACAGTGTGCCTTCATCGATTTCATCAATTACAGCCTATGCAATCATCCATTCATTCTTTCTTCACTCTTGAAGTGCCAAATTGAACACCCTTTCAGTAATGGCAATAATTGTTAAATTGCGTGCCTGCAGGCACGCACTCACATTGGAACACTCATTTCTTGACAGAGGAAGAATGCAACGCAAATGCAGTGATAGATAATGCGTCTGATAAGTGTAGGTCTACCTCCGCTGTTGATGGTGTGCCTTGCACCGTATTCTCCCCACCACGGGCCATGTCTGCAGGTCCGGCATCACACCTACTACAGAGAACTGTGCGTGTCGCCTGAGGAGCTCATAAAGCTTTTTAACAGGTTTCCATTCAAGTCCAAAACCAATCATGGAAAGATGAGCAGGTCATGCTTGAGATTTTGCCACTAGCGTTGCGTGCAGCCATCTAGGCAGCAAATCTGTTGTCGTGTTATTACTCCACTGACAGTGCGACACACCGATCACAACCACGAAGGCTATACAATTCCTCACACTGCTCTACCTTTCGATCATATGTGCCAAGGTTTGATGAACCACCATGCTAGGATTATGGCTGAGCGTGGGTGCAAATTCATCAATGCTATAGAACGAAAAAAGCTCATGGAGGGAAATTTATGCTATACAGCATTTGATTTTTGACAGGAAATGATTGCACCAAAGTGCAGTTCTATTAAGAAGTTGTCATGCGAGGTGCTTGATAGTTAGATGACCACTGTTTATACCTGGAAACATCCACCTGTAGTTCTTTGTTCCAGTCACAAATAAGCCTCACCACTCACTCAAGACAATCTCTCCACTGTTACTGATTTCGAATCGAGTGTGTGGGCACAGAAATTTATCCCGTGAGGTAAAACACGGTTAGTAGGGCAAAGCGATCATTGCTGCAAAAAAGAGCCAACTGACATGTTTACCAAAGAAACTCGCCAACCATACTCTGCATCGATCGATTCTAAAGTAAAGTGTCAGGCTGGTGCAGTACAGAAGATTTTCATTCTATTGCACTCACTTTTTCAAAACAGTGCATGTCGCAAAGGCGGCGTGCTTAAGAGAATTGTCTTGAATGTGTACTGAGAAGAACCAGCAGTTGAAGTTTGTTGCTGGTCAGATCTACGTCACTAGAACGATAAAACGGTATACAATGCCAACTTGGTCCTATTTTAGCTTCTCGACTAAAGCAATGCTCATATCACAGCTTGCAGACCTTAACTGCTCTTTTGCAGGAGTGCTGCTTTGCACTTGTGTCTAAGCAAACCACCGTCTACGGTCCAATTTTGGCTAGAAGGTGGTCACTCGGTTTTTATCAAGACAATAGTTATGTTTTTAGTAGCAATTTTAGCCATTTGACCTGCTAATTATATTGTATGCCGATTTTCATCCTTCTTTTTAATTGTAGTTTGAATGGACAGGAATGGGGAGACATTCATCAATTATGAACAGCTTAAGACTGCCTCTATCACTCCATGCCTTGATGTGTATTTCAACGAATTTACTTTAAATGCGCTGCTCACTTTTTACCATAATGCGGTGGGCGTGCTGAATTATTTATATGGGAGGACTATCTGCGGCCACTTCAAAGATGGCATTCACCATAGGCAGGAATGAATAACTGAAAATTTTTAGCTTTGAAGCCAAATCTAAAGGCTGCATGGTAACTAAATGATATTATGATCCGATGTCTTTTAAGATGGGTGTTAATTTGTTGACTGGTGCTGTAGGGCTGGTCATAACAGCACTGTTTGCACTGTGATGGCTGTTAGTGAAATTCACGCTCGCATGAGGAGTACAACCGTAGATTACATTTTGGATCTTTAGCAGAGTTAGATGCTACACATTTGCCACAGTTTTCAGCTGCTAATCCATTACGTGATCCAAAATTGCTCCTCAATAGTACGCAATCACCTTACTGCATACCACTTCAGCCTTGACACATTGTGGTGAGTACAAACTCACGACTATTTACTCCTTTCAGTTAATGTTAAATACCAGTTCTACGGTGAAGTACCCATCACCCCTTCCTGATGCTTCGTCTGTGTTACCATCTAGTCTGTCACATCTTTTCCTACTCAACCGATTACTTAGCAATTGGACAAGGAAGAGCAGCTGGTTGTTGGTTGTCAGAAGAAGCAGGCGGAGAAGGAGGATGAGATGTTACTAGTGACAACGCCAACATGGCTGCACCCATGCATGGACAGATCCTAACCGCACCACAAATGAAGAACTTGACTACAAAATGGGAAAACAGATGTAGGCCTTACCTGCAAGATCTAGGATAGCAGCTACAGAAGCACTGTTCCTCAAATTTTCAGCCACTGGGGTCCACCTGCATGACAGGAAAAGTCATCATGACGATCAAATTATGGCGCATAAATCAAATGCTTTCGTGTTTTAGCTTATTCGTAACGAAGAGATCCAATCAATCTTGAAGAATACTTACTTTGACCATCACTTCATGATGAAGATGCTATCATAGGGAAAGGCCCTGTCGTAGTCTTTTTAGTGGGCTAAGAATATTGTATATCCGACTGGTGACATTGCCACTGGCACAGTGCAGGCACTCCACCACCTTCAAAACTAAGTAGCGTTGGACTGAACTTTGGAAGGAACCAGGATTTTATTGAAACCTGACCGTGTGTTGGAGGAAAGTAGGGTAGACTTGTTTTGCTTGGCGAATCGAGCTCAGCACAACTTGATAAGTGTTGCTAGTTGGTGCTGCAGAATATCCCGCATGATCGCACATGTAAGCTACTCATTGTCATCAACACGCATTAGGGCGCGTCTCTTCACACCATTGAGGAAGGGCCATAAGGCAACTCTTGCCACAATCATCAAACTGGCACAATTTACGGTCAGTCCCAAATAGTCTTCTTGCAACTAATATAACCTCAACTTGTGGATCGGAGCATGCTCCATGACATCTCTTTTGCATGTACACGTCGTCTGAGCATGGTATGCAAAGTATTGCGAATAGTCCGACCCGTGACATGTCTCACAGTGCTAAATCACGTATTGGTTGTGGAAGTTAAGAGGTGAGTTGAAGTATTTGGGAGGGAGGCATGCTTATATTTGATGTGCTCTACCTTTCGGCTGTGTCCCACCATGAGGTGCTCCGTACTCGATCAGAAAACGTCCATATCTACCATTATGAATCCCCGTCTTTTGAGCATCAACAGTGTCTCTGCATTCTTCAATAGAATGCCCAAGTTAAGTCAACCCTGTCTTTGCACATGATGACTTAGTTCAACCAAGCAACCTTCAATGGTTAATCTTTTTCAAATGTATCTTTACCAGTTCTTCGCCTTCTAACGAAGGCGCAGCCAAGCAAAAGTTGGCCACACGCTTTATCATAAGAGTTTAAGAATTGCATGGCTACGTTCTTACCTTCCGCAGCACTTTCTGTCGCCTGTTTCAAAAAGTAGTCATAGTGAACAATTCCTCTTCCGCAGCACCAACTATCAACACTTATCAAGGTGTGCTGATCTCGATTCGCCAATCAAAAGCAAGTCTGCCCTTCTTTCCTTTAACATATGGCCGGGTTTCAATATGATCTTCCAACCTTCCAAAGACTACTTCAAAGCTACTTCGTTTTGAAGGTGGTGGAGTGCCCGCACTGTGCCAGTGGCACTGTCACCAGTCAGATGTGCAGTAGTCTCAGTCTCTTAAAAGACTGCGACAGGGCCTTTCTCTGTGTTAGCATCCCTATCACGATAAACTATTGCTTGTGTAAAAGAAGTGCAAGCGTCATCCGAATTCATGCTACACTGCGTATGCAGGCATGAAAGCTAATAAGATACTCCTCCTGGGTTGCACACTTACTAAAAGCTAGGCTGAAGGATCGATTGACTGAGTGACCTCTATATCAATGAGGACCCCAATGCTACGCAAAATGAAGAGGCGTGAGGACTCATGCTGCTGCTTACAAAAACACAAACGATTAAGTAAAAAATTGACTTGAATCTGGTTTGAAGTTCATTGTTTTAGATAGGTGACTCGTCCCTCTGATGTAATGTGCTTTACGACGATGAAGGCGAATTCTGGACTGCTTTAAAATTTGATTTTTGCATAAAAAGATACAACAATTGTTGTTAAAAACGATGCTCTTACCCCACCAGAGTTTTGCACTTATAGCTTCTGCATAGTACAGGAGCGTCTCTTGTAAGCAGCCTCTGTACTACATCGACTTAGGTGCGTGTGGGATGTACTTCGCAAGCACTAGCAAAGCGACGCTTGAATTAGACAAGACACCTTCATCATCCTGTCGACCTGAAGGGGGGGTGTCATAAATTTTACATCACAATTGTCCATATGTACAGCAGTCTGACAAATAGAGCTATTTCCTAAAAATTATTCCAATAAACTTGCAGGGAATTCTCCCTCCTCTCCATGTTTTACGCGACTACCCCGTTCATGAGAAAGTTGAATGCTCTGAGACACTTTATTGTGTGAACTGAAACAGCTGGTGGGTAGTGCATCAGCATGAGTTCGGGGTAGCACCATCTGCGTCAGCAGATTCGAACCGCTCCTCCACAGCAAGATTTAAATTATCCTTCCACCTCTCACCTGCAAGGTACATTTAAACAAACACAAGTAAATTCGTATTTTGCGCCTTACGTTCTGATGTCTACCAAACATGCCCTAACCTGTGAAACACCACGATACAGCCTTCCGCATTTCCAAGCACGAGTACCAACTTCCAATTCACCCGCATTCATTAACTTCTCCAAATGATGCATGTGATGAGAAGATGATGCACTTGTTTTAAATGCATCCCCGGGTTGGCGCGCATAAAGAGATCGCGCGTCCAATCAGTCAGGTGAGTGACGCTCCACAAGGGGCATAGTTTGTGTTTCACAGACTATCTCGCAAATCCAGGCAACTCAAAATTGCGTAGCATGAAGCAGTGCAAAACGCGCTAGTTTCCTCACTGTTCACCGCTTACGTTTCTTCTACCTTGTAGTCCAAGCTCCCCGTTTCTTTGAGTGTGATGGAGAATCTCGAGATTATTCCTGGCGTTTTCAGCGTCGCCGACAATCCTGATGACGTTACGCGTGTTCGGATACTTCAAGAACAGCTTCGACTGCTCGTGCACGCCGAATGGTGTTACTCATTGCAGATGCCTCGCACAGCCTGCAACGTTCCACACTGCTCCACGATTCGCGACGTGTATCGGCACACTGAGAAGTGCAGAGCAGGAATGGACTGCAAGATGCCACAATGCATTCCCTCCAGACGGCTTGTTTTGCATTTCTGTGATTGTGAGGATCAACAATGCTCCGTGTGTGAACCCATGAAGAACGCGACAGAGAGGCGCTTCTACCCCGTTGAAAGGGAGGCCGAGCAGACCAGTCGCACATTCACATTGACAGGAAAGGAGCGTGGTGAAGTCATTTACGAGATGTAAGCCAGTGCTCTTTCTTCATCTGCCAATGCTGTTAGGACGATGCAGATCGCTGACTTACCCGACTTGACTGACGTGCACAATCCACGAACAGAGCATGCCATTCGGCATGCAAAGTACTTCGAACGCTACGCCTATAACAAGGCGAGTGTCGTGGAGGAGTCCGACAACCTCATCGAAAACTATGTGCTTTGTCGTGGCAGATTGTTGGCGAGACATCGGTTCCTGTGAGGGGTGAATTCATCCGCTCTATACAAGTTGGTTCTTTATTTGCATTTTTGTACATAAATACACATGCATGTGCATTTACCCACGAATTCGTGTCATGTGTGGAGGAGGGCGAGACTATGTGAAGGGAAGTCAAACCCAGTTGTCGCGTAAAATAGGCAGGGTTGTGGTGTTGCAACCACGATGTTATTTAGGTCCGAGTTCTCCAATGATGACGTGGTAGGCCACGAAATCCTCAGAAGTCTATTCTTTCATTGCTGCTTGGTAGCCATTTTTCCGAATGACGATGTGTGTGTGGACACGTCGAGTGTGCAAGCATTGTGGTACGTCCGCCAGGTGGAAGAATTGGCTTGTATACTTGGACGAGATCTCCTTCTTGGTAGGTGTTGGGCCGGCTATGCTTGTCGTAGCACTTCTTTTGTCTACTGTAAGACGTTTGTTAGTACCACTGAGCCATACTGAATGTCTTTCTTATCCCTTATTTTGGACGCAGCACGTATTCTGGCACATTGTCGGTTGTTGCTTCTTTGCTCGGTACAAAGATGTCGGACAAATTTCTCATTCCGCGGTCTATGAGTATTTTGGACTAGGAAACACCCGTTGACGTGTGGACTGTGGCTCTCTACGCTAGAAGGGCGCCTCCTAGGCTTAAACCCCAGTCTTCCGGCTTTGCCCTTTTTGGTAAAAGCCTTCAGCAGTCCTATTAGAGCGCGATTCGTTCTTTCTACCTACCCGTTGCCTTGTGGGTGCCCTGGTGTGGTGCGCATCTTTGTGATTCCGAAAGTCTTACATAGTTCAATAAAAAGTCAGCCTTCGAAGTTGGGGCCTTGGTCGCTATGAACTGGTTCGAGCACTCCGTTTTGACAGATCCAACGGTTGAAGAAGGTGGACGCGATTGTTTTGGCGTCTTGAGACCTCATGGCTTTAGCTCACTTTGCAGCCATATTTCATAAAAAATCTCAGAAAATCCAATTTTTAAGGTATATTGTTAGAGCTTGCATAGAACACAATGTCTTATCTACTGCGCAAGAAGTACTGTTGAAGTAAACCAAGACAACAATCAGACTCAATGTTGGTTATTTGGCATTTCCTCGTTTACTCTGCTAAGGCTGGCTCAGAATTTGTAAAAGCTTTTTTTGCTGTGCACATAGTGAATTATATAGGGAAAAATGAATTTGTTTAACATTGAAAAAGCAAAATTTTTCATGTTTGTTTGTCCAAATGCACACATGTCTGCACCGTTAAATTTCCTCTACAGCGTTGCAGATCGAAATTCGTAAGCAAAGTGGCGACAATGCCATACCTGCTGGCAAAGGTGAGGAAGAGTCAGATACTTTTGTCGTGTAAAACCAAGAAAATTACACTTTTTTGCTTCTCAGCCAAGTGTTAGGCAAGCGTAGAGCTGTCTTGTAGGAAAGGCAGGAACAAGTCCATTGACCACGTGGTCATGTAATGGCATTCGTATACTCACACACCTCATCGCCATTCACCCAAGCAGTGGTCAGGCTGGTAGGGCATCTGCTAGCATAGGTGGTAGCATTTGCTTGGCGCGTAAATCATTAGGCCTGAAAAAGGCAAATTTTAGGAAAAGCATATCAAAGGGCTTTTTGCAGAACTAACACATTGTTGATGGTTTCTGCAACGACAGACATGACCATTAACATACGTTACTAGAGGAGAGTTGCTCTCTGAGTAATTGTAGTTCCTACTTTCCGTCTTTCCTACATTATTTAGTAGAAAAAGGCTGCTGACGCAGCACTGGGAAAGGAATGGGACAAATTCGTCACTGTTGATTCCCATCTTCACGTAAGTTGCCTCAGCTTTCGTCACCAATTCTCCACTGCGGATAAAGGGATAAAGATGTGAACAACTATTGCTGCATTCACGCCAACTTGCAGTGGAAATGGCACTTGTGGATACTTTGAATGGCATCTTGAAGTGCTTTGGTCGAAATGTGGAACTAATATCACACACGAAGCGTTTAGCAGGCTGCAATACAACATCATCATTTTTTGTGATATTTTTGAGGACCTCGAGAAAAGTCGCAAGAAAGTAAGTTGTGTGCAAGCCGCTTCAGATAACCGCCAAAAACTCATCTTAGATCAGATAATAATTACCGCTTGGATTGCATTTTATCAAGGCGCCTTTACACTTTCCAATTCGAGACGCTTTACTTAACTATAAGTGGTGCAGTTCTGTGGTTGTCTTTAATAGTCTTGGATCACATTCCATCCTAAGCATGGGCCACTCTTTCTGGGGTCTCAGCAATAAAACTCACGGAAACAATGCATCACTCAAATGTGTCAAGTCAAATTGCCTGACTTGCCTAGGTACCGATAAAATATCTGCTGTTCAGCTTTCTTTTCGTTTACGCCCATCTTTCTTTAAATCAAAAGCCTACCCTGCGAGTCAGCATTTGCTTTCCTGGCCCACTCACATAAAGTGTAAGTAAAGGTGTTGCTAATGAACTCTTTTGATTTCCAAGGAAAGAGCTGCTATTATTCGAGCTCAAGGACCAAGTAAATAAAGTAATTTTTCGGGCATTTATTTATTCTTTCATAAAAGTATTGCTCTGCTGCGAGTACTCCGAATGGTTTGTTAAAATCGATGCCGGCATAGAAGGTGATTCCTCTGTACAGCGCAGAGGAGATCAGAGGGCATTGGCACGACTTTCTGTCTAAACCCTTGAAAGGGTGCACAGCTTGATGAGATCGAGTTGTTCGCGTAACCTAGCGTAATGGTAGGAAAAGTGTCAACTCATCTCTAATAAAGTCGAATGTCGCAGTGTTTGTAGATAAATTTACGTCAACATCTTTGCAATGTGGAATTTTCTGCTCTGTTCCAAGCTCTAGCGAAAGAAACATTTCCATGCTAACCTGATCTATTATAATTTCTGGGAAGACTCGGTGGTGCCAAGTGATATAAAAGCAAAAATTTGTGAATCTGACCTCAACCGCCATGGGCAGGTGTTTAATGTCATGTGCTGATTTGTACGAGAAGGAGCATCGACTTGCATCGACTTTGTGAACATGGATCCGTAAGGGCAGTTTTCTTAGCATTTTTTTCTCCGCTGATATTTAAATGGGCTCTGGATGTGATGGTTAGGTATGTTATGCGCAACATGATAGCAAGTTAAGGCTGTCAGCATGAGCGTAAGGTACCTCAAGGCCAGCTCTAAGGATAGCTATCTTAAGTAAAAGCATAGCAGGGGACTGAAGAAAAAGTTGCGACGCTTGAATGTGGGGCTCGTAGAAACAGAGAAAGCATATTGTTATTAAAGTTGTTTTGTACGCCATGACCGTCTGTAGATAAAATTATAAAACAAAGACATTTTGAAAGCCTATTACCCATGAGATGATAGCAATCCAAGCGAGAGGAACAAGCTAAATCACTGATCGTGGGCGAATATGCAAACGTGAAATGTGGTGTGATCTGACGCAGCGCCGTGCATATGGAAGGTATGGAATTGCAAAGTGGTAGAAAGAAGAGGGCAGATGAATTGAAAGGTGCGAACCATTCAAGCATTAGAGGTTGGGTCGTTAGCCACTACTAGATTTATATGGCAACACCATTCAAAGCTGTAAAATCTCGAATGCGGGACAACGTCCATGATACAGGCGCATTTGCAAGTGACGCTAATGCAGTGTTAATAGTACTTGCGGTATACGTATCAGCACAAATAGCACTCCTTTAATGAACGCACTCAGTTGCTTATTTGGGCTTGGCCACATCTTGATGCTCTTGAATAAGTCGAAGATATAAGCTAGACTCACAAGCACCATTTACTCCTTCACTATGCCAAGTCGACTTAGCAACATCACTTTTTACAACGTTCCCATTGGGCGCCATGCAGAGCAGCAAGAGAGAGATGATAGTGGTTGCGGAATGAGTCCTATTAAACAAAATTAGGGTAAATGCTGATTCGTAAAGTGGGTTCTATTAATGACGCAGACAGGAGTTTAATGTCATTTGACAGGAAGAAAACCACAAATGCGTAAGCGCTTGAACTTCCATATAAACTAATTCGTGTAAATTTAGATGACCACATCTTAAAGTGTCATTGTTTTAGCAGAATACAAAATCCTACGCTCAATTTGGCAGTGTGGAGGTATCAAAGTGCATATTTTTGGTTTCGGAAAGTGGTGCGTTCCTACCCATAGAAGCTAAAACTGTGGAAAAATTTGGGGAGCAGCTGGGGTGGCACGAACTAAAATGGAAGCAATAGAATATGCGGTCAGTTGGGAGTCCAATGGTGATTAGTATGGAGGCGATGGACGTCGGCAAAAGCCTTGCGTAGATGACCGTGGATGTGACGCGTCACTGAGGTTACGCTACGCTGGTCTGAGTTAGTACGCAGGATGCCTGATAGGCTATTGTGCATGCATGGAATTCTTATAAATGCGTCAGGGTAGTTAACGCAGATAACCATGGATTGAAGGTGGCTTTTCCATTCTACCTCATCCTGTTGGCTGCCTGCGTTTTGACTAAGGGACCCAGAGAAGACCATGGTATGATTTCTTCTGACGTCTAATCTTGATAAACATACAGGAAGAAATAGTTGGTATTAGTGCTCGTTATATTTGCAAATTTCTTCATCGCTTCAATGTCTAATTTGAAAACCATAATGCAAATGTATTTATGCGGCTGCATATATCAAATCTGAATGCCTCATGTTCCTTCATTTGGAACTATTGTTTTACCCACGTCTTACCTACTAGCATTCCATAAATAATTACTTCAACATTGCGCTTGTAAAACTAATTAAATTTACAACAAATAGTCGAGAAAAGCTAGAGATAATTCAGTGTTGCGAAATCACCTGCAACGTTGCAATTAAGTCGATTGGGGAATACTGCGAAAAATCATTGCCTCCGTTTCCTAACTGTTGTTTTCCTTCTTCCCTATTTGATGCCAATTCTTAGGATATCTTTCACGGGACATGGCTGCAAACACCTTGTACATTTTGTAGTTGCTAGTGTACTTACCCAACATATCTCTCATAATCACGGGAATAAGTGACAACGCCGAAAATGAGGTGGACGATTGAGTTAATTGAATAAAGGCGCTGGGTCCATAAGGGCCACAAACATGACTTCGCCACCCCATTAGGGTTCAGCTCATTAATGTTGTTCTCACTCCTGCAAAATGCTGTTGCTGACTTCATTGGTGAACAGAGACCGCACTGTGAATACTAACTTCCTCAAAGTTAGTGATGCCAACGATTTCCACAAATCCAGACAGCGTGGTTAACGGCCAAGGACATGTGCAACATGTGCTTTTGTACTTTGTGCAGTGCAGCGTTTGGTAAATTTCACTTGCATTAGGACTCGTATTCAATTTGTTTGCAGATGCTCTCTAAGAGTCGATGCAGAGAAGAAACAACTCAACCTCAACATTGACTTTGCCCTACCTCTCGGCTCCACACACGCCCCATGAATTAGCATCGATGCTTTTACCACAGCATCCGATTCTCTTAGGGCATGCGTTTTTAATCATGCCAATTTTGGAACAAACGCAACAATCTGAGTCATCCTTTTCTTAAGTTAGCCTTTTAAGTTATACCAAATAAAAGAGTAAATATGGAGGAAGTCTACTCTAAGTAAGAGTCATTTGGCCAAATCACATGAAACATTTATTCTTGATCTTGACCGCAACAAATAAAGCAGTACTCTAAAATGTAGAAGTGGATTTCTTTTTACCTCACATCAGCCGAGTACTTGCGATCGGTGTTATTAGATTCCAATTTATATTATATCTCTAAAACAATCGCAACTATGGTGGAATGGAGCAGTCAGATGCTGCATCTTGAAGGCATGAACACCATGAAATCCTTCTTGTCACTGATGCTATTACCATTTTAATTTTTTGCATTTTTGTGCCAGGTTTGAAATTCACCTAAAACAGTCTTGCCAAGCATTTCCCACTTTAACTTTTTTCAGAACAGAAGATGGCAGAAGGAGAGAAGAAGACAACGACCTCACAAGAGTCCCCAGACCCACCGGTAACGTGAGGTATCCCAAGGCTAGCTAAAATCCACACAGACCAAGTTGATGCAATCCGCCTACTGCTTCTTTATGCATGTTTACCAAAGCCAAATGGAAGGAGGTATCTTTCTGCGGGCTGCCCAGATTCCCTTAGACAGACCGAAGACCGCTAACAGTATGAGGCAGAATTGAAACGCCATCTTCAATGCAGAAATCCGTTAAATTCACAATACCTGGCAGTGAAATTCCTAATTCTTGGCCTACATATCCACTTCTAGATGCGTGCACCAAGACTATCATTGGTTGTTTAGTAACTAGAAAAGTGAAAATAAAGCGATAAGTAGATTATGTGTTTATGAGTTACATGACTCTGAGGCGACGACAGTCGGCGCAGTGCATACATCAACATGGATCACGTGACCCTAGACAGATGGACTGACATGGCTGCATGTGCCTCCAGTGATGAGCCACGAGGTTTAACGGGGTGGCTTCCCCTTATGCATAGCTCCTTAGATGTTAGGTTGTTTGGCCGTAGGGGTAGACGTGATGTTTTAATTGCATTAAAGCTATGTGTCCCATGAAACTTTTTGACATGTGTTGCGATAAGTCTGTGGTATTCAGCATTGCTCTCGTTGTTTGTTCAAGGATTCCCCTTGAATCTTGACAATTATACTCAAAACACGTCAGTGAAACATGTGCAATCATGCGATTCTGCAAGCATGGAAACTTGAGCATTGCTTGCTTTAACCATCCTAATTGGCAGCTAAAACCAAGAGTGGTGCTGGACATCACACTGAGCTCGATTAATTTATGTACTTCATGCAATGTCTATAGATGGAATTTAAATAAATATTGAGAGGTAAGCAGGTTCATGGATCGCAACGTTATTACGTCATCCGAACTTAAATGAGGTTGCTCGTAATCTTGGGGTGCACCATTTGTAATCTGACCTACAACTGAGTTGCAGACCCTATCTTATAGTGCCTTGATACGTAATCTGACTTTGGAAGGAGGTGTAACCCCGCACCTAAGGTGCAAACACACAAATTCTGATCATATCCCCCTGCCTTTAACCCCACCTGCATCAGTAACCAAATCCGCGATGTAAAGACATTAGAAATGAGAATCGACGATGATCTCGATTCTGGGGCCACCGGGCATTGGAGTGTTGGAATTTGTCCTTGGAGTCGACATTGGTCTCTGTCTAGCCTTGATTCTGACGGCAACTGGCCCTGAGCTCCACCTAGATCGGTATCCAGGGTCGCGAGGTGGCGAAATTCGGCTTTGGAATAAAAGCTGACTTCTGTACAGACTCGATTCTTTCGTCATTGCAGTCTGTTCTAGCGCATTTGACTGCTTGTGCTAGTAGTTGAAGTAGACCAATTGTCCCTCAAAGTAAATGACTGGATGGTGGCACTTGTTGATTTGGCTTTCCGCATAAAAGGCAGCAATCAACTCGCCTTCGTCCACCACATGACCTCCTCTTGCTTTTGACCTGGCCAGTCAGTCCAGAGGGGTAAGAGACCATGTGCAATAATTCTGCGTCTTTCTGTGTGTGTAGTATCACGGATGAAACTGACAAGAGTGGCAAGTTGTTGGGCTGAGTGTGTATACATCAATGCACCTTGGAGGTGTTGTTACCAGTTGAAGGTGTTCTGCACTAAGGGAATGTGACTTGGATTTTGCTACTGTCTGAGAGAAGGGGAATGTAGTTCTCAACTTCATTGACAATGCTCTTGCAAGCTTTATATCTAATTTCTCATTTTGTCTTCCCCACTATCACATATATTTGACGCACAAACTTATTTATCTTTGCTCCCTATGGCTACTGCTGAAGTAAAGCTCACTCAATTAATCCGTTTAGCAATCGAAAACCTGCTTCTACTCCTCCTCGTCCTTCTTTATTTCTTCCCATCAATCACTGAGCATCTCTTACCAGCTTTTCTTCTATAACTCTATTTTTATTAAACCAAAAAACCAAACCATACCACACTTGACTTAAACTATTTTCTCACCTTAACACCTCTACTTTCACACATTTTTGACATTCACACACACAGCCATTAATGCATTCTTTATCTTCTCATAACTCGATTATTACTCTTCGCCGTTAAGCGCTCTCGCCTTTCTTCCATTCTTTCTGAAGTCAAATATAGCCAGAATAATGTCTACTTTTCCACTTCCAGTTAATCTCACTCCTACATTTTTTAATAACACATAAAACAGTCATCTGTTTGAACGACTACTTCTTCCTTATCAGCACGTGGTTTCACGTTCTACTGTTCCATTTCATCTCACTGTCACACATGTGCAACAGGCATGCAGGCATTGCCAATTTACCTTTTCCTTTCGAAACCTTACCACTGCCACTGTTATTATGAGTCTCATGCAAACACCCATACATACATGCGTACATTACTGCCTCTTCCTCCCCATTTGTTTAGAAGGCATGCTTACATAATTAGAATTCTGTCGGTAAGAGACAGCACAATTAGCGCAATGCGACTCAAGCTTGAGTGGGAAATAAGTTTGATTAATTAGCTGCATTGTACGCGGAGACTGCTTTTTGCTGCTGAATTGGTCCATGCTGACCAGCTGTTCCACACCGAGGCCTTTCTCCTTCCGTGTGTTCATCAAACAAATAAGGGGGAATCAGTACTGAAGTGAAGCTGCAGATCACTTCAGAAAGCAGGCCTAATGCCCAACCCAATAAGTCTGTTGCTGGTTCTAGCTTCACTGAAATTCCTAGCATTATATTGGTTGTGCTAGGAATGTCCCCTTAACAATTACACACGTCTTCTTGCCATACTAAACAGTTCCGACTCAACACTGAAGTAATTTAAGTGAAAATTTTGTTTGCATTTCCAGCTAATTGTCATTCCCAAGACACAGCATTCCCTTCTTCTTCCTCGTCTTTTCGCCCAAAACACCTATTTCTCTTCAACTTCTACCTCCACCTCCACCACTTTCACGCATTCTCTCACCTCGTTCTTTCCTTCTTTCGCTCATTCATTCACTCACTCATTTATTTACTCATCGACTCAGTCATTTGGTCATTTGTTCGTCCATTTGTCTCCCGCTTCCTCTCTTTCCTCCTCAATGCACCATCTTCGCCACTAGCATCACCATCGCTTACCAGCTCACCACCACTCTCCCCATATCTATCTGTTTATTATTCTTTTTTGAGTTGGACCAAACGTTTTCAAATGGGTTACTATATTTTCTATTCAAATGGCACTCTCGGCCTCGTCATGACTTTTTCTCTTTTGTTCTTCTCGTCACACATTTTGCGACACAAATATTTGTTCACTCATTTTCTCCCTTTCTGTGATCATGCATTGCGCGCACAGCATGACAGCGTTACCAGGCAACCACGCACTTCCAAACGCTGAAGCAATCCAATGAATACACCAATTACCCCACCTACTCAAGTTAATTTACGAGATGATTACTAGCGAACGAGAGCGTGGCATAGCCCTCTTTCCGTTTGTGTACATATCACTTTCCTCTTTGACTGCTTTTCTTCTTTGCTGTCTGGGCCGCGGTGGATATCGCAGGAATTGTGTTAAGGAGAGGTAGGCGTTTGCCTTCACACACGCACCTCTACTAAAGCCAATCAATTGCAGATTGGCATAGAAGCCACCCACTAGCAGCCTGCTGTCGCAACGAAGTTGTTAAGACAAATGATTATGTGAAGGAAGAAGACAAGGAGGAGGAGGAGGAGGAGAGGAAATCGACAGGAGCATCTGATATGAAGCTTACCAGATTCCAGCAGATACTCGATTTCGTTGCCTTGCTTAGAAGTCACTCAATGCAACGCAGGCTGTAATCGACAAAAATGGAAAGAGACACTGGTACTGCAGCCACGAGTTATGGCATAACCAAACTTCCAGATGAGTGAGAATGGAAGGCAGGAGGAGAAAAAGGGGAAAAAGGATGCGGTAATGTGTATGGCGCAATGGACTTTTGCACTGAAAAGAGGAGGAGGAGAAAGGCAATAGGTTGTTCGAAGAAGGAGCAGGTGCAGCAGCGTGAGGAGCAGCAGGAGCGTGGAGAGCGGGAGGAGGAGAATGGGACAATGACCAAAGAGGTGAGGAAGGAGAAGGCGCACCACGTTATCAGCGGTGCATGCCACCACGTTGACGGTAAATCGAAGATGAAGCCGCGTGACAGGTACAGACGACTCTTTACCAACACCATCGGTGCACTTGCGTGGCGCGGACTCCATCAGACATTGATGGAGGGCGAAATGCTTGCTACTCACCGCGTCAGCATAGCAAGCCAAGCTAGTGAGATTGCCCTCTCCTGGTTAATGCATCAACTCCACTGCAAGCAGAAGGAGGAGAGAAGTTAGAGGAGGATATTAGGGATACACTCTAGCTGTTGTTGTTGTTGATTTGACACACCTGCTTGCACAGACAGTGGTTAGTGCAGGAGGAGGAGGAGGTAGGTGATGGTGAAGAGCTATTATTCGTCGAGGGAAGGAAGGACTTCTATCAGTCCGTTTGTCTTACCCCTCTCTCCATCTTTTTTTCTCTTTTTGGCATTTGGTTGAGAAGTCGCTGCGCCAGCAATAACATCTCATAGTGGTCGGCCATTAACCAGCATTTCCTGTCTCTAGAGATTTATACATAACGATAACACTTATAAATAATAATTGCGGGTTTTTGCAAAAGCTCCTATAGCTACTAAACTTGCCTTTAAGTATTTTAGCCGTTTATACATTCGACGTTCACAGTTATCAATTTGGATCAAGTCACCAGATAGAGCAATCATATTACCAAAGTTAAAGTGACTGACACATAAAGCCTTTCGTGAGTCAGGTACAGGTATCTTGCCAAAAACTACTCCAATTCTTATTTAGTCGTCCATTTCTGTGGTGCAAAGTTATTCCCTTAATGTTGATTCTATTAATTTTTATAAATATAGCTTTGTGCTATAATTCACACATGGAATGCGACTAGCGTTATATTGCAAGCTATAGGTTTGAGAACATGGCTGCTCAAATGGATGTTGTCATTTAATTTGATAACAATAATCCTGTGTTTACTGTGGATGCTGCGGTAAGACGCTTCTACGAATACTGGTCCATTTGTTTTTGCTAGGAGAAAGAAGGCAGCATCGCATTCAGCTCGAAAATTTTTATCAAATTGCGCATTTGACTGCTACTATTAAATTTGTCTTGCGTTGAGTCATGAATCCTCAAAGACCCAATCTGGTCATGTTGAAATTCTAATGACAAAGCAATTATGTTTGTCACGAACCTCATCAAAGTTTTGGTTATGTCTACCCTCTCCCCTGTCACCTCTTCGCGCCCTGACTTTTCTCATGCACACTTCACACTCTGCTTAAACTGTGCTGATGCCAAACACAAGTGATTAAATTGATTTGACGTTTCAGTTGTTTTGGAATGCTGCAAAAGGTAACAGCATGGGGTCTTGTGGATGTCTTCAGTGTTGCAAGCATGCGCAAGCGAATCCGAGTGTATACAGTGGTAGTAAGTCGGGCAGCGTGCTAGAACCAAATTTTTTGAATCTACAGGCTAGTTAATGTGTCAGACTATTGTACTGTCGTCTCAAAATATACTGTATCATTATTCGGCTGCTGCTTTTAATGTTGACCAGCATTTTCTTACTCAAGGGATTTAGTACCAAAATAAGCATTTCTGAATAGCAACCTCGAGTTTTCACAAAAGAGCCTGTAGCTACTGGACTTGCTTTCAAGTATTTCGGATATTTACAAACCAGGGTTCCTAGCCTGGCACACCAAGACACTCATAGCATTCCGCGAGTAAGATACGGGTGTCTTGCTAAAAACTACTCCAATTCTTATTTCGTCGTCCTCATCCCAGATATGCAATCGTTTCCTTACTGCTAATTTTATTTACTGTTGACAGTGCCACCCCATGCTATTGAGAATGCAATATACATTTGATGTACTCGATGGTTGAATGATTTTGGCGTCGCTACCGCTTTCTGTTTAAGGAACCTATAAATCCTTCAAATATGTGGTCTACTAAACTTAGGTGGACTGTTATCCGACTATCGAGGAAATGCTAGAGAGGATGTGGAAGGCATTGGTTCTTCATTTTTCGATTTTCCGTCTAAATTAATGCAAATAATTCAGAGAGCGCTTAGTTTGTTTCGAATTTGTCTAGACACTCAGAAGTAATAACCGCGAACACCTTTTGGGTTTCATTTTTCGCTGCTGGAAAATCAAATTAACCGAGCATAGCCAAGCACGGCGACTGCTTTCGAAGATCAAGCCCCATAACATATTCGTCGGAGCAGCTGTCTTTAGCAGTGCTAACCCCCGGTAGACCAGTGCCTTCAGCGAACTCAAATTTCAGGGCGGGTTTTTTTGATCTAATGCCATTACTGCTGTTAAGTCGTAAGCTCGCTTGACTCTTTAATGTAGAGTCTTTTGAAGCAGTTCAACTCTGTCATTACAATGGATGCAAACACATTGTTTGGTGTAACTGGAGCCTAACGCATTTCCCCTTCTCTCCCAGTGCTTAACATTTTTATTATCTGATCCGTTAGCTATCTTAGGAAGGTGGGAAGGTAGACGAGATGTCATTGATGAAGTAATGCTGATGCTCTGTTCTTCTACAAGCTGAGCGCTAAACTGTAACCAAGCGCATCAGCCTGTCCGCTCGAGTTTGCCACCCAGTTGGTGTTCCCAGACCTCGTCGCCATTCCCGACGACATTGCAAACAACCCTTTTAGACAAGCTTTCCCACTGTCTTTCTAACTATTATTGCTCCCGTCTCATTGATCATTGGGCAACCTGTCCCTTTTCCACTACTGCAATCGACGCTGCCCCTCCCTCTATTGTTCCAATGAGTAACACTACATCCTCGCCCTGGTGTTTTAAGTGCCTTTCCGCATCTTATTTAGCAATTGCAAGCTTATTAGTAAGTGTAGTGTTGTCCCTCACCCGGCCCCAGACTGAAGCAATTTAACCCAGTTTGGAATTTGGTGGAGAATGCTTGTAATCTGAGTATGATTGATCCTTTCAGCTCTTTGACTCAGTCGCGGTTTTCAGTTTTGTTGTGCTGGTGCTACTCTCTTTAGGAAAACTGATTTTTTGCCCCGTGGTGGTCATTTTTGCCTCAGACTGATGATGAAGAAAGTGGAACATAAACCGTGACGTTCTTCCTTATAGGTGAAAGTGCAAATGCGATCTGTTGCTGCTTTTATTTACTAAGTAGTCGAAAAAGACGCGGATGTGACAGCGCCACCTAATTGCCATGGTGGGTGCGTCTTCATAGCCGATCCCATGGTCATTTTGTCAGCATTGCCTTTCTTTAAAATAGGAATTTATCAGGTTATTTCGCGAGTAGTTCATCTATTAACCAAAGATGGATTTCCGAATCATTTTGGATTTTTTAAGGCTGCTTTGTAGGGTCGTTTGATCGTTGAAAGAAGCGCGTTTTGAGTATGATGGTGCTGAGCAGTTTTTTACGTGCTACTTTAAAGAGTGATTGGTCTCTGCTAAAATTTAGTGATAGCTGCAGCCTTAATCTGCAAGAGCGTATACGTAGACACATTAGATGGTAAAGAAGTGTCGCTACCCTATCTGTTTATTTTCCACTACTGATACGTCCCATGTTACGGTTGACGCCAGTAGCACAGCACACGACCTCGACAAGGTTAAACTGAACACTTGGGGAAGGCATAAACGCACACCATTTCAATGTCGCGTACTGTTACCTTTTGGCGTTTGTTGTAGTTTTCCACCTCCTGGACTATATCCTGCCCTGACTATGGAATGTTTTAAAGGTGATAATGCCTCGTCATCTGAGTGGCTTGTTTGCAGTTGGTCTGATGGAGAAGGTGATTATCCAGATAGACGCACAGCTGAAATACCTAAAACCACACATCTTATTGAAATGTATGTGCTTGAGGATGATGACAGACTTTGTGAGTGACAAGCAAGGCAGGTAATCAACGAAGAGGAAGTAGAAATTAACAGTTCTGAGGTTGTAAATAGATGGGGAACAATAATGGGCGCTGGAACAAGCAGAAGGAGATGGAGAGCAGAAGGAGTAGGTGGAGGCAGAGGCGAAGGCTGAGGCGAAGGAGAAGGAGGTTGAGGAGAAGGAGGAAATTTTAGTGCACGCGCTCGCACACAACTCCAGTTTGTTGCAGTTCATCATCAGTGGAGGCGCTAAGCGCCACATCGCTAATGGCGACAAGTGAGATCAATTTCGGAAGGATAAACTTCCTTCTCTGCCCTGATTAATGTCCGAGTCCAACGCGTAATAAAGAAAAGGCTTTCTCTTTGCAGATGTGCGCATTAGTAAAACCTTATTGCCAAGGGTAAATAAGACTATGTCAGCTCTGTGCCTCAATTGCAATCGAATTGAGTCTCGTCTGCACCTGCCCCAAATGAGGGCTTGGAAAATATACCATTGGGTGATACCATCTCTACTACTCCAGAAAACAAGAAAATAATTATTTAGAGGTACTTCAATTGGTGAGTGGTTAGTCGCTGCCCTGATTGCCATTGGTAGCTACAGCCTCAAACTGCACTGTGTCTCAATCCCTGCCCACTTTACCTAAAATTAACAGGGAGAATAAAACTCCGGATGCAATATAATTAACGGATTAAATGGCTTACGTTGCCAATCGAAACATATTTGCAGCATTAAAGGAAATCAATCGACCATCTTTTGGTCTCGTAGGTAATTCATGAGGTCCTGACTATTTAATGGTACACAGGGTAGACAGTTGGCCAGCTTCAGACATAATTCAACTCAGGTTTGCCAGCTCCACGGCGGTAAATGCACTTTCGCCATGCATAGTTAGATGGTGTAAAGCAAGCTACTACCTTGCTTATCGACTGGCTGACTGATATTTTGTGATCACTTACTAATAAGTGCTCTTGCGAACTTTGGAGATATGATGTGGCTAAGTTCCAACCTCCAGCTTGCTAAGTCCTTAATGTAAGCAATAAACCATCCTCAACGAATCCTGCATTTAGCCCTTTACTTAGTCATCACCACTTAACCTCTGAACTTTCCCTGTTTATTTTATGCTTAATATAAGATCCCAGATGGTGTGCAAGGAGGCACCATTAAGGCTGTCCGTATCGTGTTTAACCATCCCTACGTTCTCATTGCTGCCTGGCATAAGATGACTTCTTGACAATGGTGAGTGTGAAGACGGGTGGAAAGGCAAGGTGACATAGCAGAGTCGTAGACACCGTATCATGCGTACTGCTGCAAAGGTTACTGTGCGATCAGCATTGAGAGCTGAGCTCTAATGCCACTACTTTCACAGGAACTAGAAAGAAATGTCATATGAATAGCCCAAAAGGTCAGTCGCCACCGAAGGTATGCAACGGAACCAAACATCGTGGAAAAATGCAGATGAGATGAGGGCTGTCTATTGAATGCGCATCATGATTTTACCAACAGCTGCAACGGGGCAGATGCTGCTAATGAAGTACTATCAAGACACTTTCCCTGAACGAATGCCTCGAAGTAAGCCTTCTCTGTCGCGTTTCTAATGTTAAGCAACATGATGTGAGCAGGTTCAAATTGAATACACGGAACCCTCTGTCACCTATGAACTAGGTGGCATCCTCCTCACAGCATGTCTTCACCAACCCATTAATTGCAGCTTATACAAACATCTGTTCATTTACTCACCTTCAAAGCGTCAAGTTGAATACTTCGTCAATAATGACAACAATTGTTAGACCGTGCGTCTGTGAGCACACAGTTGCATTGAAGGACTAGTCCCCTGAAGGCTGAAGAATACGCCTCAGAGTTGGTGATAGATGACGGGGCTGATATGTGCAAGTCCGCCTCCTCTGTTGATAATGCGTCTTGCGCCATATTAGCTTCCGCAATGGGCTATATCCACAGAAGATCTGGCATAAAACATACAACAGCAAGCAGTGAGTGTTGCTTGAGGAGTCATCAGCGGTCTCTGATTAGGCTCCGCTCAAGCCTAAAGTCAATCATGGAAAGGTAAACCTGGTCATGTTTGAGAGTTTTATCAGTCTAGCGGCGTATGTAGCTACCCAGGCAGTGCTCCCATTGTGTGTCTTCGGTCGCAGCACTAGAGTCGTACTATATTCCGCTGACGGTGCGAGATATCGTCTCCAGCTACGACAATTATGCGCTTCCTCATACTGCTCAACTTTTCGACCTTGTTGGTCGAGGCTTGGCGCACCACCATGTCAAGACCATGATTGAGCGTAGTTGCGAATTTATCACTACTGCAGAGTTAGAATTAGCTCGTAACTGTGAAGCCTTGTTGTATAGCACTCGATTTTAGACAGAAAATGATTGTATGAAAGTGCAGTTTTATTTAGAAGCTCTCATACAAACTGTCTGGTGGTCAGATGGTCGCGATTGGTAACGCAGGAACATTGTGACGGCATTAAGGCAGAGGTGGTGTCACAAATACATTATTAACTTGTAGTTCTTTATTCCACTTAGAAAACAGCCTCATTACTTAATGTTTATCAGTGTCGCACAAAACTGCGGTAATTCTATCGCATTCAGAGTTCCCATCTCTTGGTTAATTTTAGATAAAATGGACAGGAATTGAGAGATGTGCATTAATTTTGTCGGCTTAAGGCTGCAGCTACCATTGTCAATCAGAGCAGAGACTAAGTACTCACTAATAGACATACCTCTAAGTGGCTTTTGATTTATTTTTCTGCAATCGCAATGACGGTACCATTCGTTCGTGCAGTTTGTGAACCCTAAAGTGGGGACAGCTAAATACGGGACGCGATTCGACTGTAATGAAAGCATTAACTAAGCGCGATTATACCGATCGCTTGGCAATAAGATATTGCGAATGCAAACATTTGCAGAGATAAGCCAGTTCTCCAATTAAATGTTGATGTTGGTGATCCACAACGGCAGGTGGAAATATTCGTCGGTTCCAGTTGGTTTTATTTGTAGTCGCCAGCAATGTAGCGCCTAGTGCCTCTCCAGATGATGAACTCTGCCAAACTAAAGTCGAATGTGTGAGCGCGTGGACTGCAGCTCATTGATTTGCTGACCAGACAGCCAATGTGAAACGGCCTCATAACAGATATTCCTGGTAGGTATATCGACCAACCAATTTGAATTAATCGGCAATTGAGCGCATGTTGAGAGCACAAACTAGCATCCAAATCAACTGCCTTTCCGTTCACTTGCTGTGCGACGTGTACGCGCATATTTGGGGTGACTGGTTGGCAGTCCATTTAAAGTGTAGTGCAGCATGTAATGTGCAACTAACGCGATTGAATCTCGCATTCAATTAGGAGAGGGGGTAAGAATGCAGCATGCTTCCTTGGATTTTTGTAAAATTTCTGTGAAACGTAGAGGCTTGAGTGCGAAGCTCAAAAGTATGTGCATGCCTCAAATTATGGAAGCAAAAATGCTTTGTTTGCAATGTCTCAGCACCGGCATCTTCAGCAAACCCTGCTTCAGATCATCATGAACAGCAGAAACAGTGTTCAAACCACCTTCATTTGATACCGTTATTTGTCCGGTGAACCACTCTGACTCCTACAGAATTTTGCCCATGCGCCATCCATTCTACTCTGTAATATGTTTTTGAGCTAATATTATATTTTGCTATGACCCACACCATATATATTTGCACATCAAGATTGTGTTAAGTCGCGTTGGGGTCAGCGGAATCCCGCTCCATATTTGCTTGCACACAATAAACACCAGAACATTTTTAACCACTTAAGTGAATAGTTTCCACATTAACAAGTCCAAATTATTCTGTTCGCCAAATGCACACGGAATGAATGAGAACGGAGCAATTTTAAAATAACACGAGATCAGGAATCGACCTCACGAACGCTATCTTATGTCTCTAACATATCGCATGGCAGATGTGCTGCTCATAATTTTGTCTCTGGTGTCGATTGCCATTTTCAAATTTTCCTAGTCACTTTTTAAGCAACTATTTTTTGCATAATTTTGCCCAGAACTAATTACTAATGAATATAACTTCCGGTTTATGTTTTGGAAGATGGCTTGCATCAAGGTGATGCTGAAAGAAATGATGAAAATGTGCTATTACACCTAGGCATGTGCTTGATAGGCAATCGTGTACACATGCGTGAGATAGTTAAAGCGGAAGCATTCCAACTGATTTTGTATTAGGTTAGATGCCTGATTTTTTAATGATGCGGTGTATGCGTTAAAATGCTTTTAAAGATGGCGTTCATTGCAGACACAAAAGACAAGCAGAGAGTTCCCAATCTCTTAAAGCCAAATCGAGTGAAATGCGGAAAACATTAGTGAACTTTTGATCAAGTGTCTTATAAACGATGACTTGTACGGTTATGGGTGGTTTGACAGCACTGGCTACGGTATAGCGACTGGTGCTGAGGATGACACTCAAGTGAGGAGTTGTCTCACATGGGTTGTGAAGCGACCTCAAATGCCTTGCTGCTGCAAATTTAATGTGGGATGGCCTTAGCTTACCGCAATTTCCTTGAAGGCAAAAGAGTGCCCAATACTAGGGCTGAACACACGCATATTCAGCGTTGAGAAGGTGATCAGAGCTGCATGTGTGGTCTGAATATCAGCCCATTCGATTAAAACAAAGTTGGACTTCGCTGCTTAAATTGAGCATAGATCAGTTCGAATTTTTTTCATCAAACCATTCCATTTTGTTAGTCGTCGACATAAACACAAAAGCAGAATAAATTCACCATCTCTTCTTTTTGGTGCAAGTGGTGAATTACCACAGCTAATGGGCTGCACTAATAAGGCCGCGAAAAGAGTTGTGAGCGAATGCATTGGTCCTAATCACAAGTAGAATAACGCATCTGATGCGTGGGTACCTAATCCTTCTTGCTCACTTTTAATGCATTAAAGTAACTCGAACGGTGTTGTTTGTTGGGGGAAGAAGCAGTTTTGCAGAATTCTAATTCCACATAAATTTTATCGGGCTTTTGCTTTAAGTAAGTCATAGCTGACTTTAGCGGCTTTGCTATCTTTAACTAACAATCGAACACCAGAACTTGTACCTATGTGCTTTAATCTTGACCCATTGAGCGTTTGTAGCAGTGAGGCAAAAGCAAGCCGATTGCTTTCAATTAAACGGCAACTTCATCTTCCATGTACAGAAGGTGGCACAAAATGGAATAATCGGCGTGACGAGTAGCAAATACTTAAAAATTTACATTTATACTGCCATTGCTAATTGTTTTTCAACACAAGTATTGCTCACTTACTTAAATTAAGTTTAAATCTTGAATACATTTGCTCGTTTCAATTACCTTATTTTCAAGAATAAAATTTTTAATTTCCGATTTTCTCTTTGAAATATATTAATTGGTGACTTTTGTGTTCAGATTGCAAACAAGTGTGCATCCGTAGTTACTGGATGCAAGAATCTATTAGATTGTAGAACATCCGTTTATTACCTAAAATTTAAAAGGATGACTTATATGAACTGGGTGATTGAGCAGACAAAAGTGGCGCTCTGGTTTTTGCTATCCTTCTTCAGCAGAGTTAAGATTAAACAAAACAAAGAACAAACACTTTCCTTAGAATTTTAGTCTTTAAACTCCCAACATGGATAGGGGTAGGACAAATCTACTTAAATATAGGATTCGCAAACCTTCTACACAAGTGCAAAAGAGAATTTTTATTCAGTATTTCCTTCGTTGCACCAAATCCCTTGGGAAATCAACCTGTTCATAAGCACCACCTTTATGTAAATACGGTTAAATATATGATCTGCCAATTAACATATCCCACTGTAAATAATGCTGCATCGCTGGTTGAATTCTGTTATAGCTTACAACCTTCAAAATTCTAGATTTCGTCGGTAGTTTTTTATTATAATACTGGGCACTGCAGCTCTAAAATGGATGTATGCCAACCATGGAGGTACACATTATGTATATCGGAGTTAATAAGTGAAGGAGCACGGGTTTCAAAGATAGCGAAGACGAACTTCCTACAGTTTACAAGCTTGCACAACCGTATTTACCAAAAAGAACTGAGCACATGTTTTTTGAGAAAGAAATTATTTGCCAAGGCCGTGCAAACCAGAAAGATTGGACGTAGACGCCAAAGAGAAACATGTGGAAACATGTAAGTTGCTTGAAATCAGGCACCATGTTGAACAAATCAGATATGCTTGACAGCTCCGCTTGTAATTTTAAGGTAGCTTTGGGCTTTATCCGAGGGCTTTAGGCTTTGCTGCATTTATTAGTAAGGTATGTGATAAGCTTGACATTATGTATGCGTGGTAAATTTGAGGATGGTGTTATGCTGTGAGGTTCTACATAAAATGGGGGCTTTCATAAGGTCGGTATTGCACTCATCGTGCTGTAACATTTAAAATGTGAAGAAAGCACACTTTTATAGCTGTTGTCACGACCCCTAAGTGGAACAGTCAGCTTCTCCGTGCTTTCATTTACAGATGTAATGATTTATTTAAAGTATGCAGGTAAGCTTCATTAATTTGACTTTTGACGCATTAAAATTAACTTTTTAGCAGTCTTTTGTCCGCTTGTTACCAACTCCATTTGATCAGCACAAAATTGAAGGCATTACTGGCCAACACTCACAAATATCCTTTCCTGACAAACGTTTTCAAAGGCATCTAGCATGTGTAAGTTCTTCAGGATATTGAGTGATCTATTGCCAAGTTGGCACAAAATTTGCGATAGTAATCAAGAATGTCTAATTACCTTGTGTCCACTCGCCTCTCTACATTCCAACCATTTACTGTGACTAACGCTTAATCTTGTGACTTTGAAATTTGCTATTTAATTTTAACGGCCATCTGCGAGTTGAAGGCGAGATAGGACTTGTTGATTAAAGGTAAGAAGCTGATACTATCACATGCCTGCAAAGCGGGTGGCAGTGGCGAGATGATCCAGTAAGTGTCCGAATAGCAGCCATTCCAAGGTATGTTTGTTCGCTTGAAAACATGAACCTTTTGTGCACATTGACATGCGTTTTATTTTTATACTCTTTAGCCAGTATCCTTACGATACTGGGCACACGCAATCGTACATCAACAGGACGAAACATCAAATCTTGCGAAGTCATTAGTGCGCTTGCGATCTAGTTTCGTCTCGGCGGTGGGAAAACTGGATGACTGATATAGATGGCTTATGGGTGATTTCCTTACAGCATAGAGAAGGAGGGCGGTAACAAAATACACTGGTAGCGCATCTAACTCTGAGCTTCGTTGAGGGAACCAATGATTAGTAAATTTGCCTCCAGATCATTAAAGCAGCCCCGACCCAATTTACTAAAAGGATATGCACAGCACCCGAGTTAAGAATTACTGGTAAAGGTATTCTCCAGTTAACGAGAGTGTTACTGATTTAAATCCTTTAATGTGGCTTTTTGGCACTAACGGCTTTAAGACAGTCATCAAGAACTCATCATTATCCACAAAGGAGTGAGAGATAAAAGCAAACAGTGATTATCGCTGCAAGTATCCCTTCTATTTATAATTAATCAGTAGAGGTGTAACCTAGAAGACTGTAAGCACATCTGAATGACGACCTAAAACATGGCTGCTAGGAGTTATTGTGCGTCGGCTTTAGCGACTGCGTTAAAGGTAACCTGTTCCTGCTAGTATTGATGCATGCTTTTGCGAGGGATAGGAACCAGGATTCTGGAGAAAACCAAGGCAGAGAGGGAGGTGGAATCTGCTCTGCCATTAGATAATTGGAGGGAAGTAATTGGATTCATTGGTTTGATAAGTGCTAGAAACCCTCATTTTTTATTCTAATCATGGTCTGTGTTAACAATTATTAGATAAGCCACCATTTCTGCTAATAAACTTAAGTTGGGATTCTGCTGTTTACACAGTCAAGAGCTCAAGTGATCAGGGCAAACCACTGTAAAATATCTTGCACAAACCTGGGTAGGTGCCATCGCTACGTGCTTTTGCATCTACTTTAACAAACGACGTTTAAATCAGACGATAAGTAAAAAATTAGCGAGTTTAAATCAAAGTAAAGGCAATTCACTCCCTTCTTCAAAGACACTGATTTCTTGGACCTCAGCATTACTGCAGCGTGGTCCGCCTGCGCTAGCACTTCTTGATAATGGTATGCTGTTGTAGCCTCGACTTATTCATCCCTATTTGTCTGTTTTCATTTTCCCTCTTCATTAGTGCGATAGTTGTGATTTCAAAAGTCACAATCATCTTAGCCACATACTGCATATAATGCCACACCTACTTTACAATTTAGGCGAAAAGTGACGCACGTCGTATAATTACTGACCTTCCACCTGACTTGGGATTACAAATATGCAAATTGCTCGACCCTCTAGACTTGGCAAGTCTTTACCTAAGTATTCCAAGTTGGAGGTGGATCATTTCAACTCCACGTTTCTCAGCTGTTTTGCTCCAGCACATCGACCAATGGACCTGGCTAGATAAGCGACTCTGTCAGCTGCTTTTCTCAAGACCTTCTCAAGTTTCTTTTCACAATGCTCCTGATGCTATTTGTTATCGCAAGAAACAAATTGACGCCTATCATAGCTTTTTATTCAGGATTCATCAAGATCAAGATCACAGAACTTTGCACTTTCGCATTATGCCTGAATTTCAAGCGTACACAATGTCGGATGAACAATATGGCCTTCGATTAAGAGCACCATACATTTCATTTACTCCCTCCTCATTACAAGGTAGGTGTACATTGCGCGTGCATAGCACATGTACGTACCTGTGTTCCTTAACCTGTGGCTCCAATGATAAAGGTAAATGTAATATTATCATGAATATCACATGTTTAGAGATAGGAAATGAATACGATGCCTTCGACTGCATAATATACATGGTGGACCCTCCGTTCTTCCTCAAAGACGATTTAATAGCCATCTTAGAATCTCTTGCACCTCATCAGGCATTAATCATAGCGGTTATTATCAATGCACTGGTGGATGCATTGTCTTGTGAGATTCCTTCAGAGTCTGGGTGGCTATAACAGCTCCCCACTTGCCACTGTACGAACGAATTGGCAACTGTGGTGCATCAAATGTCATCAACATAACTTCATCAACTGGTCTGATCTCTTGGAGTGGGGCTGCCACGACGTGATATCCGCAGAAATGAAGGCGACTCAGGCTGTGACCCCATAACGTTCAAGAGACAGCGCACAGGACTGGGTTTTTACCGCACCTATGTGTAGCGATGTGCTCCAAATAAATTTTGCTAGATGTTTTAACGAAGATTGACTCACGCAGTTAATGTGCCTCTTAGATCATGAAACATTGCAGTTATTACATTCTACACTTGTAGGCCACATTATGGGAGGAGGAGACAGCAGAGACTCTGGTACCATTCGTGGACAAAATTGCCTTATTTATCCTAATGCAAATCACTTGGTCATTCTGCTTAAAGTACTTTGCTGGTTGCATTGAAGTATCAGCTGCAGTGCTGAAATATTTTGAATTTTATCAGGAGAGTTTGAGTGAGTGCCACTTAGGATTTTGAGGTGTGGTAATGCTAGTTGACGTTGAATATAGCGGAATGGCATGAGGCTATAATTGACAAAAGATAAAATTTTTCATTAACCTTTGATAAGATATAACGGCATCGCTGACGCAGATGGGACCATCCAGTACTGCCAGTAATGCGAACTCCTCCTAACAGCAGTACCAACGTTCATGCTACTTTCATTCAAATCTGTACTCTAAAGAATACGTAATGCTCCATTTCTAACTGTTTTGGTGCCACAAGGTGAAATGTCCCGTCTAGACCTGCAACATACACAAGTGTGTATCGAATTTGTATTTATTCACGATGGGGGTTTTGGAATCACTTTTTGTGTACACAAATTAATCAGCTACAAGGAAGACTTAAGAGAAGATTTAGGGACAAAGCACCCTTAAAAGGGTTTGTGGAAGGAATTTGCTGTCGCGCTGCAGGCATTCAATCTAAACGCGAACCAAAGCAATGGTGATTTGTCCAGTGTGCCTGAGCACCAAGTCGCCTCCCACTTGGTCTTCCTTAGATAAGATTCTTTTCCTCTCTGCCGACATGCTAAGAACTAGCATGGCGATTGCACCGCTGCCGATCTGTGAACAAAACGTGCCTGTTTAAGAACCCAGCTTGAAGTAGTGGGAAAACTGGCTTACTGAACATCAAAACTTTTGTTAAGCAAAATCAAATTTGTACGTTTGGGTGTTGCAGCATCTCAGAGCAAGATGCCTACCAAAGAGGTTTCGTTGAACCAATGCTTACAGCCTCCTGTTGTGTACACTTTAGTAGAACTCATGACCAAACTCCAACTCACCTCACTGTTGGCGGCGGGTAATCACTAGGTGACATCTACTCAAAATAGATGTGAGCATACGAGTTCATTTTGGTCTAGCCACCTTACTGTGTTTAGATAATTCTGATCCACCCAGAATTTCATATGAATGGGCAATAAAGCGACCCGTTCTCTTCAGTCTTTACTATCTTTTGCGTATTACTATTCCAGAGTGCAGCCAGTACTCTCTTACACAAAACACCACATCCATCGCATCAGCAACTTATACAGTAATTTGCTAAAATCAAAAGCAATATCTATCTTTATCTTCATCATACATAGTTCTTTACTGGTAAAGGTCCTGTTAGATGACCGATGATGGAATCGCAAGAGTGTAACAGTAAATGGACAACCCCATTTGAACTCCTTCAGCTCCTTTGTTAAGGTTGAATGGTTAGAGCACCAACTAATGCAAGCACGGTTGATTAGATGCTTAGGAAAGTAAAACAAGCGCTTTATATATGTATATATGTGTGTGCACATATGATGCATAATGCACACGATACGACATGTGCTAAACGCAGCTAAATTACTTAAGTATTGTTTAATAACAATCTATAAATAATTGTGTGCATATTCTCTTGTGTTTAAAAATTTTATTGATGTATTTGCCATTAATGTCTTGAAGTAGAATGCGACAGTGGCATCTTTTCAGTGCCCCCTTTTCATCATGTCTGGCGGCAGGTCTTAATGTGCACTTCAGGTAGATTTCGCAGTGCCTATCGCAAAAAAAACTTATTCAGTCTTCCCTTTTGGCATGAACCGTACACAGGAAGCCATCTCGTGTGCTTTTTTTTTGGTACCAGGCTTTAATAAACACCCTATCAAAAATAGGCTCATTGAGCATCGACCAGACCAAATCTTCCTGTTTGAATAAAATTAGTAGTTTGGTGCGTACGTCGCTGGTTTACAGGAGAACTGCTTCGCGCACGTGACAGACATCATCAGACATGGCCTGCTGCCACTAATTTCCACAATTAATCACCTGCTGCACCGACTCTCTGCTCCAGTTGCTCTTGCTACATTGGTTTTGTCAAGTGGTCATAAGTAAACAACATTCGTACACTGAAGGCTATGTTGCGAACTCAAAGGTGTAATTTGCGATACTCCTGTATCACCTGTGCTCTCAGAACGCAAAATTGCTACTTGATTGCACGAAATTTTAAGCTTAGATTAAAAAAATTTTCATTCTTCTCCCCAAGTCAAGTGTCTTATTCAGATTGTGAAGCCAAAGTCTTGCATTCCAACATCACCTCGCTTGGTCATGCTGATACACAAGAAAAAGACATGCGTATCCCTCTTTGCAGAGTTCTTTCAATTTTCAAATTGTATGATACACCCTGGAGGCATCCGCCCTATACTACAGCCATACGAATGCATAATATTGAAGACTATCTCCTGGATTTTGCTGCCTAGTTCATGCACTTTCTGGACTTTGTCATAATTATTGCCGCGATTGCAATTTGCGCGAAATTATCTCTGCAAACTTATAGCTCTCTTGATTACAGGTTTCTGGCACGACGAATTTAGCAAGCGTGAATCTTTTGGCGAAACAGATGACATCTCATCTAAAAAAGTGAACTTCTAGACGCCTGATGGTCGTTCTTAAATTCTTTTCGTAATTTTACCAAAATGTATGACTTACCATAAGCTAATCACTGGGCTCATGAAAATCGTTAGATGAACTTTGGATCCATTACTTCCCACTAACGTGTACATCGTACTCAGAGCGTCTAAGAAGAGCAAATGGGTTTCCAAATGGCAATGCATTTAGTAGGAGTCAAAGCTAGTTGACCTGGTTTCAACAAGTTACTAAATTCAAACCTAACTTCCATGTAATCATGGTTCCCTACCTGCAAAATGCTCTTGCAAATGAAATGTTAAAATAGCCCGTAGCAGAAAAATTTTGATTTTTAATTCAGAGACAAATCCATGTGTCACATTTTACCGAATGCCCACTCCCTTGACCAGCAAATTGATGATCTAAAGCCATTTAAACTAAATATCCCGCCTTTGATGAGGTGTCTGCACGAATCGGAGGTTGACGAGGTTGACTGATGAGCACATCTTGTGCACAGAACCCGCCTTACATCCATGTGTAAATGCGCCAGAGAAAAGCTATTGGCAGAAAAATGGCAATAATATTAGTAGGCTTGTTATTTTGTAGTGAGCATAATAAAGACGAATCTGCCCCCACACTATTTACGCCGCAGTTATATAGTGATTTGCTTTTTCGCCCATGGAGCAAAGCACGAGGCGCTATCAGAAGCATTGTATCGACCCATCAGTTTGTCCAATCAGACGCCTAATTTCCTTATTGGTCACTTCTAACCAATTAACCAATAGAGAGAACGCAGTGACTCATCCATTAACAAGTAAGTGATCGGGGTATGGATTGTGTACACACCGGATGAATTCATAAAAGCCTGCGACATCCATGCAGTATCGGCTCCTTTTAGGCCTAGACTCCGCGCAATGCATCGGAGCCAGTTTTCTGCCTCTCCGCATCGTTTGGATTCTGCAGCAGCAGAGTCAGTCAATTCTGACATTACCATTGTATCGAGCATTCAGACAGATGGGAGTTCAGGTAAGTGTCCTTGTCGAATTTAATGTCTCGGGAGTTTTTCACACTATTTGTCAATTAAATCATCGAGAGTCTAAATGTATCTAGCAAAATATTCATTTTCCCAGCACTTTTTACAATCTACTTAATGGACTGTGATAGTCAAGCACTTGTGGACAAACATTTCATGTGGCGGTCGCACGAATGCATGTAGCACAACTGTGTCGCAGTACCGTGGAGGGAAAAGTACTAAAGCCCAATGTTTCTCTGTGTGTAATTTGCACTACTATCTACCATACCTTTGGTTGTTTGCTGGTGTTCATAATGGAGCCAGCAAGATTAAAGTGTGGCCTATTTTCTGCTTATGCCCATTAATTCGTAAGTAGAAAGTGTGCGCTACTGTTACTCATTTGAAAGTTAATATTTTTACAGCCATATAAACGTGCGCTATCTGGCTAGCCCAGCTAAGGCAACTTTATAAAGGCCGTAGCTGGTTTTGGAGTGGTAGAGTCGTGGACAATTTCGCTAGTGCCAATAGAGAAATTTTCTCTAACACTAAGAGTGTAGACTTATGGAAATTTGATGGGCCACAAATCCAAGAAAAACATCTCACGATGCAATTTCTTCCTCACGCTAACATGCTTTTGGATTATCTCACTACTAATTTGCCTTCTTATTCAAGAAAAAATGACAGGTCGACCGCCTCAAACAAGAGTTTCTCAGCATCTGTAAGTGTCTGGGATTGTGCCTTAACAGAGTCCTGACATTATTAATGACTTGTCATGCTTAACAGCGATGATTAATTTGAATAGAGACCAGATAATTTGCTACCACATAAGGTGAGGGTCCTCAATTTTACCCGAACATTGTTGCACTACCTAAAACATCAGGAATTACACCCAATGGCGCAGGTTGTGGTTCTTACATGATTTTCTGCTGTAAAAGCTTTGCCCTTTGGGTCATAGCCGTCATGCCATGTAGTACTTACTCAGCGATCCACGCTCAGCTTTCCTTGGCTAGTTTTAAGTGGTTTCATACCTTTTTTCCTGTTATTTGCTCCTTTTGAAAAGAGTTTCCAGTAAATTAGTTCCCTATTGACCTCGTTAGCTATGGGTGGACAAGACTTTGTCCAATTTTAGCCCCTCTTCAACAACAACTTCTTGGTCGCAAGCCAACATGTATGTCAACCACGTCTTGCAAAAGTATGATTTAACAAACTCAGTAAATGTGTTTTCGCCAGTTGGACAAGCAGTTGGCGCAAATGTGTGTGGCCAGCGTGATGATGTAAAGCAAATGCTTCGGCACGTATGGATTGACTGTCTTTGAAATTTTTACGTTCTCTGTTGATGGCAGCATAGCCATTCACAGGTTTTGTAAGCTGCGTTAATCCAGTGGGTGCGAAGAACGCAATACATGCGATCGGCAGATAGTTTGTGGGAAGGAGAAGCCAAGGTACTGCGAAGGCATAGCTTTCACAAGCTCTAGGTCTCGACGTCTGTTACAACTCATGCCGGTGTGACTTAACTTCTACTTTTGCTTTAGAAGCTGATGCAAAATGATGCATTTTACCACTTGGCGTTGTTCAGCAGACTGTTGGTTGGTTTTACACGTATTTTCCTTAATTCTTGCCAGTTTCGCAACAGAGTTTATGAATTCAAAGGTAAGTAAGGAGTTGTACAATTAGCGCCTTATTTTATTTTACCTTTTAAGTTTTGAAACAATTTATAGGCTGTGAATTTTTTAGCACGACGCTTTAGATGTCAGTTCTCAGTGTTTGCATAAGTGTCATCTTTGTGCATGATTTTAGCCTACGACAGTGTTGATTTACAGCAATCCCCATGCTTATCTCCCCTGGCATGGCTCTCAGTTTAAGTTATTTTTATTAGTCGTGCTTCAATGCCCTCATTCGCCTGCATGTAAGCAACGCATCTCCCTCACGCAAATCCTAAACATTTATTTACCACATTTTGGTTA
This sequence comes from Taenia multiceps, assembly GCA_001923025.3. NCBI lineage: Eukaryota > Metazoa > Platyhelminthes > Cestoda > Cyclophyllidea > Taeniidae > Taenia > Taenia multiceps. The sequence continues at coordinate 11,440,714 of CM010313.2, forward strand.
GAGTAACCTCTCTAGTAGGTGGCATCGCCGCGTTTATCTCTTACTTGAACGCCTAGCCTGGAGCACACACTGCTTGGCATTGTTGCCTATTTCTCCGCTCTTTATTAGACAAATCATTCATTATTGCAGATGACTGTAGCTCCGTTTTACCAGCTACCATGTTCGTTTGTGGTCTAACATGTTCATTCAATCAGCACTTTACTACTTTACCAACGCTTGGTTTGCAAAATCGGGAACGCTAGTTTAAAGGAAGCATTTCGCCAACGATTCTTGGCATTAGTAGGTCACTTGGGTTTGAGAAATAACACCAAGCGCTTGTAATCAAGGCTGTTAGAGGATGCTAATTTTTTCTTAGCACGGTGAGGATTTCTTTATTACAAAGAAGGGATGGTATTTCTGATCGAGACGCGCTGATGCTGCTTACTCGCTCATTGCAATACAAAATACGTCATGAGGCAAAGTTAAAGAAGGTAGGACGGTTAACTGAGGTGAGTGCAAGTATTTTAATTTTAGGAGTCAAAATGACTTCCGCGAATGTGCTCTTGAGTGAGGGAACTTTAATCCATTCGCTGACTCTCAAAATTCACTTCTTACTCAACCACCACCTTGTTTGTGTCATTCTAAGAGTTGCATATTCTTACGATTCTCTTAATAGCAGTGAAGGGTAATGCTAAGTTGAGCACTAACAAAAGAAAGATCGAAAAAATGGAAATAGTAGGTAACGAGAAGGGATAAATATCCAAGATAAATACTGGTTTCATCGACAAAACATTTGACTCGTAAAAGGCATTACTACCATTTCATGCGATAAGGCAAGTGATGAAATTACAAAGACGCTTCCATGTGATGCCCTGAAATTTGAACAGTTACTACTTGTTCCAGCATGATGAACACTTAACTATACACACTGCCCAAGTAATTCAATAAAGAGAGTAGAGCAAAATCAGTGACATGCTAATTTGCCTACTCTGCGCTCCTCCACCGCATTGTGGGTGCCTGAAATAGCGCTTCAAGAGAAGCGCCTCGCATCTTCTCAGAAAATGCAAGTATTTGCATAGACTTGATATTAACCAAGTGCATAGCAATATAATAACTATTGATTGATCTTATTTATTGTAGTCCTCGGCTCAAGGATGAAAGTTATGTCCTATTTCCATCAAAACGTACACTCCCTGGCTCAGTTTTCAGGGTAGTATTCTACAAAGCTTCGGATATTACGGCGAAAGCTTGCATAGCACCGTTATTCTACTTACTGAATGGCCGTCAAGCAAATACAGAGGAATTTATGCGTAGATAGAGCATTTTATATCAAGCCAAACTATGATTTTTGGTGTGACCATCACTGAGGACGTGGAAACTAGGCTGAACTTGCCAAAGAATGTGACTGCCCAATTTTTCTTTTTATGCAGACAACGTTTTATTCTTGGTTGCTCTATTGTGTTATTGCAAGGCACACAGATGTGCACAAATCATGTGTCCAGTACCAGACGTTCCAAAGGATAAGCATTTGTTCACTGCAATGGATTGAAGCCCTCAACAGACAAAACGATTGCCTACAAGAGTACAACTGACCAGCTTCTGAATGTTTACAGCATCTCATATACCTAGTTGCTGAGCGGCCAGGTGATAGTGAACCATAGACAGCCTTTGACGGGTGCTGGAGTTATCACATGCTCGCTCTATCACTACTACCTCCCTTCTTTATTCATAATCTGTAACGTGTCACAAATCAATGCAGTATGCACTGGTTACTATGTCCCTAACAGAGCATAATAAGCTCATATTATGTTGTGTAATTCTATCGTAATTGCATTCTCCTTTCACTACGTCATTCTAATGGTTCCAGTTCAATTTGTGAGCTCTATACTCAATGCACATTAGGATATTAATTTATTCCATAGCATTTACAAAATTTATTGTCTACCAGACCCTCTAATCGAGAATGTTTGTGGAATTTTTCGCCTCCCATATAATGTAGCTTGGGAAATTATCTTCAGATGCAAAATTAATTGTCGAATATATAAGCCACCTTGTGAACTCTTATTCAGATCCACTCAGACCCATTTTAAAAAAGCTACTTATGCATAACTTTATCAAACATCTTCATACTCGTTATTATTATTACCAAATTCAGTTGTGATTAAGATTAAAGAAAACGAAATGTGTTCAGTAGTCTTTGGTGGCCAAGTTTCACTGGTGAAAGTGAAAATTCAATCGCTGAGTCCGAGCCTTGTCTAAAATTACTGATTCGACAAGTTAACCATGGGCCCATCCGAGAAACGTTTGCTTTTTTGACTGCAGTTGAATATGTGTAAGCAGTGTCACAAAACAAGCACCAGCATCGATTTCGTCTCATCCTCAAAAACACAAATAGCACTGCAAGTATTTCTATCGGTATCGTGGCAATGTTTCTGTCTGCATCCTTTACTTGGACGCTTACACTCCCGCTTTTGTGCATGATGTTTCGTGGTTTCGCCATTAAAATCATCCTTCACATGCAAATATTGCCATCCAAATAGGCTCGATAAGTTGGTACGTCTCTTCACCTTGCCTATTTCTGTCTTATATTCAAAAACTTACAGAATTGTTGGGATAAGGCAACTGATTTATGTGTGAAGTACTTTTATTAAATGTCACTTGTCACCTAGCACTCACGTTTTTACAGGCCTTTTGTTTGCTTGCCCGATCAGTGCATCTGCTTATGCATTAGTTAATCTATCTACATATTAATTTTTTCTACTCACCGCTCCGCCACTCATGCAACATCGCATGAAATGCAACCATGCAACAAAGGCGAAAATGACAATAAAACTGTTACTTTGATTCCACTAGTACCGAGTAGCATGGAAGTCCGTTAACGACTGCGATTCATAGTTATGTTTGAGTGCAAGCTGCACTCACTGAATTTGCGGCTTTTCTTGGATGGTAGTCATGTCGCAGTTTTGCGTCGTAGGCCTCAACCCTAATTGCGAATGATATCAAACAGAGGCCTTATTTTTCTTCTGTTTTCTTTGCTCACATCAATAAGCATTGAGGGTTTTCATATTCGCCCTTGTAAAAATCATTTTCAAAGATGGCATTTCTCAGGCCAGTATGAAGTAAAAGGCCCTCTAACTTACATAGACTAAGAAGTAATAATTATGGTATACGCAAACCTTGGTGGAAACTAGAGCTCGATAACTGTGGACACTCACATGTGCTGCCTTTTGGCTCTTAAAGGCTCAGAGACTGTTATGATTTTGCACCTCAGCCTCACATTTGAACAATCTGCGATGAAGTGAATTAGAGGAATGTCTACAATTTACAACAACGATGCAGTCGATGGTCGCATTCCCTTAATCACGTGGGTCTCCATGCACTCTAAACGCGTCAAAATGTGGATTCCATGCATCTGACCCATCCATTCCTTTTCATCTGTTTAGTGAGATAGAGCATGACATTGAGGAAGGTGAATTCCACCTACCTACACAACTATGGAGAACATATTAATTAAAATGTTGAATTCACCTCCTTTATTACAAATATTTGTATGTGCCAACCTCTCAGTAAGCCCCTGTTTGTGAGTCTGTGTGCGTAGGCATGTGACAACTTTCACATTTGGGGATGGGGATCAAGGGTACGCTAACGATTACAAGAAGTGCCTGCTCTGGGTAATTTTACAAACCTCAGCTTTGCATCATACAGTATCAGCTGCGGTGACCTTTACTGTGAATTTTGGTTGCGCGTGAAAGTGAGGCAGTTTCGAGTCTTAACAAGCATCTAATGATATGGGGTGCACTAAATTTTACTTTGGCATGTCAATGAGATAGGGCCAAAATTTTTGATAGCGCATAGCCTTCAAATCGGATTGTAAACATTCACAGTTCAAACAACAGACAAAATAAAAACTGGTGCCCCGTATAAAGTAGGAAGGCCGAAAGAATGACAGAAATTGAAGAGGTTGTCCGTTTCTGAGGGAACATATCTGGGTCTGTTGTTTTGTGTTTTAAGAGGACGAGCAAATACATGTAAAAATGTTAAATCATAAAACACAAGGGAACAAAAAGAGCGGTGAAAGATGAAGAGGACTAAGTTGGAAAGAGGCAGCAAAAGAGGGAGAAACCTGTAGATCACTACCTTGGCTGTTGTATGATGGGGAACTTCTCCATTCATTTATGTGACCTTGCTGCTCATTATGTTCCATAGTTTCAACATGGCGAATGCTCATTCTTCTGTGACTCAATGAGATAGCTCATTTTTGCCTTTCCTTTACCTGCTTCAACATTTTGGCCATTCAAAGTCTAATATTAACTACATTAGGAGGGATGGCAAGTGAATGTGTAAAATTCCCTCAATGTCGTCTACAAGTTTTGTGGTAGTCCGTTCATTGCTAATGGCGCTGCGAGTAACACGAGTTATTGTGCTTCTTCAATGCCACCTGTATGTGCAGCGGTCCACTTAACCTTCGGCGCCATCCAAAGATAAGCAATTCTAAGTTGCTAGAGTAGTACATTTGGAACTTCTACTAGCTAACAAATTTGAACAGAACGAGCCACGCTTAATCTCTTCCTGTGATTAGTCATGTAAACAATCAGTTTGGTGGACGGAAAATTGTTTTACGACCGCTATTTTTGCAACGGAACCTGTCGACTGAACGCGAATCTGTTGGGCTGCGCTATTGATTGTTAAGACAAATCCTCAGCATAGCAATGACTGGAGGACACCTAGCTTCAGTCTGATTAGGATGTTTGCCATGGATTTTTATTTGTACCTATATTTTCCTTCAAACACTTGAGTTCACGAAATGAACAAATGGATCATTTCAGACCTGGGTAATTTGATAATAGAGTAAACCCATTCCGTAGGAGACTAAAGGGGTGGAACTGGGGGCAGAATGTTTTATCGAATAGCGTAATACCCCCCAGAATCCGATGCTGAGGACGCGATCGTAAAAATAGCTCAGTGGATGCACTAAAACCTTCTGTCTATCCATAAATGGTGTCCGGAAAATAATCACGGACGTGGAAGCTATATCTCCTTTGCTTGACTTCCAGAGCATCTTTAATGGAACCGTATTGCGTCCTTGAGATCACCTCTAGGTTGTCTGAGTGAAAGCAGACTCTGGTACGGAATCATTTGCTGATGTTGCACATAACAGTCAAAACTCTCCTCATTGTGGCCTCAACAGCACTTGCTTAAATGTGTCAGATAACCTGTCCTTTCATTTGTTAAATCAAGATTGGCGAAGTTTGGGGAAAATATGTCTGACGGCATGCTAACGCCAGAAATAAATGAACTGACACTACATGGCATGTGTTCCGTTGACTGCAGAAATGGACTCGGCAGCCTACGGTGACTCAAAACCTGGAGCATCACTTGTATCTTTTTAAGGTTTCGCAGCTGCTGTCTGCAATACACATAGAAAGACATCCGTAATAACCGGATGACGAGTTCTAGGCGGAACATTGACCGTCATGTGTGGGAATATGGAAAACCAGACAGCAAGCCTTTTTGAATATGCCCTAGATTGTGCATCTAGGCAAGTAGGTCGAAGCGGTGATCTAAAACGCAGAAATAAAGCCACCTAAAACACCGTCAGATTCGCAAATTGCTAGTTTTATTATTTTTACTACCATGTACTTATTTCTTATTGCTAAAATTCCGTTGTCAGATATTTCATGTTGCGAAGTGAACATCATCATGGTTATTATGTCGGGTTCAAAATTTAGAGTGGCTAGGATCGAATGCAGCAATTAGGTAGTGCACAAATCTGGTTTTGTAGCGTTCCTGCACTTAAGCGCTATTAAACAAACTCTAATCTGGTGGAATTAAAGTTATGACAATACGAAGCTGGATACATCCAAGGCAAAAAAGAGTTGCAGTCAGATGTGGGCGTTTACGCATTGTTTAGGTAATGAACAAAGCAGCACGTTTTCTCTTTGTTGCAGCAAGATGCTGCTTCATACAACGTTTTTATGCAACAGCCCAGTATCGGCCAGATCACCAATAGGCGTATTAAAGAAACAGCACTTCGGCAAGTATGCTTGGCGCCCCACCATGATATTCAATCATGCATTCGCAGCGCCAAAATTTATCCTTACCCACAATTGATTATTGGTGTGCCCAAATTATTTCCCTATGAAACAGTAAATGACACGAAAACTTAGTAGAATCTCAAATTAATCAGATTTTGCAATGCCTTGAAGTCTGACATTTGAACCGGAATTTTCCAACATCCGACACATAATGTAAAATCGAGCATTGCAGACGTACCCAGGAGTTTCACCCTTAGAGGTCGAGAAGAAATCTACGCTCGCATACTTCTGGTTCCATCCCACTTCAGTCTCCAAGCAATTGACTTCCTTTTTTAATTATTACGTGGTAGTCAATTTTCTTGTTAATGCAGGTATAGGAAAACAGTAGGGATACAATGAAAACATGACGTCCACACATGAAGGCCTAAAATAGTCAAACAGTAAAATTATTAGTTTAAAATCGTTACGAACCGCGAGTATGAATGCCTCTAAATATATGTCTAAGAGTAGAAAAGGAATATGGGTGCGGCAACAGAGAAACGGATTATTCACAGAAGTCGGTGCTGCCCAAGCCCAATTCTAGACAGCTGTAAGTGGGTCCTTTGTGAGTAACCAATGGACGTCGGTATCAGAAAAAGCTTCATCTAGGGATCCATTGAGAATCAGGTTGCAGATTATCAAAAGCATTTCGCCATCCCTTACCCGAGCCGCCAATTCACGTTCCGGTCCTAAAGATGACGGGGTTGTCACAAATACGCCTTCTGTGTGCTAACCCATGAAGAGGTTTGCGGAAACGATGCCTCGTCAAGCACACGTAGTTAATGAAACTTAAAGCATATATCATTCTCTCCCCGATCCTTAGATGAAACAAATTCATTGCTTCTGTTTTGTTTCTTCAAATGCAAATTCTGACTTGCTTTAGTCGCATAGCATTTAATCGAAGCTAATCTCTTCGGTGCACGGATGAATTAGCTTCGGGATTAAGCTCCAACGAAAGGTTTAGCACGTAAGCAAAAAAACACGTTGATGAGTTGCAAAAGTACATCATTAGAAATACGTTTAGCCCGAAAATGGACCTAGACTGAAGGATTGGAGATAATGGAAGGAGACATTCGAGGTCAAGACAGCAGCAGTCTTACGTTACTAATGCGCTGCAAAAATTTATTTTATTCCAAAGAATTCATGGCAGTCAGAGAAAAAATCAGAATAAAACAGCAGAATCTTACAAACCATTCACCAAACATTTTACGCCTCAGCTTTTTACAGAAGAAGAAATCACCACTGTCAAGGTCACTAATGTCTTCAAGAGTCACCTTACAAATCGAGAACGGAATGATGAAACAAAATAACATGCAAAACTAATAACCACCGTCGCATTTAAAAAACGCTTTTTTCGGAGATTAAAAGATCCTACAAAGCAGCCTTACAAAATCTGAAATGACTTTGAAGTCCGTCTGCAGCTAATTGATGGACTACTTACAAAATAAACTAATAAATTCTAGCTTTTAGGAAAGGCAAAGCCAACTACGTGAGCGTGAGATCAGGCATAAGGACGCACCCACTACAGTAGGGAATAAACTACCGAGAATCCTGAATTTGGCGGCAAAACGATGCTGTGCCACACCCACGTCTTTTACCGAATCTCCCCGTGGAAGAACTCAACTACTTAGTAAACAAATGTAGCCACAGATCGCACTTGTGCTTCCGCCTAGAAGGAAGAAGGTCACGGCGTATGACTACTTTTTCTTCATCAGTCTTCTTACGCTTCCGTTTTCCTTCAGCATCACCTTGGTGCAATTCGTCATGCATAACTCGAAATAAAGTACTTGTTCAGTAGCAATTACCTCTGGGAGAAACAATCATGTATTGATAGGCTTGAAACGGATTTGGTGGAGAAAACATAAGATCGGCGCCTGACACCAGAGGCGAGATGATAAAAGACATATAAGCCATGGGACAGGTTAGTGATTCAAGGTAGCGGTCTGAGAAGTCGAGTCTGTTTCTCGTGTTGTTTTAAGACTGCCCTGTTCTCATTCACTCTGACCGAATGGTAATGCCGCTCGCAAATGATCAGCTTGTCAAGGTAGGAATTATTAGCCCAAGTGGTCACAAATATTCTGATGTTTATTACGTACAGGAAAATATGGAGGGCAATTCATCGACCCTAGTGTGAATTAGTACAATTTTGGTGTGCGAATGCATGAGATGTGGATCACAGGTGTGCGGTTTGCGTTGTTGACACTAATCTGTTGCTCGGTAGAAGAATAGCATGCAGACAAAAATCGGCCACAGTGTATGGCTCCCAAAAAGACTTCCTTGTCTTTAAAATGGAAGATCAGAAGAAGACTTGGTTGAAGCTGATAAGACGAATTCCGATAGCCTCTCACAAGCTAATGGTGGTGAGATTCATCTAGTGTCTACGAGTTCTTCACTCTCACTGTAGAATCCAGTTTTTTCCCAACCTCATGCATGGGTCGATGACGTCAGATGCAGTGCGTTGCGCGCGCATCGAAGCACTTTACCAATCCAAAGCTTTTCGTTTTCCTTCTAGTTTTGTCTTTGTTTCCTCTGTTTTCAACTTTTCTTTCATCCTCACCACCTCCACCATCCTCACCTCCACATTCGCTTCCGCCTCCACACTCCTCTCCACATCCACCAACCCTTCTTCACATTTCTTTCCATTCCTTTTGTTTTTTCTTCCTTGATCTCCTCCGTCTTCGCCCTTGCCTTTGCCTTCACTCTCACTTTTCCTCCACCTCATCCTTTGCTTATAATAATCTCCATTCAGCTTTCTTCTCCTTTCTACTTTCTCCCTCCTGCTCCTCCTGCCCTTCCTCCTTCTGCTCACTTTTTTCTTATTTTTATTCTATATTATGCTATTACCTTCAGTATTGCTGAGTCCCACCTCCTCTCCGTTGTTACCTCCCTTGGTTTCCACTTTCCAAGTCTGCCTTCACCCTCAAACACACACACTCGAATAAGGTGCATGCATTTGGGTGTTTCAGGTGTGCGTCCGCATGAGTGGTCTCCTTCTACACAAGATCAAGCGTCTGCAAGCCAGAAAGAGTTAGAGGCTGTGTCAGCACTCCTTTCACCTAATCGCGTCTCTTCCCTTAAGTTAGGATGCCACTCGGACGAATAAACATTAATGTTCTCAAAATGCTCTGCTACCTGGATGGAGTATGTTCCAGGAGGTAGAGAATCTAAAACAAACAAAAGCACTACAGGGCATGCAGTCTCTTCATCGTGTTAAATAAAAAGGCATACTATAAGGTGACAACATGCAATACTGAAATGATGTGCGTTAACGGATTACTCGTATATTTCAGTTGCCTTGCTGCTAATGGAATTAACTGCTCCTCTCTCTGCACGTATTCGAAACCAGCGTGTGGTAAGCATTCGCCTCTACTGGTTGCCAAATATCAACAAGATGATACATTATCGAGTTTAAAATGACTCCAAGTGTCAAATGAAATGCCAAAAATCAAATTTTTAGGCTCGAAATTGCAATCACTTACTTGTTTTAAATAAGAAAATTGTTTATTTTTACTAAATACGGAGCATAAAAATTTTTAAAGTAGTAGCAATAAGTACGACGAACTTATGCTTTTGTACATCGAAAAGCCTCTGCACATGTCTAGCGATAGATGCGAAGATCTGGGATCTGGATTTGGTCGGCGCGGCTGTGTCTGATTTCCACTTCGTGCTAAGTAGAACAGTTACGTAAGTACCCATTGTGAACAGTATTTATTTGTTTAGTACAAATATGTTCAAAGTATTAACTGGTATGAAAGTGTAGGTAGGACATTGCAGGCTTGCTGATTCTACAGTTTTGCATTGCCGATGGTGTAATGTTCGAATTTCGTTACCGAACTTGCTTAAATACTGGTGTAGACTAGGTCTTTGTAGAATAGACGTTTTCTACAGTGTGGCTACACCAAATCGCCCCTAATGGATAGAGGTTATTCTTAAATTAAGGCGAAAAGTGTGCTATCAGATTCTTCTTGTTCGTTGGCGCTTCGTCTGTGGTTAGGAAGGAAATCCGGCGATTTAATGGGCTTGTTTCTTGAGAGCAGCTGAACTAATACAGAAGACTTTGGATAGTAGGTTCCATCACAGTCACTTTCGACAGCCACAAAATTGAAGCGGGAAATTCTAACCCTATTTTTCCATCTTGCAAGCACGGGCAAATATGTTGGGGGAAGGCAGTGCATAATCAAACAGTTAGGGCATGTGAATTTGCCGCAATTCGACTGCTTTCGCATTATTGAACTCAAAGGGTGAATTTTTAGTTATTGTAGCAGCTGAATGTGAGGGTTTGCTTATTAACTAACTTTTCGTAGGGATTTCTTCCCTTGGGTCTAGTCGAGAAAAATGTTGCTGGCTCTAATGAAATGAGATCAAGCTATCGCGTACTGGCTTTGTTGAAACGGTGTAAAAGTTCGAACTTTTGAAGACGTTAGGAAGGTTTGGATATGCATCATGCACTTTTTTCACCGAATGGGGTAATAAATAATGATGCAAATCGTCTCAGCGTAGGAGTCAGAAGGGGTGCGTTGTAATTCGGGCTTTAAGTCACCAAAGCGCAATTTTGTGCTTTTTTCCGCCACGTTATCTCATTTAGACTTTCATGTGGAAATCTCATTTAACTTTGGACAAATCTTGTCCCTCTAACAGCAGTTGATCAATGTTAAAAGAGAGTTGGAAGCTTTTCGATATGATGGCAATTCATTTGATTTCATGAAAGCTTTTCTCTTCTTGTTTCTCAGTTGCAAAGGATGAGGTGAACGCCTCCTCTGTACAGTGCAATCACCAATGAGTTAAAAGAATCTGTGCTCTTTCATTGTCCATTTTGACAGCGTGTAGTCCTTTCCTTGTGGCTGCGAGCTACAGTGTCGGGGCAGCGAGTGCATGTGCGAGGCACACAATCAAAAGGTTGCTGCCTCAGCGGAACTTCGGGTGTCAAATAGTGGGTCCCCTGCTAGTCTCTTCTCTGTCGTGAGTGCAGCTGATGCTCAGTTGATTATGTCGCTGAGTAGGAAATGCAGTAGGTGTTTGCCTCCACTATGAGCGCTGACTGTATTTGTTGTCCTGATTTTTGTAAATGGGTTTGACGTTGATTGTGTGCCGTTTGTTTGTAGTCGGTTTGTTACAATTAGCAGAATTTCAGTGCTGCAAGCAGACCAATTAGTAAAAGAAGTCTTCGGGGGCAATTAAACGATAAATATTATGGATTCTGGTAAACCTGTTTATTGTGGAGTGGGTGAGGCTATGTTGCGTAAGGTAATACTTGCTTTTCTGTAGTGCGATATATGAAGGTTTATTTAAACGCATTTTAAATGGTGGTCATTGCTTGAGCTGAACAAAAGCTAGCCGATGCAACACGTTAGGGTAGTGCTATCCAATCTCCTTAAAACGAACCCTTGGTGACTTTTCCTTCCCACGTCATCTTTTTCCGCCTTCTTGTTTCTTCGTTTGATTCTAGTGGGGTTGACGTTAGCGCTTGGTTTTTCCTAAAGCTTCAAAATCTCGTTATTTTTGGGATAACGAAGGTAGGATGACGGTTATTTTAAAAGAGCAACAACTACTATCACCGCTAAGCTAATGCATTAAAATGATGCTTTTTCCTGGTAACTGGTTGTCACGCGGTTCGGCTTAAGTTAGGTTAGCTACGGGACAGTCAGCTACACACAAGAAAGCGCTGGAATTGTTTGCTGGATGCGCATATCCTCTTTGCCGTTGTAAGTCCTTAGTATGGGATGAAATCCGGCCTAGTTAGTTGTCAGAAAAATAATCGGTAATGGATGAATTGGCGTGGGCGATCTAAGGTGCTCTTGACGTCCATTGGTTGCGCTGTCTATAACTAAGAATGAAATAAACGCTGCATCCAATTGGCACTCAGTGAGGACTTTAATTACAGATGGTGAGCCAGCCCATGTGCTGAGTTCAGCAAGGTGTCTGCGCATTGTTATTTGCATGCAGATGTGAATTCCTCCATAGTGTTTAATTTACAGACGTTATTTTTGGTTAACTTTCTATTATTATCCTCAATCTGAAGTGTAAGTCTACTCATCCGTACCTCATTGTGGATTGTTCTCATCTGCTCCGTTGCTTTCATTTGACGCCTCCATATTGTGTCATCTATTCATTCCTACCTCAATGTGGCCTCACTTTCCCTACAGACTAGGCTGCAGCTGCATTGCTAGTGAGGGCTCTAGTCTCCCCACCAGCTCTTCTAATCAAGTGTTTGCTTTTATCAGTTCTCAAATGGCATACTGGTGGAGAGAAGATTGATATGCTTCCCCACGTTCTTTTAACCGGAACTAGGCTAATTTGCGGCCCATTTTAAAAATTCCCAGCATTGTGCGCCTCATTTTTAATGGCCCATTAGTAACAGCTTCTCGTCTTCTACACACCTTGACTTACATCACTACGAGTCAGCCGACAGCCGAGTAAGGTGCTAGATTGCTCAACCATCCATATGTACTCAAAGCTTAAAGCACACGGCATGCAGAAGAAGGTGGATACAATATGGGCTCTATGTGTATCTGCAATGGTGGAGGTGTAAGAAGTACGCACAGTAGCTTGAATCTTTGCATGCGATACCTGCATCCATTTTACTGCTGTGCAGTCAAGTACTTCGTTTGTGGTACGGTTAGTAGGTGTCCGCATATGAGTGCAACCATGTCAGCGTTGCCACTGTTGACATCTCACCATACTTTATCGCCCGCTTCTTCTGATAATCAACAATCAGCTACTCTTCCTTGTCCAAGTGCTAAGTAATTGGTGGGGTGGAAAAGATGTGCGAGAGTAAATGGTAGCACTGATGCAGCGTGAGGAGGGGGTGATGAGTCACTCACCGCAGAACTGATATTCAGCAGTAAAAGAGAGGAGTAAATGGTCGTGAGTTCGTACTCACCACAATGTGTTGGGGCTAAAGTAGTATGCAGTGGAGTAACTGCGTTCTGTTGATGAGTAATTTGGATCACGTAATGATTTGCAGCTGGAAACTGTGGCAAATATGTGGCGTCTAACTGCTGCTCTGCCTTATCTAAGAGGACCACCCAAATTGCGAAAGAGCTTTTTACTCTTGACGTGAGGGCTACTTCCTCTCACCTTAGAGTAGAAAGGTGTTGAGAGAGCAGCAAAACTGCTGTTACATCCCACAACCATGATGAAGGCTATTCAGTCGCTAGACTAGCTTTAATGGTAAGTGTCTACTCTGACTTGCCACCTCCTTGTACGCTCGCGTCTGCAAGAGCATGTGGTTTTCAAATCCAGTCCTATTGATTTCCTCGAAGTCATCCAATGAAACAAGCCAGCAAGCAGACAAGCGAGGAGGTAATCAATTAGGTAGTCATATGAACTGTGACTATCTTGCTGAACGTTCTACGCTTCATGACTATGAGAGGCATAGTGAAAGTTCTGACAGCACCGGAGATGCAGCGGATATTTGCCCTCATCTACTTCCTCTTCGCTTATCAACAGTGGATTCGCACTCACCGCCGGGGCCAGTGGGTTAGGCGCATTGCCCGGCTGCAGTGGACAATTGCGTTTGGTAAGATTCACTTTGTGACTCCTTAAATACTTACGCAGGTAAGACGCGTTTCCCATCTCATCGGTGCCTCCAATCTACTCCCCTTGCAAGAGATTGCTCACCACCCTCACGTCATTCACTTTTGGCCTTGCTATCGCCATTGACATGGACGTGGAGGAAGCTGTTGATGCCCTCGCTAGGAATGACGATCTTGGATGCTCTACCACTACCATCAACTGCAGCATCATTTCCTCAGTGTAGGTCCCCATGCTAAAGTGAATTATCCACCTCTACTTCTGTCTCACTTTTGCCAAGATCTACGAAGAAACGTTCTTTCTTCTTCGCTTGAACAGCAACAGTGGACGCAACATTGGAATTTGTGAAACACAGAGAAGATGAAGTGAGCAGAAGAGTGGGATCAGGAGGGGGAGGCGATGAGGGTGAAGAGGGTGTGGAGGAGTTTTTCACGGTAGGGGCATCGCCACACCAATGGGGAAACGAGGAAGTTCTAATTGGGCTCTTCATCTTCCCTGTTACTGATGTCTGGCAAGGCGCCGAGAGAAGCTCAACTTTATCCTCCGTCGGCACGGAGGAGCAAAGCAATGATAGAGAGGGCTCCACGTTGACGGAGCAACTAGCACCGACGAAACCGCAGTCTTCGGTGGGTTGCACGCGTATATTCAAATAAGCAGCGTAAAGCCAGACAGCAGCATCTAGCTAATGACCAACTTCTTCCATTCTAGTGGCGAAAGCGTCTGCGCAAACGACTAAAGAGTATGTTCTGCTGTTGCATTAATACAAGTTGTGATTAAAATACTTGTTTCCATAATTATAGCTCATTGTTTGTTGCTCAACGACGTCTTGTCACTTCTGGGTGCGATGTGGATGACATTGCGATGAATTGGCAGTGTGTGCCAGCACATAAGTGGGTGGAGGGAGAGGTTAGTGTAACATCCAAGCCATCGGAGAGATCGGTAGACATGTTCAAAGATAGGCAGTCAAGTAGATGAATGAAAACTTGAGTGGTGGTACACCTTTATAGCATTCAGCGAATTCCAATGTGGCAATGCAAAACAACAGATTAGTAATGTTAAACGCGATGCATAGGACATACGCTATCTGTCAAATGAGAAGCTGCATGAGAACTGTGCGCTGAAACCCGGTAAGATGCAACCTTGTCAAATAAATCAATTTTGAGCTCGATCGACGAATTGGAATGTAGCGAAATGTATTGGTGCTGCCAGATTCCGCAACCTGAAACACCCTTCATTTACATGCAACCAGTCGGGTACTTGTTCGATCAACTCAGGCACAGTGCATTCCATTGTTCATGGCATTCCATGAACAATAGCATCGAGTTACTACTTACTTGGAGGTGCTCTCAGTCCTAGGGGAATCTAAATCCATATCTTCTCACGGCCCACCACTAGATGAATTGCAGGCTACTTGCCCATCTTGCACATTGAGACCTGCCACATACTTGTCCGCATCTCAGTAGTATTGCCACAGGCAATATGACGCGACTACTTGCCCGAACGCAGAACGCGCGAACCAAAGGTGACGAAGATAACCGTTGCATATTACTCAACTATTAGTAGTTCTCATTATGTGCCTAGGGTGTAGAACAAGTATTCCCTTCTGTGATAAGTGCCTGTTGAAGCCCTTCAGATTACTACTTTGAGAGTTATGACTGCTAAGATTAAAGAGCTGTCCTCAGATAATCGCACGCGCTCCTGTTTGGCAAAAGGTTAAAAAACTAACTACATAAAAGTACTAATGATACCAGCCTGAGCAACGAAACCGGTGCTGATTTCCGACAGAAGAAAAAAAATTAGGAAGAGGGAAGTGAAGAGAATCTAAATTGTAACAACAGTTGGAGTCGGGACAAGGTCGATCATGTCAAGAACGGCAGAGAACGCACGACCCTGAGTGCCACTCGCGACATTGGCTAGGTCTTCTAGGCTCGAGGTAAAGTCCACCACGTCACTGCCCCTCACGTCCCCTGCTGCAACGCATCTCCACCGCCCCGGCACCAGCTCTCCCCTCTCACCCACCGACTGGGTCTGTCGGTCTGACAAAAGAAAGTACCTAAGTGAATGAGAGGAAGGTTATTAAGAGCAGTGATAATATCAAAGAGCAAGCAAGCGTAGCCCCTACTGCCACACAAAACATCGGAGGGAATTGTGCGAAGAAGGAAATCACAAAAGACCCACTACAACTAAATTAGCAATCCCACTCTGGCTTGGCGCACATTAAAGGTTGGGAAAAGCAAACCTATTTCTTAAGCACACTCGCACCGTGCAATGCAATGAAGAATTCGATGCCTTTAAGTCAGCGAGGAATTCTAAAAACCGGTTGGAGTGTGACTCTTCAACGCGCGTTACTTATGACTACAAAACACTTCGGAAGGTGTCAAGTGCAACACGCAGGGTCACAAGTGGGTTGCCTGCAGTGAAGCTAGAAAGCGGGTTGTTAATAAAGATATTAGGAGTACATTATCTACAGCATTTTAAATGCAAACTACAGATAGCAAGCAATGTAAATAATGGAGCATACAATGGCAACATGACGGCCACGCATGGAGGTAACAGGCAAACGGACTACTCGCAGAAGTCTACGCTGCGGTTGCCAAATTCCAGACGGCAGTGACCGAAACCTTGGTGAGTAACCGTTGAATGACGTTGGCAGAATAAGTTTCGGCTAGGGATCTATCAGGAATCAGGTTGCAGATCATCAAAAGCGTTGCGCCACCCCTTACCCAAGAAAGCAATTCGCATTTCAGCCCTACAAATGACGAGGTTGTCACGAATACGGCTTCCGTATGTTAACCCGTGAAGACGACGGCAGAAATGATGCCTCGTCAAGCACTCGTAACTGATGAGACATAAAGCCTATATCATTCTCTTCCCTACCCCTTGATGAAACAGGCGCATCACTTCTAAGTTGTTTCTTCAAACGCACATTTCGACTTGCTTTAATCGCATGGCATTTAGACGAATCAGCTTCGGGATTAAGCACGTGAGCAAAAACACGTCGATTGGTTGCAAAAGCACATCAGTTGAAATACATTTAGCCCGAAAATGGACATACACTGAAGGATCTGAGATAATGGAAGGAGAGATTCGAGGTGAAGACAACAACGGCAGTCTTACGTTGCTGATGCTCTGTCAACCTTCATCTCATTCAAAAGAACTCAAGGCGGTCAGAGAAAAAAACCAGAATAAATCATCCGAATGGTACAAACAAGTGCGCCTAAAACCTACTCTGCCCAAATGCCGCGCATTATTCAATCTCATGCAGAAGAAATAACCGCTGCCCAAATTGCAAACGCCTTCAAGAGTCACCTCACGAAAAGGGAATGGAGTGATAAAACAAAACAACATTGATCCCTCCTCGAAAGAAATTACTCACGAACGGATAGAACAAAGTAGCACGTGAAAACTAGTCAGCACATCATGTTCAATGCACGCCTCTTTCGGAAATTAAATGATCCTACAAAGCAACCTGGCAAAATTCCAAATGAATTAAGGAGCATCTTAGATTAATAGATAAACTACTAGTAAAGAAACCAATAAATTCCAACTCTTAGGAAAGGTAAAGCTAACTACGTGAGCGTGAGTTCGGTCATAAAGACGCACCCACCACGATACGGAACGAACTACTAATATTGGGGGCAATTATTCTCATAGCACAAACATTCTCCACCAACTTACAAACTTAGCCAAGGCAGGAATCAACGCTACACTTGTCAAACGATGAAAGCACTGCCAGGAAAACCGATAACGACGAATGTTCACCGAGCATGAGATACAAACACTTGATTGCGGAACAGGACACATACAGTACGAGGATGCAGTGGTACGCTTTGGAAACATAGAAGAAAATGCGAGTAAGAGAGACGGCGTCGGTTGCAGTAGCAAAAAAGGGACGGGGCGTCCAGTGGTCAACGAGACGGGAGCAACGATAGCCTGGGGGACGGTGAAGAAGCTTGTCGAAGAGCATTGCGTGCGCATCGTCACTTACGATGACGACGGAGTCCACAAACACCAACTGGGAGTTGAGCTCAAGCACACAGACCGACACCCTTGTCCACAGTTTGGCGCCCTACTTGTAGGGCGGCGCATAAACATTACTTCATCACTTACATCTCGTCCACAGCCCCGCCTTCCTGAAATGGCCAACAGACCAAACAATGGAAAGTTCAGCACTGAGAGAGGCAAGGGAATCTGTTAGGCTCCAGTAACACCAACCAATGTGCTAACATCGACTGTGATGAGACTGTGATGAAAGAGTAGACTGCTACAAAAGGCCCCTAGGTCGCCTTCAGCTTGCTTCAAATCCATTGGTCGACTTGTACAACCCGGTCAGCTTTTGTGCCCTGTCAGTCGTTCGTTTAAATAATACAATTTCACAAATTTAGAATAAAAATAGAAAAAATTCTCAAGCTGAAGTTGACTATGCAAATTAACGCCCTGTATTGCACACTATTTTGTCATTATCCTAAATCATATTGTAAAACATTTAAAAACAGCTGCAAAATGGTGTTGCACTATTCCTCAATATTTTACAAAGCTTTAACCATTGTAAACTCATCAAACTTGCCACGTTTGAGTGCAGCATTTAGCGATGTAAACTGATGAATACTGTAGCGTCCCGAGGCTCCCTTTAAGGTGAAAGAAGGCACAGTACTGCGTCAGAATATGTCTTCTGGAAACAGAGGACTTGGGGGCTGTTAGCACGGTCGAGAGGCCGGCCAACCGACTGGTACATTATGGCCACTTAAGTGACCAAAACGAGCGGTTCGAACAAACGAAGTATCGCAAGTACGATTGAAATTTGTAGGATATAAATTTGGATCAGGGAATATCCAATTTTGTTGTTTAATTTTTGTGACTTATTGTGTGTGCAATACTTTGTTTGTTTGAACAGCCAGTTTCGGTCACCTGGGGTGGCCATATTGTAGTGAGCCGGTTGGTCGGCCTTTGGGCCGTGCCAACAGCCTCCAAGCCCTCTGTTTCCAGAATACATGTATTCTACCCCCAGTACTATGTCTTCTTTTACCTTTATGGGAGCCTCGGAACGCTGCAGTGTGCATCGGCAAAAAGTTAGAGCATGTATTTTTAGATGGGGGAGGAAGAAGGCAAAACACCAGGGCTGGCTGTGTACATCGACATACGGTAGGGTGTGGGTCCACTTGCATCGCCAGAAAGCTATCACTGTAGCTTCCAGAGACTCCCTTTAAGGTAAAAGAAGGCAAAGTGCTGGGAGTAGAATACATGTATTCTGGAAACAGAGGGCTTGGGGGCTGTTGGTACGGTCCAAAGACCGACCAACCGGCTCAGTACAATATGGCCACCCAAGTGACCGAAACCGGCAGTTGAAACAAACAAAGTATTGCAATCACAAATGGCAAAATTGTAGTTGTGGAGCGCCCGATTTCGCTCCACAACCTGCGTCGAAAGCTAACCATCAGCATGTAGTCTGTGCATACACTCCTCACTCGGGCGTCAGCCTCAGCATCAGCCATCACACTGTAACCAGTGCTGTTATAACCACCCCCTACTGCACCAGTCATAAAATCCCACCCATCCTAAAAGAAATTTGGTCGCCATAGCATTTATTTTACCTGCAGCTCGCAAGATTTGTCTTAAAAGACAAAAAATTCTCTGCTTCTCTTTCGTGACTACAGTAAATGCTATCAATAAAATTGCCTCAAAGCGACTTCCACATAAATAATTTAATGTACTTACCGGTTTACAGAAAATTTAAACATAATTTTAAGGCAAAACCTGTATGACTCCACGTCATGTCATGTTGATTGGTGAGCGATTAACCTCTGCTCTAGTTTACAGCATTTGCAACAAACAGACACGACACATCTTGGTAGTTCTTCGGTCCATGGGAATGATTTTGCTTGGAGAACAATTAATAGTGCCGCAGAATAATCCTAGTGGATTACTGATTTTGCGCAAAAGCGCTGTCTTGTGATGAAGAAGTGCAGCAAAAATTGCTAAGCCTTTGACTCACGTTTGCAGTTATAGAGGCTGCACTGCACTTGCTTGGCGCTTTGCTTTGGAATTGGCCAGTTTAGGCCATGGTTGGTGGGTTTCTTTGGTAAACATGTCGGGCAGCTCCTTTGCGCAGCAATAACCATTTTGCCCCATTAAGGGCGTTTTACCTCACTGGATAAATTATATGCGATAAAGGACTGCTCAGACGCTGGCCTCAGACTCGATTCGAAATTAGTAATACCGAGTAGATTGTCTTCAATGGTGAGGCTCATTTGTGAGTGAAACAAAGAAATACAAGCAGATGAAGCTGATTGTTTTTAGTGCCTTTAGTGTGGTTACCGTTGGCATTAAGATGTGGCTAGTATTTTGCGTGGAATAATCCATCAACCATGTCTTGCACACAGCTACCGAATTCGTTCCCTGTTTTTCTGCAACAACACGCATGCTCCTATGCCACCCTCAAAAGCAAATACATTCATATTTTCCCCAATTTCGCATCTTTGCAGCGAATTTAAATCTTCTGCTGATCCACACCTTTGGTTATTTCTACAACTCTATGCTTTCAAGCCCACTTTGTTCTGTAGAATGGGATGTGCAAGTCAAAGGCGTTATTAGGGCAGGAGGGAGGATGGCAATTCAGGTCCATTTTAACTGGTTTCTCCAGCTTGCTTGGAAATGCATTTAAGTTACTACATCCCATGCCCGCAAATGAAGTGAAGAGTGACGTACTAGCAAGCGTACCTCGACTGCTACCATGTTAAGAGCCTTCGCTATCTAATATGAAGTATGGCATCGAGTTTCACAATCATGGAAAATGACCTCCCTTCTTTCAATAACAAAACTTTACATGTATTTGCTTTTAATACAGCGGTGCACTGGTCGCCTCATTCACTGACGTGAGAGCACTTTTCATCTCTCATAAACATTGATCGCAAGACGTCTAACATTGTGAAGGATGTTCCTTTCAATCCATGATATCGCGTCAGCTAGGAATGCAATTTGATGTCCTTTGTAAACTTTATGACTAACCAGCTCCCATTTGCTTTGTGCCCTTCCTTACTGTTCTTTCTTAATCTCCTTTGATCTCATCTGACTTTATCTGCCCTGCCTTGCCCTAGATACAAGTAGAATACTAACGGTTCACGGAACAGACCTAAGGGCAATAAATATGAGCCCATTTTAGCCATCCCACTAAATGAGTACTTTTTTGTAGACAGATCTATCAACTCTGCACTCCACCACAACGTCGATGCCAATGGTAAACTCGATGGTAGCGTCACCGACTTTCACCGTTCTTTAAGGGGTAATACCGACTCGGCCAACTCAAACACCTCTGGGCAGTCATACAATGAATAGCTAAGCGGGAAACTACCCAATCCAACTTTGCGTTGTGTGAAGGGCAGTCGCAAGTGTAACATTGTAGGTTAGCATGCTGTGTTAGCTTTGCTGACCTCGATGGCAAAAATGTGAAATGCAATGTGGACAGACGAGAGTCCATCCAACCACCATTGCAAAGCCACGAGACTCTAATCGAATTTCCACATGACTGACTGAAGGTCAAGGACTTCGCGCGCTTTCAAAACTGCACAATTGGACTGTCGTGATGAGCCACATCTTGCAGTTGATCGAATGTACCACTATCTCTATTCATTGCCTTACTTTGGACCCCGGATTATCTCTCCTCTTCATTTGGATCACCATCATTATCATTTGTTTCATTTGTTGGATAATTTTTCGTACTTCTACATTATCTTCTCCAACCCTTCATCCGCCTCCACGTAGGGAATCGTTAGCGTACTCAGCAGAACTCAACCTTTGTAGGGGTGAGTTGTTAACAATTCTGTTATAAATTACCCAATGTGTGAGGTAGCTAGTTAATAGCTCAGGTCAAGTAAAACCCTAAATGCTTGCCCAGACAGTTAGCACAGACCTCATAATCTGATCATCAGCATATGTTTGGCGCGGAAACAGTGCCTTTTATGCGGTGTCTCAAGTAGCTTTGGTGAATGCACATGAGGAACGAGCATGCGAGTGAGTTCGTCAGACGGCCTAGAAGTCGTATAGATGGTTTGCCACCTTGTTGTCAGGCGCTGGCTTTACTCTCAATTGCAATGTGTTCAATGTGAGGACTACCAAATGGGGACCTTGATAGTGTCCCTTCCGTATGGATTAGGAAGTGACAACGCTTGTCACCTTAATGAGGGGAGGGGGCGACTCACACTTTCGTGTGGTATGCACAGAGGAATGGAAGCAGATGACGCGGACGAAGAAGGTGTTTTCCGTTACGCTTGAGCTACTTCCAAGAAATAAATACCTGTGTGACCCTTCACTTGCATTCCTCTTCTTCTGCAAATTAGATACAGTAAACAGTAAGAAATTATTCCATGATAAGGTGATCACTTCACAAGAAACGTCCCACCAGCACTGTGGATGTAGACGCGTTTGGAGAAGATGTGTAAAAGTGAGGCTTGTTACGAATCGACGACATGTAGCCAGTTCTGCGGCAGGTAGATCTCACCTGATTAATTAAGTAGAGTCTGACAGTGGCCAGGAAAGAGGACTGATGAACGGGATGGTGTACGACAAGGAAACCGCTTTTCATTGTAGACATTAAGGATATTTGTTACACAGAAGAGGAGGGAGAGGGGGAAGACGGAGAAGAAGAGAATGATGAACCTATTCAATTTACTGGCCCATTTTGTTACACAGAAGGAGCTGAGCAGTTTCGTAAGTGTGGCCTTGCTTTCTTTATTCTCATTGTTATCTCTGCACTGCGCACCATTTATGTAGTGTTTGATGGCACTTTTACTTCGTTTACTGCATTTGCTAAAGCACTGAAATGATAAGCAAACAGATTATCATATTTCATGAAGTACGTGGATTGAGTAGGGTGGCGTTGGTGTGGTAACAGAAGTGTGAGAGCACGAACCACAAGACGAGCTTTTGCACATGTTGTAGTGATGCCCCAACCTGTTTGGCCTTTGGATACCCTTAATTCGAATGATGACTGTCACCAAGTCGTGAGAAGTCGCATCGTTGAAGGGGACTCCAATCCCTCCCTTTTGGTTTCAGTACCTCCTTTTGGTAAGAACGAGTAACCCGTGAACGTACATCATTTTAGTGTCGTATGTTGTCACCTTGTAGTGTGCCTTTTTATCCATTAAGATGACGAGGCTGCGAATGTCCTGTAATGCTTCTGTTTGTTTCAGTTTTCCCACCGCCAGGTATATATCCAGTTCAGATAGTCGAGTACTTCGAAGATGTTGATGTTTATACATCCGAGTGGCATCCTGACCTATGGGAAGAGTCGCGATTAGGTGAGAGAAGCTCTAATACGACCTCTAACTCTTTCTGGCTTGCAGATACTTGGTCTTGTGTAGAAGAAGACCACTCATGCGGACGCACATCTAGAACACCCAAATGCACGCGCTTCATTCGAGTGTGTGTGTTTGAGGGTGAAAGCAGACTTGGTGAGTGGAAGCCAGGG
This sequence comes from Taenia multiceps, assembly GCA_001923025.3. Lineage (NCBI taxonomy): Eukaryota > Metazoa > Platyhelminthes > Cestoda > Cyclophyllidea > Taeniidae > Taenia > Taenia multiceps. The sequence continues at coordinate 11,463,763 of CM010313.2, forward strand.
GAGGTAAACGATGGAGAGGAGGTGGAACTCAGCATTATTGAGGGTGATAGCATAACATGGAACAAAAATAAGATAAAGAATGAGCAGAAGGATGAGGATCAGGAGGAGAAGGAGGGAGAAAGTTGGAAGGAGAAAAAAGCTGAATGGAGGTTATTACCAACAAAGGTGGAGGAGATGGGGAAGACAAAAGACAAAAATAGTGGAAAGAAAGGTGAAGAAGGGTTGGTGAATGTGGAGAAGAGTATGGAGGCGCAAGCGGAGGCGGAGATTGAGGCGGAGGCGAGGTCGGTGGAGATGGCGAAAACGGAAGAAAAGTTGGAGGCAGAAGAAACGAAGATAAAAGCAGAAGGAAAACGAAAAGGTCTCAGATGGTTCATGCGCTTTCAAGCTCGCGCAAAGAAGCGCGTTAAACTACCTCGACTCCAGGCATGTGGTTGGAGGAAAAACTTGACATTACAGTGAGGATTTGAAAACTCCAATACATAAAATTCTCCGTCAACTATGAACCAAGTGGCATCCTTCTCACAGTGTACCTTCATCAATTCCATCAATTTCAGCTGATGCAATCATCCATTCATTCATTCGTTCATTCACTCTTGAAGTGCCAAATTGAACACCTCGTCAGTGATGGCAACAATTGCTAAATTGCGCGCCTGTAGGCATGTAATCACATCAACCACCAATTACTTGAAGGAGAAAGAATACAATGCGGATGCAGTGATAGATACTGCGTCTGATCAGCGCAAGTCTGCCTCCGCTGTTGATGATGCGCCTTGCACCGTATTCTCTTCACCATGGGTCATGTCTGGAGGTCCACCATCACACCTACTACAGCGAACTGTGCATGTCGCCTAAGGAGTTCCTAGTGCTTTTTAACAAGACTCCGTTCAAGCCCAAAACCAGTCATGGAAAGATGGGTCAGGTCATGCTTGAGATTTCACCACTATCGGTGCTCGCGGCCATCAGGGCAGCACTCCTGTTGTATGCCTTTGGTCGTAACACCAGAGTCGCACCATACTTTGCTGACCGTGCGACACATACCGACCCTAGTTACGAAAAACATGCACTTCCTCACACTACTCTACGATCCGATCAATTGGGCCTAGGTTTGATACACCACCATGTCAGGATTATGACTGAGCGTGGGTGCAAATTCATCGCTACTGCAGAATGAGAAATAGCTCGTAGAGGAAAATCTTCGCTGTGCAGCATTTGATTTTGGCCAGGAAATGATTGCGCCAGGGTGCAAATTCACTTTGAAGCTCTATGCGAAGTGCCTGATGGTCAAATGAGCACTATTAGTAACGCCAAAACATGGTGACGAGGATGCGGTAGAGGTGCTATCGTCTCCACGTCAACCGCTTGTACTTCTTTATCCTACTCACTAATGAGCCTCAGCACCGAAGAGAATCTACCCACTGTTACTGATTTCGAATCGAGTGTGTGGGCAGCCTCTGGACAGTACTTTATTACACAGAACTTTATCCTGTGAGATAAAACACAATTAATGTGTTAAAATGATCATTTCATAAAAGAACTACCCGACGTGTTTATCAAAGAAGTCCACCAACCATGGTCTACAACGGTCAGTTATGAAGTGAAACGTCAAGCATGTGCGACGCACTGGCCTTTTTGTTACACTATACACTTTCTGTCAAAGCAGTGCTCATCGCATAGACGGTGTACTCGATTTATCATTGATGTTTAAGAGAATTGCCTTGAAAGCGAACTGTGAAATACCAGCAGTTAGGATTTGATGCTGATGAATTCAATGTTAATATGACGAGAAAATGGTATGCAATGCCGACGTGGTCCTAGCTCAGCTTCCCAACTAAAGCAATACTCAATTTACAGCTTGCTAACCTTAACAATTGTTTTGCAGTTGTGCTGCTTTACACGTACGTTGAAGCAAACCAGCGGCCATGGTCTAATACCGGTCAAAATTGCGTTGAGATGGCAAGTGAATGAATCGCAGAGTTTCTCTTATTCTAACTCGGTTTTCGGTCTTTACACCTATTGATCTTTGAACTCATAAGTGGAACCGGTAAAGCCTATTCTGCCCATTAAAAAAAATCATAATTGTCAATTGATAACTGTAATTTGTGAAATAAACTCAAATTTTACATTACTTTGCAGTGGAACCTGTTAACTTATGCCACCGCAGTTTACAGAGATTCCTGCAGTCGTGGAGCGAAGGCACTTTAAGCCATTAATAACCTCCCAATGCTAAAGACAGGTAGATAGTCTAGCAACTTATGCATTTAAATGCCCTAGTGGACTCGACGTGTCGTCGAAGCACCAATTCCTCTTGAAACGCACAGGAGCCTTGTCAATTATTGCTGAATAAGCATGGCTACAGACAGAGGGACCAAATTAATGGCTCTTTTGAATTGCATTATTAGAAGGTTTGTGCGATTGGCTGCAAAACAAAGTGCATTACGTGAGTCATTTTCGAGGTGGTCATGTAATAGGGTGGTGTCCTATAAAATTATTGTAAGTGAAAGGCAATTACCCAGGTCGAGGCAGTCATCTTCTCTTCTCTTCTCTTCTCTTAAACACTCTACTCATAATTATATTTGGTGATAAGTAAATGTAGTAGATCTATGTCCATATGAAACACAAGCCAGGGAAGGCGGACGTGCTAGGCTCAGCGTGACCAGGGGGCAGGTTCTGAGGAGGTTGCAGTAACGTCGTTAAAAGCTATCTTATTCCAGGTAAAAAGGGCGAAGTGAACCGTACGGCCATAATGGCGTCTTTGCGCACGCCATCTGGACTCTCATGTTGAGCATTAAAGTGAGCAGGGAAAGGTGAGAGAACGAATGGAGATGGCAAAGTAAAGGACTAGGTGAAGGATTCGTTGCCAATGCTTCCTCCCTTACTTTAAGGAATTCGCAAGCCGGAATTGGGAAATTAACTACCTAATATCCCCAGAAGAACACAAAGGCACTTGTTAGTAAAGGTTTACAAACTGTCACTTGAAAGGGCAAAATAGGCGGTCGGGGAGTGAGTTGGTAGATTGCCTTGGACCATACAACTCTACATCTCTTCGTGGACACCTGAGTCAAGGTCAAAGCGTTAACTGCAGCTAAACTTTCCGAGGCTTGACGAAATACTAGCCAAACTAACACACCACTAACCACTTCACCTAACCTCTGATATCTGTATTGAACTGACTTGCGTCTCCCCATTCAACTACAAATTTCACGCAGATGGTAGCAAGATGATTCGTTAACCTCAACCTGCTACTAATGTCGCTTGTAATGAGTAGTATAGTACCTCACACTTTAAAGTGCACTAAGGTCACCTCAAACATGCGGCAGTGAGGGTGCGAATCAGAGTGCATGTCTTGATTTGTGGGTTTTAAAATATCATGATTTCCCCCAAGCTTGTTGTTTGTATGGCACATTAATCTTAAAGAGAAATTGGGACCATTACTGACCTTGTATTTTGAGTAGCAGCGAATTTTTCACGCCTATCTTCAGATGATTTCATGCCTGTGACCGTTTACTTCCAAAGGTTTATGAAATTGCCGTAAGCTTCTTTTTGTCAAGGTCTTCCGCATCGATCGATCGATCTATCAACCTACCTATATATCAATCATCTATCATCTACCTATCTATCTATCTATCTCCCCATCAAATAGGACATTTTGGAACATTCTGTTGCGTCTGCTTGTCACTAAAGTCACAAACATGAGCACATTTCGCCGAATGTAAAAGAACGTATGAATTTCACAAGATGTCCTGCATAATTGCAGCTGCACCAAATCATATAATCAAGCAGAGCAGTTGAGGCTAACATAGTTTGTTTAAGTATGCTCACGCTTTTAGCACTGGCTACCAAGGGGGAAGCATACTTTCTTTTCCGTAATTACGGCAAGGATACGGACAACGCATTGGATTTAGTGGCACGCCCTCATAAGCAGCTAGAAATGCCTCTGAGTGTAAGCTAGCACGCGACTGTTCCCCTTCCAAAATGCAAAATGCAGTACCGAGCACTACAGATGGAAAAGAATACACACCTATGTTGCTACTCCAGCAATGACAGCCGAAGCAGCTGTATCGTACACCCTACCTGGCTCAACACCACTGACCCTATCGTTGGTCAATGTCACAGGGCACTACAAAATGCTCGCATGCCTTCTCTTCCCACAAACGCCAACACCCAATAACAGATAAAGGACAATCCCTCATTGTTGAACTACAGGCACGGCAATAATAGTGACAGTAGCAGGAGCTAGCAAATAGTTGAAATAATGAAGGGGCGGAGAGGAGTGTACGGTGGAACTGATGATGATTGCGATGATGAGGCATCTGGCGGTAGACCTGTTAACATTATGCTTTTCGCTCAGAGGCTCCTCTGTTTCCAACTTCTCCAATTTCTCCTTTATAGACTTGTCACGAACTGCTGACACCTAACACGTCGATGCACCCAGTAGCAGCGCAGAGGATATCACTCGCAGCTTAATAAGCCAGCAGGAAGACAACGTGTTAGAGCAAAATAAATTTTTCAATAAAAAGAAAGGAACTGAAACTACCATCTTATCCAAGGTGTCATCCGCATCTTCCATTCTTTTTAGGCCACTATCGATAATGTTGATCAAGGCATTGAATAATTCAGCAAAATCCGGTGAAATTCTGCCAATCGGTGGGCCAACATACTCCCCACCGACGACGGGCAGCGACCTATTGTCAAGGTTGGCAAAGTAGGAATGCAAAGGAGCCTGCTGCACATTCATGCAAAAAGGTGGGTTAGTGATTACATGCCAAGTAGCACTTTCTCTTAAAAACGACAATGCACTGCAAACAAAACATCAGAAATTGATTTGTCGATGAGTTGCATTGATTCCTGAAGACAGCGATGACCACTTACAGTTAACAAATCAAGAACCCTTGCATCAAGTGCACGCATGATCTTTTCTTGAGAGCAGAATCTATTGGCGTGCCAAGACGGAACCCATCCAGGGTTATAACAAGGCAACTTTGTAGCCTCTGACCAAGTTGCCTCTGTCGGTATCCCCTTTGTTTAAAATGTGTGGAAGATTTAGTCAATCTCGGAGTCACCGCTAAACAGCGGATCTCCCATGGTCATTTCAACGATCATGCAGCCTACAGACCACACATCGACGCTGCAGCAATCGACAGCTTTGCCTAGCAGAATCTCAAGGGAGCGATACAACAGAGTAATGACCTACATAGTTTTGACACCACTCAGACAAATCCTTCAAAAAGCTACAAGGAAAGTAGAAACTACCCCGTGAGTCAACGTGAGAAGCGGGTACCCGAAGGACATAGGCGGGTTAAAATCAGCCAGCTTGGTAACACTTCTATTAGCATCGATTGACACGTTTTGATGTGTTAAAGCGCGGTAGATAATGCGCCCCATGTGGCAATACCAAAGAGCTTGTAGCATTTGGTACATGGTCACCCAGATGAAAAATAAGCAAAGGTGACAATCCAGTGTTCTTATAATTAGAATCCTAAATCCCGCCTAAAATCCACAAGTAAATATCCAAAAATTTGGTACAGACGGCAGTCACCTAGAATAACATGTTCTATACTGATTAAGGTCATTAGCGTTCGGGATTGACGCCACAATGTTGGGATATTCCAGTTCCTTCAGAAGTGTAAGGTCCCTGAGAGCAGTCGAAGGGGGATTTCAGAGGGAATGCTCAAGTATAATTTGCTTCAAGGCCTCTAGCTGCCCAGACTTCCGGTGGAGACATTTGTGAGCCACATCGTACGTGCCTAGAACGGTAGGGTAAATGCTTCTATCAAGCTTTCTCCAATTTTTGTGGGTAGATAATAATTCGAAGGATCGTGGTCCAACATGACCAAAAAATGCTTAGAATAAGGCGAAAACCGACGCTGGTTATGATCAGTTGCTTAAGGGTTATCCATATCCCATTTTAAGCATTACCATACTTAAAATCTGTTTGCATTTGTTTAGTCGAGGGACAAACGGACTATTTAGGCAAGTGAAACTCTTGCACTGACAAATTTCTGATTAGTACAACTAAAGTCAAAACTAAGAAAAGAATTTCAAGACTACTTTTCAGTTACCCAAAAATTGTTATTTTTATTAATTAGTTTGCCTATTTATAGCCAAATGGATGCCCTGTCGAAATGATTAATCAAGACAAACACCAACAGGTGATTCTTCCCATCCGTTCATTACTTTTTCACCACCTCTGCTGAGACGGACTGAGGTTTCTAGACATCGTTATTATAATCACACAAGTTGAATACTAACGAAACCATGGATACCACACAAAGTCCGGAGATCCAACTTGCCCACCCACGGCCAGGGTTAAATGTCATCGCTGCCACTGAACTACAGGATCACCGTTAAGTGACAAAAACGTGATGAAACTTTAACATAAGTATATGCTTGGCTTTAAAGAACAAACCAATCACCAAAGGTTGTTAACTGAAGCCAGTGGGAGGTTGCTAGCGTTGGTTGATCACCAGAATCTGACAAAATAATCGAAACTCATAACTCCATTTTCAAAGAACCCACCTCATCTCCTAAGTCTGATATTTACCTTGACAAATCATTACAGCAGTGTCTAGTTGACCATGCAAAACATATACATTAATTTTCGTACAATAATAAAAAATAATGTTTGTGTAACAGGGTTCTTCGTTTCTTCCTCCTCATTCCTTTCTACTTTGCTAGCAGAAGACCGAGATTTCCTGGGCATGGTTTTATTTAAGGAGAAAAGGTCAGGTAGGGATGTCCAGTCTACGGGGCTGAGGTATCCGGCGCAAGGGGAAGAACACGTTAGCGGGCAATCGACCACGTGTATCTTGTGTTCCCGCCTCTCACCTACAAAGCGCATATAAACACCGACATTATTACACAGCCCCCTCCTTTTTTGAGCACCGTCCCCGGTGCCGCTCTCGCCCATTTGTTTTGATTATGCCCGCGTAAGGTTTTCGTTCCTCCAATATTCCGTTAGATTTCGTCCTCATATCCAACCGGCGGAGGGCCTTTATAAGGTCGCATCTTATTGTGGTGTACCGTAATCGGTTGAGCACGAAATTCCGCGTTTCGGACGAGGTAGTTCGTGGGGAGAGGATTTTCACTACGCGGAAGGGATCTTTGCTCCAAGGGTGGTAGAATTTCCGATGGGTTCCAGGTGGAGGAATCGGCTTGTATATTTGGACAAGATCTCCTTCGCGGTAGGTGTTCGGTCGGCTACGCTTGTCGTAGAACCTCTTTTGTCTACTATAAGACGTTTGTAGGTGTCGCCGCACCAAATTGAACGTCTTTCTTATCCCTTCTTTTAGGCGCAGAACGTAATCCGGCACATTGTCGGGTGTTGTTTCCTTGCTCGGGATAAAGATGTCGGACGGAATTCTCATTTCGCGTCCTCTGAGCATCTTAAATGGAGAAACACCCGTTGACGTGTGGACTGTGGCTCTATACGCTAGCAGGGCGCGTCCCAGGCTCAAATCCCAGTCTTCTGGCTTCGCCCCCTTGGTAAAAGCCTTCAGGAGTCCCACCAGGGTGCAGTTCGTTCTTTCCACCTGGCCGTTGCCTTGTGGGTGTCCTGGTGTCGTGCGTGTCTTCCTAATTCCGAGAGTCTTGCACAGTTCCGTAAAGAGCCGGCTTTCGAAATTAGGACCTTGATCGCTATGAACTGATTCGAGGACACCGTGTTGACAGATCCAGCGGTTGAAGAAGGTTGAAGCGACTGTTTCGGCGTCTTGAGACTGCATGGCTTCAGCTTCAGCTACTTTTGTGAAGTAATCAACCATAACTAGGATATACCGGTTCCCTCTTTTGGTAGGTGTCAGGGGACCCATAATGTCAATGCCCACCCTTTCGCCCGGGAATCCTGTGGGCATGGGTTGTAGGGGTGCCATCGCTGTTGTGTGAGGTTTCTTGAAACTGCTACAGGTGATGCAGGTTCGGCAGAAGTCGAGTACATCCGGGGTAAGAGAGGGCCACCAGTATCGTTTGCTCGAGGCCTCCACCATCTTCTTCACACCTACATGCCCCAATTGCTCGTGTAACTCCTGTAGGACTGTTTGTATCAGTGAGCCAGGAACAAGAAGACGTTTGGGGGACGTGGTGTCCTCTTGATACCATAAAACCTCATCTTCCAGGGTGAGTTTGGGCCACTGTCGCCATATCTGTTTGGCTGCTTTGCTGGACGATTTCATCTCTTCTGCAGTAGGCTTGAGTAAGGACGCCAGGAACCTTTCGTATAGCAACGCCGTGTCGGGATCTGAACTTTGTGAATTTCTCCACTGGTGTCTAGTGGGTTCGCTCAAAAATAGCGTGCCCACTATACCGCTTTCCCTCTCTGCTGAGAGAGGTCTGCGAGACAGTGCATCCGCGTTGCTATGCTTAGTCCCTTTTCGGTACTGCACTGTAAAATCGTATTGTTGCAGTTCTTCGTACCAGCGCGCCACGGAGCGGTCAATCTCCTTCACTGTTTTTAGCCAGGTCAGCGCTTGGCGGTCCGTTCTCACAATGAACTGTTTCGCTATCAGATAATGTCTAAAGTGTCGAACCATTGTAAAGATGGCGTTCAGTTCGCGTTCCGATGCACTTTTCTGTCTCATTTTTTTTGTTGAGCCTGGTGCTGGCGTATGCGATGACGTGTTCCCTGCCTTCTTTATCCCGTTGGGATAGAACACCGCCTACGGCTACGTCGCTGGAGTCTGTATCTAGTACGAAGGGGGGTGCGCCGTTCTCAAAGTTGGGTAAGGACAGAACCGCAGCGGAGCAGAGCCTGCGTTTTAGTTCCTTAAAGGCCTCATAATGTTCGTTCTCCCACGTGAAATTCTTTTTCGCCTGTTTCTCTGTTAATTTGTGCAGGGAACCGGCGATCTTGGCGAAGCCTTTGACGAAACGCCGGTAGTAGTTTGCCAAGCCGAGAAAGCTGCGGAGCTCCGTCTGGTTGGTCGGTGTCGGCCACGTTCTCACTTGGTTTGTACGGTCTTCGGTAACTGCTATCCCATTTGACGAGACTGTATGCCCCAGGAATGTAACCGAACGTTGAAGGGTCAATCCAGCGTCTCGGAGACGATCCAGCACTAGTTTCAGGTTGGCATTATGCTCTTGCATGTCTCTGCCAAAAACAAGAATGTCATCGAGGTAGATTATGCAGCGCTTTGGAAAAAGCCCCATTAGTGCAGTCTGCATCAGGCGCTGGAAAGCAGCTGCAGCGTTACATAGTCCAAACGGCATTGTCTGAAATTCATAGAGTCCATTTGGCACTATGAAAGCTGTCTTTTCTCTGTCCGACTCCGCCACCTCCACTTGCCAGTACCCGGACTTCAAGTCCAGAGTAGAAAACCACTTTGATTCGTGCAGGGAATCCAGTGAGTCGCTGATGTGAGGTAGTGGGAAAGCGTCCTTCTTAGTCACAGCGTTCAGTTTTCTATAGTCCACGCACATCCGTAGGCTCCCGTCACTTTTCTTCACTAGCGCAATCGGGGAGGCCCACGGTGATTTGGATGGCCGTATCACGCCGTCGGAGATCATCTCGTTCAGTAGACGGTTTACCTCTTCCAAGAGGGGCGGAGGAATGCGTCTTGGGGGCTGCCATATTGGTTTAGCTTCACCTGTGTCGATGGCATGTTTGATGATGCTCGTCCGACCGAGTTTGGTTCCTTGCCAAGAGAACATTCTGGAGTATCTGCACAGCAATGAGTGCAGTTCCTTCCTTTCGCTGTCGGAGACGTTTTTTAACCGTGAGCAGAGCTCCTCTAGGTTATTGACAGGGATACCCGCGGCTTCGAACAGAGCACTGCAGATTTCGTCAGCGTCCTTTCCCAGGGAAGGCTCGGCCGACTTTACTGCTTTGTGCTGCTGGGTCGTTAAGGTACCTTCTGCGAAGTTCAGGATTGCTCCATCATTGCGGAGGAAGTCGACGCCCAGTATCGCGTCACATACTAGTTCTGGACACATAATAAATTGTACTGTCCAGGACTCCTTCCCTATTGTGATCTTTAGCGACGTTTCTCCGATCGCTTTCATCTTCCTCCCTTCAGCTGAGAGTAGTTTTATGGAAGACGATCGAGCACGTATCTTGTGGAAAAGATCTGGAAACGTTGTGGGATTCACCAGGGACTTCGCCGCTCCCGGGTCTAGGAGGAAACGACAGAGGTATCCTTCTAACTGGCCGAGAGCTTGCAGGAATGGACGAAAGGCGTTTCGGGGTTGGCAAGATAGGGAGAAGTAAGTCTCACCAGCTTTAGGGGTCTGGCGTGGGGGAATCCGGCGAGGACGTGGCTGAATTGGCCGTTGGTTGGACGTCTGGGGGGTAGGTATCGGCGGAAGCTCCTGACGGATCGTAGACGCGGCTTTGACCAACCGATTGAGATCGTTGGTCTCTATTGCACTGAGCTTCGCGGAGAGGCTTGGAGGATGGACTCCCTCGCAGAACTGGACAGCCACCCAGCTGGTCACTTTGGCTGGAGGGCAACCTTTGAAGGCTCTTTCGGCTAGGAGTTGTAGGCTCCGAGCGTAGTCTTCATTGGTTTCACCTACCTTTTGATCTCGGCGGAAAAACTCTTTGGCCAGAGAACGTTCACGCTTGTCAATGGCCAGTTGCGAGAGGATCTCGCAGCAATAGTCGAAGTCAGAGTCGGGAGTAACTCCTGCTCTGATTGCTGAGAGAAGGTGCTCTTGCGGAAGAGCCTGGAGGAGGAGCTGCACCCTCTATTGTTGGGGATACCAATGGGTGTAAAACCTCGCGGTTTGTATCCAATCTTCAAAGTCGACATCGCCTTTGAAGGGGGGGAGGTTCGCCGACGCTGCCACCAGTGTAACAGGGTTCTTCTTTTCTTCCTCCTCATTCCTTTCTACTTTGCTAGCAGAAGACCGAGACTTCCTGGGCATGGTTTTATTTAAGGAGAAAAGGTCAGGTAGGGATGTCCAGTCTACGGGGCTGAGGTATCCGGCGCAAGGGGAAGAACACGTTAGCGGGCAATCGACCACGTGTATCTTGTGTTCCCGCCTCTCACCTACAAAGCGCATATAAACACCGACATTATTACAGTTTGGCTGCCGAAAAATTGGCTACGAAAGTTTTACTTTTTTTAAAAATTATGAGATAATTATGCTGTTACAAATTGGCTCTTAGATGAGAGGCGGGATTTCAAAATCAAATGGGGTGTCCGGAGCAGGGCCGGGTAGGCCGGAGCGTGCTTGGTTCCGTAGGCATGCCTCCCTAGTCCTGTGTTCTCGTTGATAGCCCAGGTAGGAGGCTTGTCTCAAATTAATCGGTATATTCATTTGCAGGTTGGTTGGGGAAAAAGGACACGAGCGAGGATGGTGCCACGATTTGCTCGTGCAAACATTTTCATTTATCTCGCTTCTCCAACTGTGACGCGATTGAGCAAATCTCTTGGGATTAATAACGCTTGAAAGGTGGGACCGATTTCTGGCCGACTAGTCGTAAATTACGGTTACTTTGCGCGATTTCAGACTGCGTTCTTCCGAATTTTCCCTGACTCGGAAAAAATTGCTGGTTTTGCGAAAGCTTCTACTCTGTCGTTCTAGACACATACGGGGTTGTTTTCAACTGTCAAAATTGAATGTCGGGCCAACTTAAGGCGGTCAGTAGAATTATACTTGGAATGTCTTATCGTGGTATCGCTTCATCTTTCAAAATCGGCCACACTGGAAAGGAGCAAAACGTGCCCTCCAAAATTACGAAAAGGAATTGGATTTCTCGGAATGTCATCGAGTGGGGAAGAACTTTTCTTGGATGAGGGCTAGTGCACAACTTCCCTCCGCCTAAGTTTCTTTCCCCTCAGTATGCACTCGATCATGCTGACTCATATTATAATTGTTGTGGAAGACTCATGAAAAAGCAGCGCGAAAATCTGCCATAGGCTTCTTTAATCATCATTGTTCAGATTAGACTGTGCGACTTTGACTTGGCTATTCCTTCAAACTGCCTCTACCCCGTTTTTCCAAACTTGAGGATTGTTAAGAACTGACCGAACGCATAGCAGACGCGGTTGGATTTGTCAACACTGTGATACTGCGGATCCACCCCATTTTGTGCAAAACGTGTTCCGCGCATAGCAGACTAAAGAATGCATAGGAACATACGAGACGGATCTCCGATTGAAACGGTTGCACTGCACCTTAACCGTCTCAACTTAATTGCTTCTGTTGTTGATCAGAGCCACAGATCGGATGAAAAGAACTACGTTCCCTTCCCATTTTCCCTGAGAGAAGTCGAAGGGATACCCTGGTCAGAATGCTCAAGCATAATTCGTTTCAAGGCCTTCAGCTGTCCCCACTTCCGACAGTGACACTTGTAAACAATTCCGTGTGCGTCTAGAATATTGGAGCGACTATCTTCGCCAAAGAAACCAACTTCCTCGTCTCTATGGTAAAATCCATGAGCAAGAACCGCCAGGAGCCCCACGTGAACCCGCGTCGCTCCATGCCCTGCACACAGTTAGCCCCAGCACCTCAGGATCGCATCCCTTCAAGCTACACCCTAAAATCAAGTGAGCCATCCTCCCATGTATACTGTTTGCCCCAGCCGACTCATTTGTTTTGCCTGTCCCAGGTAGTCCAAAGGGACATTCACGCAGTTGGATTAATAAAAATTGACTTTCCTCGTCCTTTGTTACGAGATTGGGGTCGTATCCCCGTCTACACAATTACGGTTAGTAGAAACGACGGTAGTAAAAGGGGAGAGTCACTGAAGAGTTGTAAAGGCCAAGAAAGCTAGACAGTGAAATTTAATGTGTCCATAGCTGGTGTGGGTCGTGACGCTCGGTGCCCGGGGCACCTCTTTCAACAAGGCTGTCCCTGAGGCCGTAGCCACGCTCAGGGACAGGGGGGATGACCTGTGCGCACAGCTGACTCGCATTACCGATAGCAAGGGAAAAGGGCTTTGCGAGTTGCTGGTTGAGGAGGCTAACATCCATAGCAGGGCATTAGACTGGACGAACAGGTATTGCCAGACATACGATATATAGCTGGGCCCATGTGGCATAAGTATTTGTAGGTAAATACTAAATTGCCAGACCACATACAATCACGGACATTAATGTGCACAGAGCCTTTGAATGATGACCAAAATTACAGGATGTACAAAAAGTGTACCGAGAGGAAATGTGTAAAAAAATCAAACTGAGGTGGTGGATCCTCTTCCCTTTGTCCCTACCGCCTCGTCCATCATTCCATAAACACTGAGCTTAGAGGACACAGCTGCGATGGTCACTGAAAAGGACAAAAAAAGGGGAAATGGACTTAAAAACAGCCACTAAAGCCGAGTGGGTGGGGAAGACGGATGGATCTGAAAAGCGGCATAGCATCTACAGAGGGCAGCCATCCTACAGGTTTGCTTTTGCAACAGTTAAGGCTACAAGTGAAAGGTCGGGATCAGCAAACGGCTGATCTCAAAGGCATCGGGGAAAATATTTGATCGCTTCTGTCGCAATCTACGACTACGACACCATAGACTTGAACAATCTATAGGATTGCACACGTGTAGGAGAAAAATGGCTAAATAAAACAAACAAAGCAGCCTTAGTAACAGTCCTTTGTCTCGAAATGTATCCCGAAGTAAATAAGACTGAAAAGTGAATAGGCCAATAAACCAATGATAGGCAAGAAACGGATGGGCAGACGGACTAATGGACGGATGGTTAATGGGACCGGGCGCCTTGGTTTTGAATTTTTATCAGGCAAAGAAAAATCGTTCTTGGAGTATTTTTTGTAAAACCAGGGGTAATTCCAGACCCGTCTTCCTCAAACATGCAAAAACAACTCAAAACACTGTTAAAGCACCAAATAATCCGCTTGGCTTTAAGAAGTGAATTGGGCTGGATGGATTGATCCAGCTTTGAAATGGTTCCTTCATAAGTGGCATAACGAACATAGCACATTTACACCATTGCCAACTTCGAGGAGACCTTCAAAGCACCAAGACCATGTTCCGAAAGTTCCATTCCAGAGGCAACAACTTTCAGCCTACACCAAAAGCCGCTGCAATGGGATAGAATTTACACTTCTAAGAAGCAAGATTTAATAGTGTTCCTATTCTAGCATCAAATCATTTAGAATGGTGTAGTAATAAGACAAGAGCTCGACTGCTTTTTGTGCTTCATTCTGCGTTGCTGATTCAATCAATCGTGAAGAATATCCACTTCAGTCATCATTCTGGCTAGATGCAAGAGTACTTGGGCAAACCTAAGATCGAGGACATGTCTCATGATCATTCCCGCAAAAAGGAGGTTACATTCGACTGACTTTATCTCGTCCCAATGACCACTGCTCAAATCAGGGACTTCTCCTCTCATACATTGACTGGCCAAGCCTTTTCGAGGATATCGTTGTTTGATGGTCAAAATAGACCACTTACAGTTGGGAGACCGAAGTATTTTCTTGCTTGAGCCGTAATAACAGAGCGTACCTATGATCTCATGTTGAACGAACCAATCAATTTTGCCGTAAATACCAAATCTTAATAAAGTTCTTTGACGTGTGATGGAATAGCAACATCTGAGTTGTAGGCAGTCATACGTCGTGAGGAGGAGTAGAAAAACTAACCAACAGTCTTCCGATGCGTAAAGTCTATGCTACATTAGTGCACATGCGTAGTCGTTTGGACATGGAGCGGTACGTAATTCAGATCCGTAAGGTGACCCGTGAGGGTACGGTTTGGGAATAACCCATAACGAGACGCTCATTCGTCTAGCAAACGTGGCAACGCAAGTCATTTCGCAAGTTCTCCGCAGGCCACCCTTCCAGCCAGTCGAGCAGTCAGCAAACTACCTTCAACACACAGCATCTTCTTACAACGCATGTAAAAGAAGTGTAAAGTAGCTCGTAGTCTGATACTACTGCCGCCTGGCACCCGATGATCTATGGCATCTAGGTTGTACCCATATGTCCAATCTCTACCATGACAGCTCCCCAATGCCGATGTAGGGGTGAACCAGTCGTCCCACCATCACTCAATTTAGACATTGCTCGTAGTCCCTCCTGACACGGTGATCTTCAGTAGCATCAACCAAACGAGATAAGTAAGTCTTTGTTATTCGAAACAAAATCCTTCTCAAATGTAATGTCTTCTGAGCGACGCAAGATCACCACAAACTCTTTAAAGCTTTAATTATAAGCAATGCATTTTACTGATAATTACCTCGCCTTTTCGCGAAATGAAACAAAAATTCACCAAAGCTGGCGACCACTTCACCCTAGAACCGAAACAATCCCACCTGTGGAGTAGGCAAGCTCAAAACACATTAATTTCAACCAACAGGTTTGGGGATTCAAACCGAGACCAGCGGAGTTTACGACATTGATATTGGCGCAGACATTCTACAAACCTTAATAAGTGATTCAAACGAACTTCATCTGCAATCGCACAAAATCATTTGGTTATCTGATGCATTCCCAAGCTCATGCAAGTTAGCAGCATCAAATGTACAAATAGTAGGTGAGCTGACGTTGGAGTTTCACATTTTATGTCCATCAAAGACATCTAGCGACGACCAAGAATGTCTTGCATATGGTAGACAAACTGGATTCGCAAATTTCCAACAACAGACCTTATCGTAGCCACGACGTAAATTAGCAATGACTGCCACTAAAAAGTATTTAATTGCGAGATGCGAAGGCTAGACAAGAAATTTCACCAAACTACTCGGTTGGGTTGGCTAAACACGACCTCGATACAAACTATCATTTCGCCTAATAAACCTTCAGACAGCAGTCTTGATGACATAAAGCCATAGCAAACAAAAATCATTAATGCAAAAAGGTGACATATTAAGGGGTGGTTTCCTAAGTACATCGGCGAACCCTTAGATGGATTCATAGCATTAATAAGAGGAAATTTGAAGCCACATCTAAGTAATGGCCGACTACCAAGAACCTTCAATACATTTTGGCTAAATTAAAAAATAATGAGAAAGGTGATTGAAAGTATTTCGATCAATACTCGTAGCAGGAAAGAGAATACTTGCATTTTGAAAAAACGGAGAGTCCCAAATTCCTCTCCCCTTCCCTCCTTCAAGGCATCAATGAGCAGCAAGAACCACTTGTAAGCCAAATTTTGACATCCCCACACGCTGACTCGGCTCCACCACCTCCAGTGTTGGGGCTTCCAATATCACACAACCGATAACATCATCCACAGGCACGAGGGAGCAGCAACGGTAGCAAAACCATCAACCGCAGCAGTCTTGATCGACCACCCAAAGGCGTTTTAGACTCGTGTCACCTACACCAGAAAGCAAAGAGGTACTACGTTAGCAAGTGGATGTTATCACGGCGATAGGAAATTGGTAGAACAGACCCACAGAGAGATGCACGCCTGAAGACGCAGCAGTTGTACGCATTCATGCAGGTAAAGTCAGCTGCGCGGCCATTTTGTGCGATACAGCGACAGGTAAGGGACGCAGAGATGGCAAAGCGATTGTCGGCGACCTCGTGATGATGGTACCACAGCAAGGGTCTGGGGGTGACATGAGGGTTACGGTAAAGTTAAAATGATAATTAATGGGGCGTCGAAACATCAAGGGAAATAGGCAGATGGGTAAGTGGAAAATTCCACAATAAGGCATCTAAAAATGGTCTAAAGCTTCAAGTCCATGGGCAATAACCGAAAACCAACCAGAAATTAACACTTGAAAATTAAACGTCATGAAGGATTCGACGTTTCTGTACAAAACACTTCACCGACACTGCTGAAATCAGGACACAGGATGACCTAACCTTCACACTGAATTATAGCACCTATAGCTCTCTTAATGCATTAACCATGACGTTAAAAGCACCTTAACTCACCGAATTATAATAAACCAACGAGGCACAAAAGTCACAGAACTCACTTGCGAAAACCAGAGTACCAAATATTAGTGACGTCGGTGGCAAGAATTCAGCAGTTACAGCCTTCCACCAGGTGGCAGAATTCCTAGAATTACGGCTGCACCCACAGCGCAGAAAAAGACAAAAGAGGGGTTTCATTTTGTGATTCCAAGAGCTCCACTGAAGACGCGACCTTTTGAACGATCCTATCTACACACATACCCCTCGCTATGAGACCGCAGTCCACCGCTATGTGGAGGTAGCAATGAATGAGGCACAGGCCATACTGGACGGAGAACGTCTTGATAAAATAGTACAAGCTCTTAGGGCGCTCAAACGAACTGAGAAATGGGGAATGAAGCACATCCTGGAGACACAAAAACAACGCCTCCACGCGCAAATGCTGTTAGCTCTGCCACTAGCACAGCCGTCGCCTTGCCATTGACTGGCGTGAATGAAGTCGCAAGGCAGAAATGATGGACAAATACAAACCACTTGGTGTCTTGAAGCCCCAATCAATCATTCTTGATTATTTGCATCTCTTTTCAGCTCTTTGGCAAGGTAGTCTTCATTTCTAAAACTCCTGACTCATATTAACTCCCCCACTCTGTGAAAAGATTAGTGCTATGTACGGAGGCCATCCTATCATCGACTAAACCAAAAGATAAAAAAGTCCTACAATGCGCCATTCAACGAACGAGCCTACACACGCAACTTTTCTGCCAACCAAGAGCTCACATTTTACGTTAGGGAACGTGCTCAAGGCCGAAATGAGCGTATAATATGGAAGCCCAAACATGAAACTCCCCCCCATAAATTTGGTACACCGAGATCCACCGGAGACCATACGAACTCTCTCCACCGTCTGCTGCATTTTCAAGCTCCACCGACTTGCTAACAGCAAAAGTGCAAATCACTAGCAAGGAAATACTGTTTGACTTTAGCGATTCAAACCTATTTAAGGCCTTTGAAGGCGATGAAAAATAGCTTGCATCAAGTTGACAAACGGCTTTCATTCGTTTATTGCAACAGAATGCATTGTGACTACGGCATACAATCGGCACGACTGCACCTGTAAGTGCTCATTCGAGAACTGAGAGACCCAGAATATTTAAGTCACCCAGCGGCGATGTCGAAACAGTAGCACAGTTTTTTTGAAATCTCAGCAAATAAAGCTCACCACTTTTGTAAAAGGGTAACCAAGGTGGAGTGGCCTTTCAGGTGATGCGCAGATACTATGCCACAGAATCAGCGAAGGAAACATGAAGCAATGGGCATCTGGGAAAGATATTCAGCGACTACTGAATTAGCTAAGTAGACCTAATTTAATTCGATCAGTATTTGCAATGGGAAGGAGAGGTCTTGCCTTCTCAACAAATTTAGAATCACGAATTCCCGGCCCCTTCCTTTCTGTAGGGTATCAATGAGCAGCAAGGACCACATGTACGAGCAATCTCGCCGCACTCAGAGCACGCACGACCAAAACCATAACCCCACCGGTAGGCAAAAAGGAAGCGGCGAGAGCAGCGGAACCATCAGCTGTGGTGATTTCGTATTCAGGGACAATAAGTCACCAACACTTCAGCGGTAGCCTTGACCGATCACTCATCAGCGCGATCATGCATCCGCATTACTCAAAACACAGGAGACAAAGAAATAGAGCCAGCGGGTAAGTTGTCACTGGAATAGGAAATTCGGCAAAACAGACGTACAACAAAAGACGCGAGGTCAAAGACGTGCCGACTGAGCACCTCCATTCAAAAGGCGTCACATGTATGAGCACAGAGTGTGATACCGTGACGGGCAAAGGGGCAGAGATTTCGGGTAGATTGTGGCGACGGTACCGCGGCAAGAGGCTAAAAGCGGTCGAGGCGTGTTGGTTCAACAATGAGATGCCGGTCACTGCCTCTGCAGTACCGCATCCCTCATTTGTAGGAAAGGCGAGATCACAGTGAAGTGAAAATGAATACTTAACCCAATATGGAAGCGTCAAGTAAAAGCAGTTGAACAGGTGAAAACAATCCACGATGAGGTCCAAATGGGTGAACATAAACTCCAAACCGAGGATCATAATCGGAACTTAACCAAAACAACGCCTACAAATTAAACGCCATTGGAGAAATCTGCATCTGTATGCAAGTAACATCACGTAGATACTGCTGGACTCAGCGCATAGGCTGGCCCAACTTCCTCACTGCAAGCCAATCAGATGCAGCGTTTATTTATTTCATCCTTATTTATTGAGGGTACCTCAGATCACCTATACCGATTTGGCCATCATCGATTATTTTTTCTAACACTTCGCAGGGCCAAATTCCATCCCACGCTAAGGAGCCATACCAACTAAGAGAAAGTGTGCTTTCAGCAAACAAACCCAATGTTTTCTGGTGTGAAATTGACAAGCCTCACAGCCATCTTCACATAGGAGTAAAAACTTAGGCTGAACCATCTGAAAACCAGTTTTCAGAAAGAAATATCACCTTAACGCATCAACTTAATGATGACAGAAACTAATGTCCTTTTAAATAATTGTCCTCCTGCCCTCCTTATTTAAAAAGGACGAGATTATGAAGATTAAAAACAATCAAGTGCTAATGTCAACTCTACTAGGATCAAACGAAGGCACAATGAAACGAAAAAAAAAGATGTGGCATGAAGAATTCAGTTACATATCCCACTATGGAAAAAATATTATTGGCTCACGAAACATGACTTCGCCCATTCACTTTCAACAAGTTTACCAAAGTCCAGAACATCTACCGTGCTGTTGCCACCAAAAAATTGTTCACTAATTGATATGCTCGTAGCACTCAAATTCATCCAATTATGACAAACCGATGAGGGCTCAACAGCACAGAATTGGCATCAAGCAAATTTGCAAAAATCAGGACATCAAACGCATTCAACGTCGATACCGGATGTAGACGCATTTTGCAGTTCTTGCCGAGCGATATAATCAACTAAGCATCAGCTGCACTCACAACAGAAAAGAGACAAGGAGGAGGTTCATTATTTGACAGATGAGGTCCCGCCGAAGAAGCAACCTTTTGATTGTTCGCCTGCGCACGCGTATTCGCTGCCATGACACTGTAATTCACAGCCTCAGCGCCCCAGCGATTGCATTGGACTTCGCAACTGAAAAACAGGAAGTGGAAGGCTTTCTTGAAAGTGGGAAAATTGCCCTCATGCAGAAAAGCTGCCAACTCCGTCTCAGCATAGACCAAATGCTGTTGGATAGATGACATTCATCCAAAGCAAATGAAATTCTCACATGAAAAATTAAAATGAGATAACGGAGCCGAAATGAAGCATGAATTTATGCTTTGGCACTTTTGGGCCTAAATTGTAACGCACCCCTTCTAACTCCTACACTGAGACGATTCGCATTAGTATTTGTTTCACCACTCCACGAAAAAAATGTATGATGTTTGTCTAAAACTCCCCGGACGACTCAAAATGTCAGGCTTCTACATCCCCTTACCAAAGTCAGCACGCGATTACGGGTTCACATTTTCGATTAAGTCAGCAACGCTCCTCTACACTAGAGCCAGGAAAGGAAACCTTCGTTTGCTAAAATAATTAAAACTTTACACTCTTGGGTTCATCAATGCAAAAAGGACCCAAATAAGGCATAGACAACTACACCCGACAATTTCTTGGTTGTTTACTACCATCCCTCGACATATTTGCATGAAAGAGTAAGATTAAAATGCCCCGTTTCAATTTTGCAGCTTCCTAACGTAACTATTGTAAAAGCCCAAACACTATCGCAAATCGTCTGAGGTAGTTCAACTGCCCTCAAGTAGCAAGTACCTTAAATCGCCAGGCCTCCACGCCGCCCACAAACAAAACGCTGATGTTTGAGAAAAACCTAATTCCACAAATTCACCTTATTTTAAAAAGGACCTACATCTATGTATACCGAAGTCAACAGGTGCAATCACCCTTTAGAAAGCGCCTAAACTACAAAGGCACAGTCGGTATCAATAGTTAAGTGAATTAGGTAAAGTAACACGAGAATTCACCTCAGACAATACGGAAACTATGAAATTAGCACGCCATTAAATTCCTGGCTAGGCCTTTGTGCCAACTTATACTATAAATACACGTGCATTAAAAACAAATGAGATTCTTTTCAATACGAAAACTCACGTAACTGCTCCCTCTAGTACGAAGCACATCTCGAACGCAGCGACACCGACCACACACCAAGTTCGAACTTTCATACATGCCGCCAGACATATGGGGAGGCCATTCGATATACAAAAAGCATGGAACTGCCATACTTGTTGCTGCTACCTTACGATTTTAATTTTATGCCATTGTAAACATAAGGTGTTCTGTAATTTTTCTGTGGTCTTTTAGTGCAGAGCAATTTATTTTCCATCTAACTCATCATGCAGGAGGGTAGATGATTGAGAGGGAATAACGTTTCTTGTTTTGCGGTTTAAGGTTTTTAATGACTCATTATTTATTTCCGGTAAATGGGCGTTTAGTTCTGTTTGGTAATTATGTTAGCCCAGGGCCAATCTCATCGAATCTACAATAGGTTTGTTCTCGAGGATAAATCTACTATCCGTTCGGCTACATCCGGTTAAGGTATTACCTCTAATGGCCTAGATCATCAGCGGCTCTGAATTGACGTATTTTAGGTGAAGTTTGATTCAAAACATCAGAACTGTTAACTTTTTCGTGCTGCTGGGATTCGGCAAGACGTTGTCGTTCGATCTGTATTATTCTTGTACGGTGGATTCCTTAAGGTATTTAACCATGACGTTTTGATGTCTTTGAACTTCAGATGCTGATACACTCGTAACTGAGGCCCGGAGCGATAATCGCCGAAACTGCTTCCACTTCACCTTGAAAGCCTACACGTATGGAATGTGGAACCTCAGCGACTTAAGAACCGCATATTGCTACGGACGAATTTGTTTGGATTGAGCTTGAAGAAGAGCCGAATTCAATCTATTCACAAAGCTGTTGAATGCTCGTGTCTGACTCGTCTCTGCCTGAAGAGGAATGAGATGGATACTCGGCGAGGGGTATCGAGGAGCTCTGCTCTGATCACCTGTTTTTGTTACTTGAGCTTGTTGGAGAACAGAGTCGCTTGACTGTTGGAGGACTTGTGGTATCTGGTGGATGCGAATGGTTTGCTATTAGTGGGTAATTGGAGTGCTGTCGTGTGTACTGAAGTTCGCGGTCAGGTGTGCTAGCGTGTGATGAAAAATGTGCAATTGACCTCTATCTTAATGCATGTAGCCGATCACCCGGTCGCAATCACTCGGTCGCATTAGCAAAGACAAACTTTCGTGGAATGAAGAACCTTAGGAATCTTCAACTAAAGAATAAGAGACTGCACTGCCTACCCCATGATGCTTCCCGATTTTTGAAACTAAAGACACTGAATCTTCCTGGCAATCCTTGGGCATGTTAACTTGGTACAATTGCCCGTTTCATTTTTTATTCTCTACTTGATTTATATGCTGCTTGGGGAATGATTTGTTTCGTCGATAGATGTTGCCCGATAATATTTTGATTTTACTTTGCTACGGCAACGTCATGGTTTTTACTAGCACGACTCAATTTGTAAAAGAAAGAAAGGAATTGCTGCAAAAACTTGGCTTTGCTCGATGTTACAGATGGTACGGAACCTAAATTAGGGAGAATCGCTCCTTTGTGAGGTTATAATAAGTGAGCTGTGAGGTGTGACTCAAGAATATCAAATTTGAGGTCTACGAAAGACGTGTGCGTCGTCCCACCGACGTAGTGTTGGTGCCCAAGTGCAATTTGATGGTCGGCGTTGGCTGATTAATCTGTGCTGGAACCGTTGATTGTGTACAAAGTGTGTCGCGATGATTTGCGGTGATTCCTGCCATCATGACTTCGTTGTCGTGGTGGTAGGCGGAGAGTGCTTATTTGTCAGTGCGGATAAGGAGAGGCATGGAGGAGAACCTAGCTAAATGATGACGGTGCATGACTATGCATGCCTTTTTAGGTGCATTGCCTTCTTTTTATTAATTGCCTACTTGATGAGACATCCTTCCTCTCTGCCGTGGGTTTTAATCATCTGCCCTTGGAGACAACAATCGGTAGCAAATGGATGGATGGTGACCTAAAGCAAATTTTACTTTAGTTTAAGCCTCTTCTCTTGCTAATGGCTTGTGTAGTTTACTCGTTTGTGCAGATTACCTTGGTGAAGGGTTGGTGTTCCTGAGTCGCGGCTGTCACTGCGGCTTACCAGATTGCTCTTATCCAGCACGAGTGCATGTTAGGTGCTGGAAGGTTGGATTTTGTGCACGTGCGCATCTACTCATTCTTGCTAATGATTAAGGAAAGCCATCTTGTGGAATAGACGGCGCCACTTGTTGTGGCTTTTCATTGGAAGGAAGAAAGGAGGGCAAGTGTTTTTCTGGCTAATCAGGAAGAAGGGGAAGGGACTATGCTGAATAGGAGTTACTGATTGAAGCGTAGTGTATGCTGATGGACTGCGATAAATCTTTGAGTACGTAGATGAATAATAACAATAATAGTGCCACTGTAACTTGTTAAGAGAACGCAGCATAACAGAGGAGTAGAAATCGGTTTGGCGGTGGTAATGAGGACTTACCTTTACATTACCTAGCTGGACCTGCTCTCAACTCATCAACGATCGTGCCTTCCACAATTTTTCAGCACCGCCATCTCGTGAAATGCATGACAAGTCGCTTTTATGTGTACAGGACGAACATATTTTCAACAAAACAAAGCATATGGGTTGCCAAAATAGGAGCTGCCATAAGTCAGTCCAGACAGACACTCATGTAGAAGAAGTAGGGAAGGGAAACTCATCAGAAAGATCTGATGTAAAGTGAATGGGATTTCGAGAGCCACCTAATTTTGCTGCCTTGACCGGAAGTGAGTCGATTTTGAGGAAGAAATGGAAGGAAGCTATGCAGTAGGCTGTGCAATAGGTGAAGTTGCTGATAAGTGCGTGGGAGAAGAAAGAGGTGCCAAATAAACAAGACGAAATGGAATGCAAAGAGGTACCAAAAAAAGGGGAAGAACAGGGGACGGAGAAAGAAGTGAGGAACAAGGAGACACCCACAGTGAGTTAATACGCAACGTAAAACGGAGCAGGTCTCGAGCACTCTGTGAAAGTAAAGGCGATCAAGGTGGTGATGAGGACAGATGTTTTGCCCCCTCTTATGCAAAGTGCCCAAGTGAGAATGCACTCTGCCCCGTTTCACGTAGATGTACGCCAATCTACACCTCCTAAATTTTCTCACCCCAGGAAACCCCTTTGCAATGTACCACAAGCAGTCTCGCATTCCTCACATGCGCATGCATGCCATGAAGTGTTTCTGCAATCACTCGGGGAGAAATGAGAGCTGTACACTCAACCTTATGGCTTGCAATTCCTTCGTGGTGCGTTAATGCAGAGAAAGGAGTCGTTATCCTCAGATCCAGCATATTTCTCCTCCTCTACTATCATCACCACAGTTATTTGCCTACGTTTAACACACAACGCCGGCTGTGCAAGCAGGTACCACAAATTGGCAACTAATAGGCCCCTAGTAACTTGAGAGTCTAGATGCTGCACATTAACCAGAAAGGCAACCATCCATCTAACCGCTGACGGAATTGCCAAATCGATGGTGATGATAGTGTAGACGGCATAGGTGGTGTGCCCTAAGTCCAGCGAATAGGGTGGTACGGAGGTGTCGCCATCTCCCACGATTCCGTTCATTTGACTTCTTTGCGTTGTCGTCAGCATGAGGACCGTCATTCACTTCGTGTATTTTGTCCCCATTTTCACCTCTTTCTCCATTCTCTCATTCGCCCATCTCTTCTAATAGTTCTTAGCATTTCTTCATCTCCTCCTTCTCTTTGTCAAGGAGGCGCTCTCTCTCGACTCATTTACACCTCCTTCTTACTCGCATTCATCAGCAAATTCGGATATTCTACATCTCGTGTCGGCGGCGATGGCAGCGATTTCTTTCATTTCCTTCGACCGTAGCATCCATATTGAACGATTCCAGGTGCCACAAATTTGAGTAGCTGCTAAATTGCTTGAACTACACATTAGATCTTTTTGTTTAACCCTCTTCTTCCACGTAATCATCTGTCTGAACTGATTTGTGGCATATTCTATTTTAACAGTCTAGAGGTCATTGATGCTAGAGGCGTGAAAATGGCAGCGCTTACCTTTCATCAACACAGACATGACATCCACCAACGTCCAAATAAAACAGCAAAGGTGGAATTAAAAACCAGAAAGTTGGTCAAAGAATGCAAGCCATAAATAGGCGAAGAGAAATGCAGCGGCAAAAAGGAGGCGCAACTCGTCACCGTCTTCATCATTGTCAGCAAGTGACAATCGATTGCCTCACCATTTGAAAAACAGCTGCCAGTATCTGCTGTCAGATGGCACGTGCAAACCGAGCGGGTAAGAGGGAGTGAATGCTGTTATTGCTACAACCGAAGTGGGGTCCCCAACACTAGGTGTTTCACTACATTTCCATTACACATCAGCGTATTAGCAGCATGTGGAGCTCGGGAACAGCTCCAGTGATAGTTGCCCAAGTGACTCAACGTGTGGCTGTTTCATGCCAACCTACTTAAAATATTGACCTGGATGGGCATTTGAGGTTGGAAAAGACGTCATTCGGCCCGACTCAAATCCACATCGACTTCTCTAGAATGATAGCATCACTTTCACATTCACCCGAACCTATACCTGCGGCTCCAGAAAGACACTGTTAGAGCTTATCGCTGAGCAGAATCTGTGTATACTGCCCCAGTATAGCATCATTTGACAATAAAGTCGACCAACACCGATTTCTACGGCTCCAAAACGACATCACTTGCCCTTAAAGTCGGTCAGAAGCCAAGGCATGTACTCTAGAATGCCGTTATTTCACCTCTACGTTAATCTTGGAAACTATTTTAGTCTTCTCATGGTACTGGACTTCTGAAATGACCCCTAATTTTGCCCAGGCCTCCATTTTTGCATCTTTCGGTCCCTATTATGACCATGAAACCCGTCCAGCTTCCAAATATTGCCCCTTGCATCAAATTTGACGCATACCGACATAAAGAACTGCTATGAGACATTTGACGTGTAAGTAGACGCCAATGAGTACCTGCTCCATTTAAATTTTTTTTAAATTAAACATAATAAGGGAGTGAACCGCAGTATTGCCTGACAGGAAACCAAAACCAAACCAATCACCTTTGAATTGTGCCATATTGCACTGCCTTGCACTACGCCACCCTATCCCAGGCTACGCTCTTTTACATTTGGGCATTAAGATCTTTGTTGTAGACCACTTTGAGCAAGGGGATACTGAAAGCTAGGTGTTGCAAATATCAGCTCCATTCTTCCTAGGCGAATTAGTTGACTAACGTAACTGCGTTAAGGTTTGTTTGCGTCATCTCCAGAAAATCCTAACTAACGTACCTTTTCTAACCCTAAACAGAGATGGATGAAAACAGTTTATCTCATTAACTAGGGTAAAGTGAAGGGAGCAGTTGTGACGTTGGAATGGGACGACGCACTATGATGCAGTGCAGTGAAGTACAGACTAGTGAATTGCACCCTGGGGTTGCAGGGATCGTGGAAGTGGAGAGAGAGTAGTGATTGCGATTGCAGAACGCGAAGGCTGCTAGCTGATATCCGTTGCCTAGTTGGCTGAATGGGAGCAATCGACGGTACCACCCTCCGACTTAGTGAACATCAGCGCTCCCTAATGTCTTCACTGGTCCATTCCTCCGTAGTGAGCCTCTTTGCCTCGTGCACACACAAAACTCTCGAATTACCACCACCACCATCATCATCACCATATTTTGGGTAGTCAGCTCGAAGGCACCATCCCCGATTGACACAACGCACTCTCACAATTACAAAGAACACCACATACAAGTCGATAGCAGCATATCAAATGAGATTATTACAACATATGAAAGATAGAGGAATACATCACAAGACAGGGACTATCAAAGTGATCAAATGTTTCGGTGGACGAGATCTCGTTGAATCCATTCACAGGAAACACCTAGATGAAGTGCTCGAACACTCGTACTCGAATGCCGCAATAGGGTGAGCAGCAGTAGCGAATGCAGACGGGGTTCACCTCACTCCTCCCCGCCGGTGTGAAGGAATAAATGCGTTCTGTGTACTCTAGTTCAATGTACCCCACGTACCAATCTGCCTCCACTCCGCAAATTCGATGACATCGGAAGCAGCGACGCAGCACCTCTAATCGCGACCCCACGTTACGGGGCAGCTGCGGCTCCAACACCGACAGTCTACAAAGTAGTCGAAATCCATTCAAACGACAGTTTTACTCGCCCTTTGAAATGCATGCATGCGACAACTCCCCAACAGTATACTCCTCACCATCAACTCACTGACAGTCAAGAACAATCACTGACCGGCACACTTTCATGCACTTCCGTGGCTGCTCACCAATAATTCAACCTCCTTCACCTGGTTTGTTAATGGCACAAACCCATCCATATGCAACAAATGAATCATCCTGACTGCGGAAGTGGTGATCCATTCCTTCTCTAAAACAGGCACGCTGCAACAGCCAGTCTCTGCAACAGATCTCTCGACTCACCTTGAGATCACGGAGGGCGCAATCTCCAAATAATCTTTTTCAACCAATGACCCCGCAACACCCCATGGTGCACAAAACTAATGACTTAGCTATACGTGAACATGATCAGAAATATTCCACTTGATGGCACTTATAAAGTTACCGTTTCAGCAACAAGCCACTACTACCGCATTCCCTAAAATGTAGCTCTAAAGTAGTAATTGACCCAGGAAATCGTGCCCAAACCATTGTGTGCTGCAACCTCCGCCATTCCACGAGCCCACCCACCAATACAAACGACGCTCTAGTTTCAACATCAAAACAACTTTAGTGTCCTAGCCCACTCTACCCTATGACACTCAACTACGCTACTTCTGCCAACGACGAGCCAATTGCCTCTAACGCCATTCAACTGCACAAGTTACAGACTGCGTTTCGGTCGTTTGATATGAAGGTTGTGCCGCATCCACATCGCAACCCACATAGACAATATTACCATATCCAACCACTTACAGATGTCCGTAATTCTGCAGGAACACTGCAGACGCGAAGTGGAGAAGACTTTTCGGACCTCCGTCCCGCTCCATCGGAGGGAAAGGTGCCATCCAGGGATTGTCAGATAGACTTAGTGTTCCCAGCCTCCAAAATTGCGAGACAGCATAGGGTAGGCAGCGCAGTCGATTATTCTTCAGTTGAAGATTCCTAAGCTTCTTCACTCTGTGCAAGTTGGCCGCTGGCAATTCACCCAGGCGATTGTCTAAATGGCCCACAAAGGAGGCTGGCTACACATTTTCATCACTCGCTAGCATGAAGATTGACAGACATCACACCACTCCAGTTACCCGTCATAAGTAGACTCTCCAGATTCTCCAAATTCCAAAAGTCTTCCGGCAGCCAAGCAATCCTGTTTTCCGACAAGTCCAAATAACGAAGGCTGCTGGCCAGAGCAGAGACCCTCGAAACATTCGGCCAAGTCTCCAACGCATTTGACTTCAGGCAGAGGCGAGTTAGATGGAAGCATTCCACAGCCTTGGGAACTGACGAAATTCGACTCTTCTCCACACTCAATACAGACAAATTTGTCAATCGTAATATGCGATTGTCGAATCTATGAAGACTCACATTGCTTATATGCAGACTCTCGAGATGAGGTGGAAACGGTTTCCCCAATGGATAATCGCTCCGGTCCTCAATTACAAGTCTGTCAACATCTGAAGTCTACAAACTTTAAATTAATGCAGGCACACACCTTGGATATTCCGCCACACAAACTTGACAAGGATTGTGTGTCAACATTTTGTCGGTTTTTGATCGCACACAGAAAGCGACATACCTGACGGGCCAAATCTGGTCTAACCTAGCATACAGTGACTCGAAACTGACAGTAAGTTACTTTGCAAAAGACGACATCTTGGGCAGGTTTAGTCAAACGGACAGTGAATTTGCCTTCGTGCACAAACCTATCATGCACCTCGACTATGTTCCCATCCAGCTAAGCTCATTAACAATTCAAACTGATTACCTTAAAGCTTAGCGTCCATTTACGCGATGCACAAGATAAAATCATGTAAGGAGCGGGGCCGCGAATGAAAACATCTGTTTTCTTGAATCGCCTGGGTCTCCCACATGACGAGTCAGATGGATAACAAATAGTCTCGCAGCAAAAGGCCATAGGCAAATCACAAACCACTCGTACACCGAGCCGCATTAATATTGGGCTTAACGATGCATTCAAACGAAGTCGGCACGTCTATACAACAACAAACATTCTTACACCGCACGATTGTAAATAAATCTTGACTAATTTTTTTGTAATCACTGAATTCACTGCACTTCTGTTTGGTTCAAGCATTGACAGACTAGTAATGTAAGCATTTTAGCTAACTTGATGATGGAGGATCCAACTAGTTTCCTTGATTTTAGTCAGATTCTCTTGTAAAGCAGCATGCTTTGTTATTGACAGTTGCAGTTGATAAAGCAGGTGTATTCGTGCTCAATCTGGATTTTTAAGCTTCTTACGATAAGTGTCAACAAAATTTTAGTTTTTCTACTACGAGTCTGTATGTACCTATGTTTATTCGAAGCCTGCGCATTTTAACAATAAAATGCTGGCTAGCTAAGTTCGTGGAACTACTAGCAATGCATCACGCTGTGCCTTCCACCCCACCCCACCTCACCGGCGTTTAAATAAACATTGGCGCGGTCAATGACTCGCAACTAATAAAGCACTTAAATGGCTTCGAGCGTCCCGAGACTTCCCTCAGGGTGATAGTAGGCATAGTGCTAGGGCAGAATATATATTCTGGAATTAGAGGGCTTGGGGGCTGCTGGCACGGTCTGGAGGTCGGCCAACCGGCTGGTACAATATGGCCAACCAGGTGACCGGAACCGGCAGTTTGAACAAACAGTGCTACACGGCTATTTGTATGCTTCAAAAAACAAAATGACTTCCATAAGTTATTGGTTTGTGCAAAACAGATCACTCTGCAATGATTGTGTTAAGCGGTGGAGAAAACTGATTTGCATGTAACAATTTATTTTTTTGGGGAATTTCCGCAAGCGTTTTCACTCGTTCAGCAATAGTCTGCCTAAATCTCTTTATCATACACTGCTCCTTTCAAACTTTAACTATGAATTAATGGACAAAATTGTTCTATTTCCACGATATTTGAAATTTTCGTGCTATAATGTCCGATTGGTCCTGTTCTATTTGAGATGGAAATAACTCTGTGGGCAAACGAAATCAGCCACGGAACCACCCAGTCCTCCAAATTCCCTCTTCCATGCATTCTTGCCCTTTACCAACCAAACTCCATCTGCTCTCTGGCATCCCCAACTAACATGAACACTCTCTGTATCGCTGAGCAAAGCATAAATGTATTCCCAATGCATGGACGACTTCTAAAAAGTCTATTCGTTTTAAGACGCTTTTCTGTCACAGCCTTTACCTTAGTAGGGTGCATTTTAAGCGGGTCAGGTGCAAGTGAACACAGGTTAGCTGCCCTGAATGAAAACACTTCCATGGAACAGAAACTATTTCAATCTAAACACTTAATTGAAAGACTAGTAAATAGCAACCAAAAACATTTAATGGTCAAAGCAAAAGCTATTGAACTGAACCTAACAGAGTTTACAATGCCACCATTTTAAAGGTATTTGTAACTGGAATGATAACGAAGCAAATTCACAGGAACACCAAAGTGCTCTAATAGCGTTGACTCTTGTCATAATATACAATAAGATAATTCCTGCATAGTGCGAAAACTTGATAGCTGCCTGGGTCCCAATGCACTTCACTACGGCCAGGTCTACCAGTATTTCTCCCAACTTGCTTCTACTGTGCAATACATTTTATACCAATTTTACTGCATTAATACACTTACCAATTGGCCACGGCGGCAATAGTCCCATCGGCTTTCCAAAAAGCCTAGAACTCCACAGCTTCGGACTTTGTTCACCTTTAGTAAAAGGTATGTTTCGTTACTACTGCCGTATCAAAAATGCAGCTACAAAGGACCGATGGTCGGGAAATGCAAGTGCAAAAGTAAATGCGTACCTCTGCAGTATGCCACGCATAGCGGCGCCACATTTAATCCCAGCATGATCTCGCTTTCTTTTATTGTGCATTTGAACAAGCCTCTCATTCATTTGGCAAATTTGGTTGGAGTATTTCTCACGCTTCATTTGCCACGAATACGGTGTTAGTTTCTTTCAAACAGGACTCAGAGCGTTAAATAAAATAAAAACAAACATTGTGTTGCAACCATTGGAAAGTCAATACGAGTTGGTATGTCAATGAGTTGACCATAAAAATACGCTAACGGAAGTAAAGCGCAAGATAGAGTGGATTGATGGTTGAAGAGAATCATTTTGAGTCAGATGCTTATTATGTAAATTAGTAATCCCTAAAAAAGTTATACATCAACTTTTTTTTATTTCCTCATTTCAAGTATTCGTTTTGAGATTTTCTATATTTGAGGAAACTGTGGAAGCAAAATACTTATGGTGATGTTGGGTGATGGAGTCATGCATTACAATCAAATTGGTAAGACATTACTCCCCTCGAATTGACTGTGCCCATGGTAACACACCTTGACGTCCGGTAATCAATGCCTCATGCCTTTGTGTGTGATTTAAGATTATGCACACTTGTGAGATCCATGTGATACTTTCACGCACTTTGCAGTTGCAGTTAGGTTCTGATAATAACAAATTTACCACCCAAAACGCCATGGTGCATCAATCAAAATTATTTGAAGTCCTCCGTCTCAACCTTGCCTAGTCTTCAAAGAGATTCGTTGTGACGTGATGGCAGACTGAATAGGCATGGAGTTTGTGGTCTCACACCTCTTTCCCAGAGAAATGTGTCATATTATTTCCTAAAAAAATCGCTTGCAAGTCAGATAGCACTTGTTTAATTTGTCATCCGTCAACTACTAGTTAAAAGGAACTCTTGCGGTGGATCCAATTTGAGACAAGTTCCATAAGCATAGATATTTTAGGTTTTCATTGAAACATGTGGCTTTTGACTGAGGTACATCCAAAATCGATTTGACATTCTCTTTTAACTTAAGAGCGCCTGCAGCTTTGCAAAATAAAGAACTCCAAAAAAATGCACAACACCATTGCAATTATTTGGTTTCTGGCCTTTCATTGCGTTCGTGGTATCAACGGTGACTCAAAGGCGGCTTTAACACAAACGAAGTACATTAAAATGTGAATTCTGATTAAGTTAGAAAAAATGTTTTAATATGTATCTGGCTTACAGGGACTCGAAAAGCTTGCAATGCCTAATGCTGCATAAGAAAATGCGAAATCCCCTAAAGAATGCAATCAAAATAGTTGGAACAATGTTTATTCCATTGGCACAAATCAAACATTATGTTAAGGATTTGAACCCATAACAATCGCCTGTTACTAATCGTCCCATAAGCCGTCCTTTGTGTTCCATAAACCTAAATTGTGAACCACTGTCTTGCCGTTTAAACCCTGTATGACTGCAGGCTCTACAGGATAAAAAAGGTGCGGAAAGACTGACTCCTTCAAGCGATTGGTTCCATGTAATATGTTCACATATCGAACCAATTAGACATGCACACAGCTACTGCAAATTTAATCAGATCAGTTTTAGCAATCATCTCGTTATTTTACACCTACTGCTCCAAGTCCATCACAATTGCAAGTTTAAATCTACACTTCACGTCCTATTTGGCAATCACATATGCGTGAGCGGAAATAACTAGCCCTTTGGATTATCACGATATATGCCAAAATAAAAAAGATTTCACCTAGTAGATGTTTCATTTACAGAAGCGTACTGAGGTGAACTGAATAAGCTTGGATGCGTCCTGAAGCATTAAGTAGCTCAGGTCATCAGAGCAAAGTTGCAAGCAGGTCTAGACTCGCTACAATATCACTAACAGTGTGCAAATGCTTCAATGTACAGTGACCCCTCAAGCATTCATTACAGTTGAGGTGCTGCAGATGGCTCCTGGTTCTAAACGAAGTAAAGGCAGGTCAATCACCCATTAACAGTCCATTTGGCATACACAACCACAATTATAAGGGAAAACACACTTGCGCAGGTTGAAATGGCCAAGAAAACATTTGTACGCTTCCATTCAGCATCGCGGCAAGCAAGTTGATGAAGAGAGGGTAAGATCTTACTGTAGGCACCGCAATTTGGCCCACGAATTACAAGCATAAACACGGTGGATAGGAATGAGCTATTAGAGTCGTCCATTCGCAGCTGTAACCACAGTCCCATGCAATTATTCGGCCATATTAAAGAGGTCTAAGAATCGCCGCCACTCTTGTTTTTGTCGCCTTTTGCACGAGTAGGTAGCCACTTCCCCACTTTAACTTCAATTTTCACTTTACGTTTCCACATGCTACAACCTCACGTATGCATTAAAAGTGATACCGGCGATCAGCGTTTATCATAATATTCTGTGCTGCTAAGCTGATTCGCACCCATATTCGGCAATTTGTGCGCGGGGAATCCTCAGTGTACTAGTACTTGGGCCCAAATGAAGTGACAGCACACCTTCCATATGCAGTTACTAGTCATCACAACTCCTTGACATGGGAGAATGGCTTGGTGGGCCATATTTAAACGGAGTGAAAGGCATCTCAATTCGTGAGAGAAGGAGTTAAGTTTATATGTATTATGCATATCGTGGTCAGCGTGTGCAGTTGTAAACGCATGAAGAGGCCAGCGTGTTGTTTCACTGAAGCTTCAGCTGATGGAAATGGGGCAAAACGTGACAGCGTGATTAAATGGAGTCCGCCCGTTGACTCGCTAAATCTGGCAGTAAGCCAGCAGCAATTAGACTGCTGACTGCTCAGTACTAAGTTTTGCTGTGTTACAAGTTAGCGCCACTGCTACACTTTCAACGTCAATTTGTGGATCACAGTTTTGTGTGGAATAATATCCAAATTGGAAACATTTGTCCACTTTTTTAAAAAAAATAAACCAGAGCCTGGACAGCGGTATGACATTGTCTAAAGTAATGGATTCCATGATCGACATCTATCTGGCAGGAGAAGTAGAGCAACTTCATCAAGACAGAAATGTTTTCCTAACCGAAACAAAGTTCTTGGATAGGACGGCAGTTCTTTGAGCTGCTAAAACGTGATTTGGGGATTAAACCTCAAGCACGTGAAAGAATAAGTGACAAGTCAATGGTAGCAAAGAGTGACATTCAGCTCGAAGTTCATTGGATATTTAAGACTAAAGTGAGGTGTTTAAAAATGCTTCACTTCTTGTCGTTGAATTCCGCTTGGCGGACAGTGCAGATATCTGACTTTTAAAGCAGAATTTATTGTTCTTAGATGTTTATTAAAATTATAGTAAGCAATGTATTAAGATTCTTGCTACAGTGCACACTTTCGTTGTTCGAATTCGCTGAGGAGGGCAAAAAAGATATCGGAACAATTCACATCTTTAGGAATGGGCAAACCTTCGCTGAACATGCCTTTTAACCTCTTGGGTGTGAGATTCAGCTTGTACTGCACCATCCCCAGCCACGTATCATCAGTTACCATGGGTTTAGTGAAATGCATTGCCAGAGCCAAGTCGTGGACATGGCGATAGCTCCACACACTGTAGCTACCCAAATACTGTGGCGTATGGAGTGGCCAAGGAATTTCGCGCTTCGAGAAGGCCCAGAGTGCATACGGACTGGTGGGTCGGAAGACAGGATTCACCATCACTTCGCAACCGTAGTTCAGGTTTTCTCGAAGTTCCGACGTTAAGTTGCGAACAAATGTGGCTAACTTGTTGGTGTTCACGGCATAGTCATCGTCAATATAGATGAAGATCGGTTTGTGAGGTCGGCAAAATCGAGCAGCCCACTGGAATGTGTGAAACATTTTTAATGTCAAATTGTAGTAGGAGTCTTCGTAGTCACCGATAAGTAGGTCGTCATGTTCGTGCATTTCCTTTGAAAGCATTTCGATCGTCCGTGATGGATGTTTCGAATGTGTTACCAGTTTATTCCCTGCTCTATTAGTAAGGGTCACATTAAATCCGTCCCGTTGAAATACGTTGCCTAGAGAAGTTCTTGGTAATCCAACAGAGAAGATGAGGCAAATATTGACATCGGGGTATTCAAGATGGTAGAGTTTGCGTAGGTGACTTCTCTCCTCAAAACTGTACACTCCTGACTTGTAGATAATCACCACGCTGGGGTGGGAGAACCCACCAGTGGGCTCATCCGTGGCTTGTGAGGGCATAAGAGGAGGGCATACTCTAGAGGGTACTTGAAGAAACCGAATCCGTGGATTGTAAAGAGGAGGCTAAAAGAAGAATGCTAGGTCATGGGGTAAGGCTCATGAGACATTGTTTTGTGCCAGAAGATAGAGGCCGGATGTCATGTTAGGGGCTGTTAAAGCACATGCATATACACATATGCCCGCACATGTATAAGAAAGACAACACAAAAAGCTACTAGCCCACCTTACAGGGGAAAGGTGTCATGGTAAATGCTGGCAAGTTTTCTGCGTACCTGTGAAATTGGCTTGCCATTAATGAGCGATTGAAGCGTAGCCCTCATGGGAATCGACTGGGGATAAAGCTGATAGACGCCATGATCGAAATTTGACAACCACTCGGCATCCGGAATGCTGGATAAATCTTCAAATCTGAGGCGTCTATTGCTTCCGTTTATTCTAATTTTCGACTCCTCAATCGTGGGTTTTGTGTTCGGTAGGTTGGGTCTCCAGGACACGCTCTTATAACACAAATATAGCTGAAAGTGTCCGTTTGGGGTTACGAAAATTTTATCGTTCCATCTGCAGTAAGTGCCGCTGAGAATTGGTTGAGTTACCCAACTTGTTAAGGATGTGGTTTTGAAGTAAATATCATAAACGTAGACAATGTAGATTATGATAAGACAGAGGAAAATGAAAAACAGCTCCAAGTTCCGCCTTATAAAAGGGGCAGAATGAGCAGGATTTCTCATTTCTCATGCTACAATAAAGTGTTTTATTAAGTTGTGCGTACTTCATATGCACGCACACTTTATCAGAAACCACTTTGCTGCGTGACCTATGGCGTTCCACTCATCAAAGCGATAGGATAGTGTGCTAGTGATGCTTGTTGCTGGAGTGATTGTGTTTGCCTCACAGCATCATGCAGCAATGTAGTATGGAGAGTCCAAGTGGGAGCACTGCATTCACAGTTGCCTGTCTCCACACATTTACGTCCACATCACTTCGCTCACTGGCTGACGCACCACACACTGCACATGCTTTTTTCACAGCAACATGATTACATTATCACTTATTCTCTAAAGCAACTATCTTGCCTAGGGCAAGGAAATTCTCACGTTTAAATGTCTGCAAAACCAGCAATTACACTCATATCCGCACGCACCGAATGACCTGCGACTGGACGTATTAAAACACCAATAAAATTGCCTCTTATTAATGGAGCGTACATTCAGTTAAATAGTATGCGCACAGGACTATCCTCAAGTGGAGTATTTCCTTGTTAAATAATCCAGACATTTGTATAAATTTGTTCATAAAGTTAAACAAACCTAAATTTGAGCTTCAAATACGCAATTACAAACTTAAAATTAGGGGTACTGGGATAACTTTTGGCATTTCATTGAGTAATAATAACATTACTATTGGTTATGCATTGTGATTTTGTAATGTGCATGCATGCATAACTAAATACATAGAGATGAACCACTGAGGTATGGAAATCAATGCTTCATGTAGACATGATATGGTGTTTGTGGGGATAATGCATAGTGTTAAAGATAATATTCCTGGGTATGCGTGTGTATGAAAGTGTGTATCAAATAATTATTAACCCAAGTGTGTAAGCCTGCGGTAGGACTTTAAAAATTATATGAATCGTTTTCGTAAATGTGCATACCTATGTTCATATGGAAACACAAATTTGACTATTGGTAAGCATACTGTGTGGGCAGAATACTACATATATGTATTTATATAGTTATGCTTATATATATAGGCATGTATATATGTTTTCAGCAAGCGGAGGGGACGGGGATTGTGCAATATGACCACGCGGAACATTGAAAATGTAAGAATTACAATTAATGAGATTACGCACCATCACGTGCTGCTGTGAATCCGGAACTCGTCGATTAAACGAAGTAAAACATTTGAATTGTGTGCAACAAACAGTTTTACAGCGAAGCCCACATATTCAGCAATAGCTTCACTCAGCGGTGCCTAAATTTGGTTGACAGATAAAACAAGCATGTGTTGAATTGTATTTACGGAAACAGGCCGTTGCTGCATTGCTCGTCTTGTGCGTTGGCTAATATATCTACGCATTTGGGCGCCAATTTGCAAGCAACGGTTAAAAAGCATTTAGTTTTGTTCTTTTATTGTGCCAAATGCTTTTTTCTCTTTCACTTTTGATAAGTCATGGTTTGGCATAGAGGTCAGGTGATAAGGACTACATAATGCTATTTGAATTCCCTTTCTAATTGAACTTCAGTCACTTGGACTCAATCCCAATTTGAATCGGGATTATGTGAGTCGAGTTAGCAACTCTAAAATGCTCACCTTTACTGCGAAACACAAGATTGTGTTAACAGTGGCATCTAACACACGCGGATCGGTGATCTAGCACAAATGCGATTTCTGTTGCAATGGTCGAGATTAGTTGGGATTAGTTCGATTATGCCTCTTCACGAATCATGCCACTAAGGGATGATTATTTGACCGGTTAACAAAGTGCTTGTACGTTTGCAGTACAAAGGCTTTGCCAAAGCTAGGCCAAAATTGGTAATATTGACTCTTGGTCATCAAAAATTCTAATAAGACAATGAATTTACTTCTTGCTCGGAAATAGAAGAGCTGTACATGAACTTATGGCATCATTTTGTCTCCCATTTGGAAAAGATTCATAGGTATGTGGATTTGATTGCCAAGATCGAAACACATGGACGATGGCTAAGTGCATAGTGTTTTGAAAAGTCGCGTTTGATTGTAAGAGTTGAGCTAAGATTAACCTATTTAGCAAGACAACTTACGACGGAATTGTAAACTGCGTATTTTGTTAAAACACGTCTTAAGGTGGTGCTATGCCAGGCCTACCACTAAGCGTGCTGCTACCAAGTGCAAACCAGCCATGTGCACTTTAACCCTGTATTTCCCTGCTAAGCATGTAAACTTGCAAGCATTAAACTTGGACGAAGCGTCATCATGTTATTTGCTGATTATCCATCTCAATTGGCTGATATGGGGAGAATAAATGGGAGATGCGGACAAAATAGCTGAAAGATAGGTGTTATGAAACATACCTATAGTTGGAGAATAGAACCGATTGTAGACTTCACATTCTTCATTCTTTGTCAGAACTTCCTTGAAAGGTTTAATCACTGTTTAAGTACTCGTGATTAACGCTTCTGATGAGTTTGCTTGCATTTCTGAAAAAGGCCCACTTTCTTTGCAGTGTCTGCGCCTTTTTATTCTATGCCAGAGAATAAGTCGCAAAAATGAGGTTTTATATTAATAAAGCGGAAGGACTCAAAGATACAGGGTGTCAACTTCGTGCACTTAAATGTTTGGATGCTTAGAGCTGGAACCTTTCTTTAAATGGTCCGACAGGTACTGGCGAACGCCTAATCTTTGCCCATACGGCCTGCTTTAGCTTGGACAATGCTCTCGAAGTCCAGAATCTATCTGGTCGGCGTAGGCGATAAAACATGGCAAAGATGGATTTATTACCCGCCTATTCAACCTAGAATTCATGTAATTCCCCTGTACCCTAATGTCCGAAAAGTGAATTGCACTTTGTGAGCGCACTGCGTTTTGTAACTAAGTAAATATGCTGTAACGATCTTATCGCTTTCATTTTCAAATCAGTGAACTAAATGCACCTGCTTTTAATGTCTAGACTACCGAAGGTTTCATTGGTTTTGATAGATATGCAAGGAACAAATAGCAAAACTTGGATTTACTTGTATATTTGAGCATCTCAGTTTCGCTCAGTTGGTTAATGCTATGACAATATGCTATTTCAGTCGTGCATTTTATGAATTTTAAAACACTCACATGTTTGGGTGTGCAAATGCCATCGCCGAGAAGCCTAGCTTAACTTCCCCACCTCGGTGAGTCGTACCAACCTGACACCATTGGTTGTTAAAAGAAGGAACCCTCTGGTCAGTGTTACAACACGCAGTCCAACCGGAATGAGTACGCTCGAAATTTGCGCCAATACACCACTTGAATAGGTGCGGTTTTGCTTGCCCCACAATGACTCCTACAGACCCAAGTGTTTAGATAGTTGGAATCTCAGGGATTCTACCTAAGCTTGATAGCGCCAAATTTGCAAAGCAATGACAAGGTGTTTCCTGGTTTTTGTACAATTTATTCACATTTTTTAACATTGCAGCTCAATTTTGATGATCCATCCAATGCGAGTGAACAATTTGCGTCGTGGGGGAAGTTGTAATAAAAATCAGGCAAACCTTCCTCAGTGTGGTACACAATATGTAAGATTGCTTTCTTATTTGCACAAAAAATGCCGATCCTAATGCGAAGCATAAAATGTTATGAGAAGCTAACCCAAGTGTTTACGCCTTTGACTAGACCTCCTTCAGTCACGCACGCAGCCATTTTTAGCCATTTTATATTTAAACAAACCACTTAAAACGTTCTCACATGAATGTGTTGAATGAACGAAGGGAAACAAGAAAGCTCTAAAACAATCAAAATTGAAGCCAATACTGGTGCCCATTAGTCTTTACTGGGATAGAGATGTTCTTTCCGACGCTTGAACTTACAGAAAAATTAGCGTTCAATCATACAATGCAAGCCAATTGGTGGGTAGTTCAGTTTTACATTAGTACATGCTCTTACCGATCTGACGGCTATGTAAATGAGCCAATTAAGCCTACAATCACCCACAAGAGTTGAGGATATTGAGGAAAGACAAGTAACTTCATGGCGCACTTGCAATGCGTTAACTTAAGTGACGTTCAATAGTCGTGATTCCAATCTTTGCTACTTGGTACCGCTCTCACAGCCGCAATATTTTAGCATATTGGCTCTATGCCTCCGCGCTCATCACTTATGCTCTGGATTTCTCAATGCTTCTTCTGCAACGACGCCTTCCATGCAGGCAGTGGGTATGAGGTTGCGTTACGTGGAGCAACGATGTTGCAAGATTGCATTAACGGCGCGCTATTCAATTGCTTTACTGTTGAGTTTTTGATGAGGTAAGCCGACCGTGAGCGTATTTTAGAGTCGTATTGTTTATTCCTTTTGTGTAAATGATCAACCGTCTCTGCCTATATCGCCTGTCTTCTGACCCAATATTATGCACTTGACAGCTTTTGGTGTGTGCTTATCCACACTATTCTGCTTTCATGTGAGAGCTTGGTTAGCTTGCATAGGGCAGATGTGTCGACAAAGGCTGCAGCGGCGCGTGCGGATAAGGTCAGAAGCATGCATCCTGTAGTGCAGCCTTACCTCCGCGATTTGATTACAATAGAGGGTCTAGCTTCCGATTACCTCCTCTTAATCACTTCCAGTATATGGCCCTACAAACGACAAGGATATTGGTGGGCCAATAAACTAACCCACTAAAAATCTTTACCCTTAAGGCTCCTTTTTTCAACTTAACAAAGCCTTCAATTATCCGACCCATCAGAATGGTGAAGTCCGTTTTTAACTTTTTAAGAAACACCTTGTTCATTTGCGCAATT
Source organism: Taenia multiceps (assembly GCA_001923025.3). NCBI lineage: Eukaryota > Metazoa > Platyhelminthes > Cestoda > Cyclophyllidea > Taeniidae > Taenia > Taenia multiceps. The sequence goes on from CM010313.2 coordinate 11,504,351, forward strand.
TGAGATTGCCTCGGTTGAGATTATGCATGGTTGGCCCATTTGCGACTAAAATTTAAAATGCCTGCAGACATAAAAACCTCGTTAATAAAAGCTTAGTTCAAAAAATGGAGCTGTTGGTGTTTTTTATACCGAAAGGGATAAATGTTTCACATCTGAGCACTCACTACTGACGCAGTCAAAAACTCAAAAATGTTAAGAATTTGCGGGGTTTTACCGAGAAAACATCTTTGGGAACAAAACAAGGGCAGGTTAGTATGATGGAGAGCCTTGAAGAGCGACTTTAGGATTGGTGTCGTATGGAGAACGGTCACTAAGCGCACACCGTCAAATCAACACAAGAAAGTGGGTTAACACTCAGGCCTGGGCTTAGCAAGTTAGGCAGAGGGAATGAACCTACTCATGAGCATTATGAACCAAATGAGTGCGTACACATAGGTGTGATGAATCGTGGCTCGTCGCATTACATGCAACTTGCATCCTACTCTGACCTTACTGTCAAAGCGAAAGTCCTATTTGATGGACATTACGTGGCTTAGTTACGAGCCATTATCAATTTCTATTCTCAAAAATTGTAGCCCCTTGATTGGAGTGCAAATACTCAATCTACTTTTGAATAGGAACATGTCCACTTGTGCCTCACAAAGAACGGGATTTAAAACGGCGGAAGAGAGAGTGATTGTAGAAATGGACGGCGCATATGAATTGCACTTAATTGCGTAGAGGCCAGTGCTACAAAACCTGAATGTTCAAGTCTGTTAACCAATGCAGCGCTATCATTTCTTCACTGCATCACCTTCCCGTTACCTCTGATTCTTCCATTGCATCCTTATCGGCGCTTTCAACATCATCACTGGAGTATCTAGGGCTTCTCCTAAAGCAGAGTGAAACAAGTGTTCAAGATTAAAGCCTGTGACTGTATTAGTTCCAACTATAGCAGGATGCTTGACCGATTCAACTTCTAAATTTTTGTGCATGAGTTCATTTGCTTTCGCCACGATTTGCCTGTTCAGTGAGTGGTCCCACTTCTTATTTAGGGAAATTACCTACACTTGTTTACGAATTCAGTAGCTTGTCTTTACAAAACAAATTAAAATGAACAGTCCGAGTTCCGAGCTCATGGTAAGCACTTTATTATTAGCATGGATCACTTAATATTTCCTAGGTGTCAATCACATCATTGGACTGTGGCGTTGTTAAGAGGTTGTTGGCTAAAAGCGCGTTCACGCATGAAATCCACATCTTTGCGTGACAAGCTTTTTTGAGCGTATTTTTGTACGTTACTGCTTATATTGCATTGCACAAGCATGAAATTTTTCTGGATGGCTATGATGATCTTGTGATAATTGAGGCCACTTTTGTCGAAGTGAAACATGTCTTACTACTCCAGCTAGTGCAAGGCTTAACTACTTGATCGACAACACTTTTGAGGTGAAAAAAAAGGTATCAACTAATCACACATCGTGATGCATCTATGCCACAATAACGTGAGGTTCCAATAAGTCTTACCTCCACCCTACCATAAATAACCCTGTCTTGTGAAGGGAAAGTTAGTCAGTTCAGGTAAATGGTGACAACTGTCTTGCATATATCAGGCGATGTCATTCTTTAATCCTCCAAGAACCAGATAGACATGATAGCGTGTCTGCTATGTGTCAAGCGACGTAGTCACTTTCGAAGTCGGCGCAAATTCTGTCGCTGCCGCAGCACGTTCGATTGTGCGGCATGACGTCCGGATACCTGATAGGGCTAAATGCGACGGTTGGCAGATAATGGCATAGGAAACTAAAAAATACTATCTAATCAAAATGTTAAACAATAGCGCGGATGAACAGAGTCTGTGGCTGATGATCTGTACGAAACAATGTATGGTGTCTGTGCATACATGTCCATTGCATACTTGAGATTACTAGATTTGAGGGAGAGGGGAGAAGCATTGTTTGTCCAAGTGACATATTCTCTAGGTCATTTCTCGCTTTGAAGATCTGCAGTAAAATTGAAATAAATGTATAACTGTATTTCCTTTTGTCACTGTCACCGTCAACGATGTAGCGAAGAACGCAACTTGCGTGCCCTGCATAGTTTAAACTGCTATCCAGCACTTTCAATTGCAATTTCAAAAAACCATTAGCTTTTACGTGCAGTTTAATCACCTTTAATCACCTAAAGAAAATAAGGAGGGGTTATGCTCTGTGCTCAAGAGCCTTCCCAATTATTACTCAGCCATCGAAGGTAAAGTATGGCTGTAGAAAGGTGCTGTGCCAAGAAAGGTATTCACCTTAAACAGAAAAGTTTCTCAATAGGGCTGAACCACCCACCACTTGACAAGGAATTGCATTTGTATTAATGATTATTAGCATCAATGAAATGGATCTAAAGTTTTTGCAGCTGCACATCCTACAGAAAAGCCGACTTTGCTAAATTCGGTGCTGAGCTTATTTTCGGTGGTGGCTATATAAATTCTTAAGTTGTTTTGACAGCATCATCACTGTCTACTAATTACCGCCCTATATTCAGGTTTTGATTTCTGTTTACCAATGATGTGGTTGCAGCACTACGAAGGTTTCATGTCACACTCGTTGGTTACAGCTGATCACATCAGCCAGGAAGCATGCCAAAACTGTGGCACAAGTGACTAACCATTGAGGAATAGATGCCTTTTATGGAGTCCTTATCAGTCCCATTTCCCTGGATAGTTATGTGTCTCTTAAATCTTAGAGCATATTGTGGAGCTTGGCTGGTTGTTGATCAGCCTGCTACAAGGAGAAAATGGAAGCTGGATGTTAGGAGGCTGAGCGATTGAGTTCAATTTAATTGACTTTGATAATCTGGGGCAGGTATGGTGTGGGCGGCAGCATATAAAGCTTGCCTGGCGCCTGGTTCAGAGTGATCAGCAAAGCTCTGACAACAGGTGGAGGCTCAGCATCGCACTCTGCTGTGTTGATGCTTGCGACGGATTCGAATTGTGTTCTCTTAGGTAGGTATTTTATGGCGATGGGGTTTTTGAGTATCCCTTTCACCTTCGTCTTCTTCAGTATCCATCGCTCCCCTACTTTGAACCCTTCCTGCTTTCCTTCCACATTTTCCCCACAATGTCGCCATAACAAAGCTTTAGTTTCTTCCACTACTGCAGAGAGACGTCGTTCCTTCCTGCTCTTACCGCATTATTTTTATAATGCATCACCCTGCTGAACCGCTATTGATTAGTGTAATTGGTTAGTCACATCGAAATTGTACTATGCTCTTACTGTCTACTTCTTCAAAATGCTTGCTGATCACTTAAGGAAAATATGGCATGTCTTTTAGTGCGTGATTTCCAACTTTTGCCAGCAATCTGTAAAGTCAAAATGCGTACACTTTCAAATTTGTTGTTCCCATACACTCTAAGATTGTGCTGATTTTATGGCGGTTTAAGGTCAGAATTTGGAGGCAATGCTATGTCATTCGACATGAAGACCGAACCATACGAATATTTGTTTCTCCATTTTACACAGATTGATCCTGATATCGACATAGATCGGTATCAGAGTTCCGCTATTGCAGTATTCACCCTAGAAATGGATCCTTTACGATATCTGTGACCCAAGTTTGGCCTCGTTTGCCCTTAGAATGCGTATGGTTTGATGCCTATGTTAAAATTATGCCGTTATGTAACCTTGAAGCCGATCTAGATCGTTGCCTATGACCCGATCCACGTTGAGTAGTGGGCCAGTTGACATCTAACTCAAAATCTATCGCCATTCAGGAATTTAGAAATGCGTCAGTTGAAATTCACGTAGGCATTGATGGGTTTCAGTGTCAGTGTAACGAATTCCAGCACCCTAGAAATTGCACATTTGTACTTATCTGCAACCGGTTTAAACTGTTTTGAAAACAATGCCATGTTCTTGCATTCAAAACCTTTGATTCGTGTTTAGATGTCATACAAGCTTGCACTTCAGTTTTCTTTGCAACTGATCCCGTGTGATTTGCATTTAAAAAAATAAATGATATTGCTTTCCACTATAAAGTTGGATTACCAACCATGCGTTTTTTCATTTCAATATTATTATTAAAATTGTGAAAGTTATAGCGTAAGGTATGTGAGGACGACCAAATGGAGGTCATCATTAATCAGAGGTGCTATTTCCACTCTACAAAGCAGGTAGCTAATTAATAGCAACATGAAGCCGCCTATATAATATTAAATCTCGTAGAGCAACAAAGTTTGAAATGGACTTGTATAAAACACTACTTTGTCATTTTTGAAACCAATGGAAATCTCAAGCCGGTAAGCAACAATAATATTTTGTGGATAGATGTAAATGCACCTCTTACCTCGTTCGGGCTTTGTATTTTAAAATCAACGTAACATGGAAAGGTAAGTAACTTGCTGCAGGACAAGGAAAAGCCTTTTTGGTACATGGTATTGATCTAGTTCTTCCAACTGCTGCCAAAACTTAAATGCCTGTCAACTCAATCACTGAGTGCCACTTAAATTGTTGAAGTGAAGTATGCGTTTTGTTTTGGTATTCTGCTTGTCAACATAGAATTACTTTGGCATTAGAGCCAGAAGGCAGTGCCTAGCTGACCATCTCATTGATTCATCCCCATCTTTTGTTGATGCAAAGGAGATTGTTGTTTCGACCTATCAAAAGACCTTGCAAGAAGGACACAGAGAGGAGCGTTCCAGCTGGATGAATTTGTTCAAGTCTTGAATGCTCTTGCTGAGGAGACCACTATTGTCTTGCATAATCTTGTCAATGTACAAAAACATGTGCTGCATACGAATTTGGGAGGGAAGCTTTCAGCTTAGTTTTTATTCCCTTTCCTAGAAGCTTCCGTCATACTCCCAAGTTTCAATATGCAGAGTCACCTAATATAGGTCACCTTTAGTTTGAAGATTGCTGCAACAGAACAGAACTGCTTTTATTCCATGACGAAATGCATGTTTAGGAAGGGCATAGGTAAGCGTCGACCTTTGCTTTGACAGCCTCGATTTTTTTTTTATATAGGGTCTCATATACACAGCTAATATCAGTAAAGTCGATCGTTTGAAGAGGCGGTGAGTGCGATGACACCCATTTTCGTATTCTCTTTATTGGTGCGCTCAGTAGCATGGCTCTTCTGCGCGTCATTACATGCCAACCAGAAAAAGAAGACTTGTTGGACGCCATTTGCTTAGTGGTTTGATTGGCTGAGCGGACTGGTGGCAACTCAGGTCGTGTGATTCGAAGGATAGTCCTCAGTCGCATTAGCACATGCTTGTAAATGCACTCTAAAATAAATTAAAATTGCTGGGATCGTAAATTATCCTGTTATCAAAACAAATACTAAGACAGATAATGTCTTTGTCCATATTTTATAAGCCAGAGCGAAGCATGCATTTTAAGATTTTCAGATCAGATAATTTTTAAATTACTTCAAGATCTTCGTCTTTCTAGAATTAACTAAAGGCTGCTGCCAATATCTTAATTTCTAGCGTATTTTCATGATCGGTAAACTTTTTATTTCTCTATTTACAGAGGTCTTCGGCAAAGTCTGGTGGAATTCTGCTAATGGGTAGGCCAGCGCACTTCTCACCAACTGCAGGCAGTGAATTTTGTCAAGATTGGCAAAGCAGGGATGCAAAACTGCCTGCCGAGCATTTGTGCAAGGTGGTGGGTCATTGAGAAGAGGCACCTGGGTTTAAATGAAATGGCGCTGGATACATGTTATCAAATGCCTCTCCTTCTTGGGAAATACTTGTCAGTGATGGGCTTGGGAGTATAGTGGTGGCGACAAGGAATAGAGAGAAGAAAGGAGGACAGCATTGTCTACGCACAGTTAAAAAATCAAGTCCATCTGCGTGATAATTGCTTGAGAGCAAAGCCTATTGGCGTGCCAAGATGGAAACGATGTAGGGTTATAATGTGGCAAATTGGCGATACCCAACCGAGTTTCCTCTGCCTCTACCTCCCATGTTCAAAAAAATGAAGTAAAGTTGCTCAATCTCAGAGCCATTGCAAAATGGTAGATTTTCTGTGGCCATTTTTGCAAATGCACATCCCATTGACCACAATTGGACGCCACTAAAATAACCTCACCTAGCACAATTTCAGGAGAGCGGTACCATCGAGCGATGACTTGCAACATTTGGAGGTCAGACAAACAAGCTTTCTAGTGAGTTTTGAGAAGAGTGGAAATTACCTTTTGATTTAACGCGCGAAGTGGGTAACCGAAAGACCCTTTTAGGACCAAAGTCAGGCAGTCCAAAACATTCCTAGTAACATCAACCAAAAAATTTTGAAGTTTTTAAATTACGGCAAACAACGCCTCTTACATGGCAGTAACGAAGAGTTTGCAGCATTTGGTACATAAAAGACTAACTTAAAATGAGCACAGGCGAAACCCAACTGTAACAGCGCCTGGAGGTAACCCGGTGTTCTTATAATTAAGATCCAAATTCCGTCTAAGATCCACTTTTAAACATGCAAAACTGGGTACTCTCGATTGCCATCTAGGCAAACATGTTCTAGACTAGGAAAAGCAAGCAATCTTTTAAATGTACCTCACAATGTTGGCGTGCTTTATTTCTTTTAGAAGCCTAGTCTCCTTGAGAGCAGTCGAAGGCACACCATGGTCAGATCGTTCAAGTTTAATTCGCTTCAAGGCCTCTAGCTTGCCCGACTCGCGATGGAAGCCTTTGCAAACCACCATACAAGTGAATGGAATTATAAAGTGAATGCTGTTTTTAAATATTTGTTAGCTTTTCCGAGTTGAAAAGACTCGAAATATCATACCTCGACATCACTGCGAAATGCTTACCTGCAAACTGTAAATCACGAGTAAACTGAATTTACACATTATACTAAATCAATGTCAGCATGGAACTGAGGGCTCAAGTTAAATTTATTGGTGTATAAGTCAATAAGTGGTCAGAATGTCTCAGTTGGCAAAATTCATTCTTTTAAAATAACAAAACATTCAACAAACTATCTAATCAGCCTAATTAGTGTCTAAAGCGTTGCCCAATATAGAAAATGAACAAACTAGGACATTGTATCCAGGAAATAAGACACCTTAGCAGTAATTCTACCTTTATCTTTTACGTTTACGCCGGCAGATGGGCGCGTAAGACAACTAAGTAGGTATGTGTGAGTGATGAAGATGTATTCGTGTAGAATGGTTAAAGAAACTAGTGATTACTAGGTAAACAATCAGCTACTTTAAACAGATTAGGCCTCGTTATCAAAAAATCCTCCCTATAAAATCAGCAAATCGTCCAACGCTTCACACCATCAGCTCCAGTTGGTTAATCAAAGCATTGCACAGTGAGACAACTGGACATAAAAATTTTGTGTTTAGAAAGACCAGGGCTGATATAAAAGCTAATTTGTATTGCTGACCTTAGTTAGCTACCAGGTGTGGGGAAGAAGTGGATAAAAAGTAGTTGAAAATTTAAAAGTGAGTGTTGGCGGTATGAAAGGACTATACAATATTAATTGTATTGTTTTTAAAAAGGAGATCAGTACAATCTTAACAAGGACTAGAAAAGTTGCTTTTACAGCTTCAAGGAGATCGACACACGGTTCCGGTTGCATTATCACCTCTCCTCAAAAAGCGCATCTAAGTAAGCATAGGCAGTACGTAGGCCTTCGTCCCCTAGAGCACCCTCATCGGTGCCACCACAATGAGCTGCCTTCACTCATGCCATCAGGTGGTTTCTTTTTTCGAGGTACTGATTTTCTATAAGGTCCTCGTGGTGGGTGAAGAGGATCGAAGCTTCTAATTAAAAAAAACTGCATGGCATTGCATCCACTTGGGGCCACTTCATTGCTCTTTTGCTCACGTTATGCCCTGAAAAATTACCGAGTAATAAGTGACTGAAAGTGGTGCCGGATGCAAAAAGTCATAACCGATCTAGGAGGAGCAGCACTCTGCGTCGACAACTGCTCGATTCAGCATTTTTTAGTTGAGAAAGTTAAAGGCAGGACCTTAGTTTTAAGGGAAATGAATGGAAGACTTTATGTAGTCTGTCTTTCCGTCAGTGCTCCCGCAACAGATGTCTCCTAGCCCATGATGTTCAGCTTTAGGATCGATTGAACCATGGACCCTTAGAATGTCTCTTCTTATAAACATATGCATAGCCGATCTCAAAAAGAAGCCGAGTAAGCTGATGTGTGGTCTATCACGTAGGTCATTCTTAAATCCTCCGTCTCTAACAGCCATGAACAAGAGCTATTATCTAGCTGGCACATTGGGAATGCTTTGCTCTAGGGACCAGCCAAAGGTGACTATCATTTATATGCACTCATTAAAATTACTCCCCAAGGTCTGTCATCGATGTGGTGCCTAAACTTTCGATGGTATTGACAGCAAGCTGGCCAGCAGTGTCTATAACGGCCTGATTTCATTTCACACTTTTTAATGGCTTTGTCAAGTGATTTGCCTAATTATCATCCGGGTGATTTGTTAGGTGGGAGATCAACGAGCTTACTTACCAAAGCTGTTACTCGACGAAGAGCAGTCAGAACAATTAAATCATATTTTAGTGAAAAATGATGCGCAATCTTCTTCATCTTGTCCCTCATTCGTTTGATCGCCGATTCACCATCCATCCAGTTTTCCTATTCACACAAACTAAATTCGCATGTGGATTGCGTTGATCGGGTGCACCTGCATCTGACTGAAGTAAGCAGCACATACATCAGCTAAAGTGCCACTGAGTACTCTTTGCGCTCTTTTAACCAGATATGCATGCATAGTCCAGCAAAGCTTTTGTCAATCTTTGGTTGCGGGGGCTTTGTGTGAATGTCAGTCGCCTTCGAGCTCCTATATATTGCGAAAATCAGTCTAATTATCAGCACCCTTTGCCATTACCTCGAACCTAATCTGCGGGGTGTTGCTTAGCCAATTTTCTTCTGCCGCAAGCACAAAGAGCAGGCAAAAATAGACCCCTAAGTTAAAAGGGCTAACCAAACTTCGCTAAATTTCTGCCAAATAATTCTCGTCATTTTATTGGCATTGTGACCCATTTGTCGAAATAAGGCGGATAGATAATAGGGTGTCCAAAATGGTGCGGAGAACAATCACTGCAGTAGACTCGGTGTAGCGCATCACGACAGTTGAATTTTGCAGATTATGAAAGCGAGCGTAAGACATGACGTCTAATCAGTCACGTGAAAAATCGATTAGTGCATCGTGGCTTTGCACTGTTGGTTGGATGGCCTCTCGTCTGCCCAAATTGCGGCAACTAAATGTACATGCGCGCACCCATCCTCATGAAGTGCCCTAAACACAATGGAAAGGTGCGTCGCCTGCTTCATTTGCTCCCATACTTCTGTGCGTACCACATGAATGTATGAACTGCTTAACCCTTTTATTAGGGTGATAAATGTCATCACTTTCTTGTCCATACGAAGGAGACACTATTAAGGTCTCCATGTAGTAGTCTTTACATCAAACACATTGCACTGGCGATAGGAGCAAGCTCACGCTTCTTCCACATATCTGCTCGACAACAAGGTGGCGATCCCTCTGTACAACTTTTTTTATGTTAGACAAACACGCTTGTGTGCTCAATTCTTATATTCACTTACCAAAGCTGCTTGAGACAGCATAATGGCACTGCTTCTGCACCGGGTTTGTACCAAATACTGGAATAACGGGTCTATAGTAACTGTCTGTGGGTGAGTATTCAGGGCTTAACTTGACTCCAGCAATTATTTTACTGAATTATACATTGGATAGTTCATGAATGTATCGTTCACAAGTTACCCTGAGGATGATAACAATTTCCCATTTAAATGTTGATGAAGAGTTCGAGAAGCTTTCGCAGGCCGCAGAACTTTCCAAAAAACTAAGTAAACAATAATAACGGGGCCCAAAACGATACAGAGAGCAATGGCTGAAGTATACTTGGTGTAGCTTTTCACGACAGTTAAATTATGCAGGTTATGAAAGCGAGAGTAGGCCATGACGTCACCATCTCAGTCAGCAAAATTGGCATAGTTTTTTAAATTAGAATGTTATACCTGAGACTGTCATACATACAATGCAATGTTGGATTTGAACATTTCCTTCATGGTGCATAAATCGATACGCATCCCTGTCTCCCTCCACATCTGGGATCGTAAAAGCAGGGTTGTACCGTGTTCCACTGACAGTGATTCATACCGTTCCCACCTATGAAGGTTATGTTCATCCTCATTCTGCTCTACGTCTTGATCTATTGGTCCGAGGTTTGATGCACCACCATGTCAAGATTATGATTGAACGCGGGTGCTATATCATTACTACTACAGAACGTAAAGTGGCTCGTAGAGGAAAATCTTTGCTACGCAACAGTTGATTTTAGACGGAAAATGATTGTGTTAAAGTGCGGCTCCATTTTGATGCTCTCGTGCAAACTGCTTGATGGTTAGATGTTCACTATTGGTAGCGCAGGATCATGTTGACTATGCTAAGGTGAACGTGATGTCGCACTCACATTGTGAACTTGTATTTCTGTATTTCACTCAGAAATGTGCCTTAGCGCTAAAAAAATTTGCCCATGATCAATGTCTTTAAATCAGTTGTTTAGGTAGCACAAGACTTAGTTTTGTGAGATAAAACACAGTTAATGTGTAACGTTATCATTGTTTCACAAAGGAGGTGCCCAATACGCCCACCAACTAAAACCATCAACCATGGTCTATTGCATTCAATTCTAAAGCAAAGTATCGAGTCGATGGAATACAGCAGCTCGCTCCTTCTATCTCATCCTTTTTGTCAAAATAACACTCATTGCAAAGCCAGTGTTTATAAATTACCACTCTTTTGCTGATCACTTTGATACTGATACGATGAGGAAATGGAGCACAGCACCCCCCTGGTACTGGTCCCGTCTCCTAGCTAAGGTTATGCTCACTTCACAGCTGCTGGACCTTAATTATCATTTTACAGGAGTGCTAACTCACACGTACACCGAAGACAACCACCAGTCGTGGCCTATTATTGCTCAGGCTTATATCGAAATGGCAAGAAAATAAAGCCTAGTGTCTTCCTTGTTCTAACTCAATCTTTCATCTTTTACCCATTCATACATGAATCCACGCGTGGAACCTTGAAAGTCTAACCCGTCTATTAAGTGCAACTCAATCATTTACCAATGGCTGTATATTTATTGTAGTGAACCCAGTCAATTTGTACTACTGCAAATTACAAGGATTGTTTGAAGTTACTGAGCAAAACTGCTTTATACGATCATTTAACTCCTTATCCTAATGGCAAATAGATAACTTAGAAACCTCATGTACTTTGCGCACTAGTGGTCTCCATCTGTCTTCTTTCAAAGCGCATGTAAGCATGCCAATTATGGCAAGTCATTGTTTTCCTGTCAATCATTGCTGAATAACCACGATCACTGATAGGGTGGTTATAATAATGGCTCATTTAAAGCGTACCATCAAAAGGTCTGCGTGGTTGGTGGTAAAACAAATTAAATAGTTGAAATTATGTTTGAGATAGTCATGTAATAAGATAGTTTCTCTTTATAAATACTCTGCTTGAAATTTGACTTGGTGATAAGTAAATGAAATAAATTTATATCTGCATGAAACACTAGCCAGTGGGACCAAGAGACAAGTTTTGAGGGAGTCACAACAACGTTGATAAACAGATATTTTACACCAGGTGCCATTTAAAAGTGAAACTGGTAAAACATGAATCGTACAGCTGCAATGACGTCTCCTCGCATGCAATCTGAGCTCTTATTCTAGGCATAAAATGTGTAGTAAGAGGTGAGGGAACAAATAAAGGCGACAAAATCTGAAACTAGGTTTATCCCTTACTATAAGGAGTCCACAGGCTGGCAGTGGGGAATCAACTTTGATGCCCTAAAGGGACGCAAACGAACTTGTTAGTAAAAGGCTACAAATTGCCAATCAGGAGGACATAGTAGCCGATTGAGGAGTGAGGTAGTGGTTTGCTTTGGACCATCCAACTATACTCAGTTAAAGTGCGTTTATTGCCAACGCACAGAAGGACTGAGGTCGAAACAAAAGTTGCAGAAGACGTAGAGACGGATAACCTGCGTTGAAGTAAATCTGGTGCTGGTCAGCTGTCGACCCCAGCTATTATAAAACGGCCAGGGCCTCATAAATCACCCACGCGACTAAAGGGTTGTCACTTGATTTCCCTTAAGGAGGCATATTTTTTTATTGCCAACTTTAGACTTTTAACCTGCTAATTCTACTCTAACCGAAAATTTTAATTCCCTTTGTTAATTGTAGATAAGACGGGTAGGAATGGAGCGATGTGAATTACTTTTCTACAGCTTAAGGCTGCAGCTACCAATGTCAATCAGAGCAGGGACTAGTCACTCACCAACCGACATACCTCTGAGCAAGTTCTGCTTTGTCTTCTTCAGTCGCAAAGACGATACCTTCCCATTGGCATGATTTACAAACCCCCGTTTAGGGAGGTGCATACGAGACTCAATTCGATTGCAATTGAGGCACGGAGCTGGCGTTGCTTCACTTGCCCTTTTCAGTAAGTTTCTATTGATTCAATCATCTGCGAAGGGAAGGCCTTCCCCTATAACACGTTGGACGCGGATATTCATTGGGGCAGATAGTTTGTTCTGTCCTATTGAGATTGTCTCACTCGTCGCAATCAGCAATGTAGCGCCCGGTGCCTCCCTTGATGATGAACTGCAACAAACGGAAGTTGCATGTGCGAGTGTGAGCGCTGTAAATTATCGATTTGCCAACCTAATAACCAATGCGCAACAACTTCTTAGCAGATATTAGTATCGATTGATCGATTTGTTAACATGACTGAGTCGGCAGTGTGGCGCGCGTTGAGAGCGCAAGTCAATATCAAAGGCAACTGCCTTTCCATTTACCCACCCTGCGAATTGTACATGCCTTTTAGAGTGGTGGCAATTGACTTTGTGTTATTGGTGGAGCATTTTAAGCTTAACTAATGCGACCTCGTCTCTCAGTCGATCAGGAAGGAAATGAGTGAGCGCAGCGAGTACTCAGACATTTTCGCAAAACTTGCAGCAAAAACCAAGGCTTTCCAGGGCAAAACATTAAAAATGAACGGTTTCTTCAAGTTGCAGACAAACGAAAGTTCATTTAGCAATTCCCTGGATCACTTCGAACAGCAGAAGCAACGCGCTTGCTGTTTTCACCTGAATTAGTGGTTTGTGTACAATCCCTCCTTTCAAACCACTCCTACCATAACAGATTTTCTATCTGCGCTCCAGTCACTCTACATAGCAATAATTTTCATTGATAATAAGGTAAAATATTTCATTTTAACCCTATATTGTATATATATTTGCACATCAGGACTACGTTGAGCTCAATAAAGGCCCTCGTTTAATTGTATAGACGATGAGCAGCAGAGCATTTGTGACTGGTTAGATAATTAGACGCAGGAAGGCTTTACAAGAAAGCGAGTTTTCACAAACAAGGCACATATTCATTTGATGCACTTAGTTGAAATTCAACGAAAGCATTAAATACAATGCGTAAAGAATGTTAATGAAAGACTGTAAGGAAAAAGCATTCGATTTTTTCGGAAAATCTACAGGCCAGTGTACCTTACATGTCAAGTCTTCCAACTAGTTTTGTTTGAATAAAAGGAGTGTAGTTACTTTCACACTTCCTGTAGAGGAACGTGACGAATCCTTGGAGGGTTGGCATTGAATTTTGAGGCAGATGCAAAATCCACTATAAGTCTGATCGGATTAGACTTGATGCGTTTTGTGGAAACAGCTCAAAATCATTTGGTCTTGTTTCCAACAAATCGCAGGGCCTTCCTTTCATGCAGAATAGTCGAGACACATTCCTACGTCTAAAATTTAAACTTCACTCAGAATGCGCAAACGCTCTAAAAGCTATCACATTTATTGTAGCGCTCCGAGACCTCCTTAAAGACACAAAAATGGCATAAAACTTGGTCAGACTGCATATATTTAGCAAACAGAAAGTTATTGTGCTGTTGGCCTGGTTGGGAGGCAGGCTTACCCGGCAAAGGCAATATGGCCATTGGAAATTCATACACTCATGACGACTCTGAATAGTTAAATGGCTTCAGTGGCTTATTAAATAGATCGAATCCAGCACAAGCTGGATTTATCTGCCAACTTATCTCAAGCACCACTGATTGAAGTTGATGCTGAATTTATGTAGATTTCGCTGCAGAACTGATCGTTGCATAAAATTCTCTAGTTTTCTCAGGGATAAACTCACAAGTTTTACGTATTTTACTTCATTTAGTCGGTGAGTCCTGCTTTCACAGCATAGCAGTTGAAGCTGCATAACCCCAATAATTGCAATTCTTACATTTTCGATATTCCGGTTGTTTTAATTTGGTGCGACCGGCGTTCTCTGATTAAAAGCGTGCTTTAGGACTCTTTAATTTACTTTTTAGGGCTAGATTTACAGCCGCTGTGGTTATGATAATCACTTTAATTATTACATGGACTTAAATTTCATTTGTTAAAAGTCTGCTTATTGTTTTCTTCTCAGTAGTAATGGTAGAAAGCAGCGTTAAGAAAGGAGCATTTGCATTTAGGCGAAAAAACTCACAGTCTGAATAGCTACAAAATGAAGTAAGAGCGATGGATCGAGAGAAGATGATAGGCCTGATTACAGAGGCCAAGTCGAGGCATCTTTTCGACAAGATGTGGTCAGATTTGGTGGAAATGAGCAAAGATTATGACAAAAAGTACACTTGCTAGCTTTAGTGGTCTCGTTTGACCCGAAGCAGGAAAAGCTTTGCTAAAGAGGAGACGAAATCAGCTTTCCTCGTCAAAATACAGGGCAATGCACTGGTCTCGTTTGGCTCTCTCGCCACGGTGTTCTTGCGAATCGATAAATGCACATGATGAGGTTGCAGGGAGATGGACAAAGACATCGCGTTGGGAGTAACAATGCTATGGAGGCCACAAAGGAATTGGTTGGGTCAAAATCGAGGAGTTCTTGCATGCTACAATCGACTGCAAAGTAGAAGTGGGTTTGCCTACGTAATAGTATAGAAACGCTGGTAGAGTCAAGCAGACCAACACCCCAACGTTCGATTGGCATTGATTGCCATCACAACTGGAAATTCTGCTATGATTGTAGTGCAAGTAAGAATGCACGGATGAAGATTTGCAAAGAAGTAAAAATATCTAAAGGTGCAACGCTTCCTTATGGCATGCTCTAATCGTAATTCAAAATAAATACAAGCCTAACAATAAAATGGACGTATTTCCAAATATTGTATCGTATCCCTAATTTTTTGGGATCAGTTCCTTTTTACCGCCAATTAACATGGAACATGCTTAGCATTGCAGCTGCAGATGATATTTTGAGAGCGTCTTACCTTAATTCTTTTGTCCTACTGGCTAAAATACAAGCAACAAATTAGATGAAGATAAGATTGGCTTGCAGCAAAACTGAAGGGAAGCGGTTGCTTTGAAGGGGGACCGTGATCAGACATCTGCCACGACGGAGAAATACATCTGTTGCCAAACACTCCACTTTCCAGATAAACAAAGGGATTTATGGGTGTGAATGCAAATATTTCACCTAAGTGACTAGAACCTTCGTCTTGTCCATACCACACCAGATACGGGAATTGGAAGTTAACAAACTTATCATGATCACGGGAGCATGGGTAGCGCAACTACACAAATCATCGCTCGGCTTACATTTTTAAGCTAAAATAGTGCCCATTTGCTGCATTTAGCAGGTTAACATGCAAATAAATTGGCATTAGGCCGTTTTAATGTTCACGGCACTGAGTGTGGTTTATGAACTGGAGAAGCGCCAATACGAAATGCTCACGTTTTGCCATTTTATTTAAATAGCTTTGTTAAGAAAAAATTGGCTTGTAACTTTCTTCATCTTCTATTATGAAAGCAGAAAGTACTATAAAAATGTAAAGAAATGCTGTCTTTGGAAAGACATACTTAAGCCTGAAATGGTACAGAGGTTTACAGTCATAACTCATAGCCACATGAGGAGGTGGTACATGTCCAAATTCGTTAGAAGAAACACAAGCTAATGTAAAGAGATTTAAACTTAAACTTAAACCTAAATGTGCCTACTATTAGCATTGACTAAGGAAAATGAGTAAAGACTTAGGATGGTAAAATTGAACACACAAGGATCAAGGGTTTGGTTTAAATGGCAATACCTAAAATCAGGTACCCTTTATAAAAAAACGGAAAAGCGATGGCAATATGCTACGTATTCAACTAACTTGACTAACTTAAAAATGACAAACAGAAGAACAAAAATAGGCAGGGGTTGGAAAAGGGAAGTACCAACACACTCGCACTTAAATCGCTATCGTAAGTTTTTTGGTGGAGAGGACTGCGTGTTCGTTATTTGTTAAAGGCATTTTGAAGCCGATCAGTAGATGTAATGCATATAAGCATGAATAACAGCATCAGAATGAAGCAAAGGCACATTCTCCACACCACCACTGCATTCATCCACTGTGTTGTTGTGCCGTGAACGCAGATATCGGGCCGCACCTGCATATGACCTCTCAAAAGACGCAGCCACGACTACAGCGCCCGGATTTTGCGCTGTTAAAATAATTGAGAGGATTCAACAGGCATCCTTAACTCAACGTCGCAGGTCTTGCACGAGATATTAGGCTTAATACGCGTCTTTTGATGAAGGCTCTGTTGCAAACATGCATATAAAAAAATCCAATCGATCGATTCATATCGTCGAATAGATATTTGAGCGAACAGCATCGGCGGTGGCACCAGGACTGTGGGTGGCAGTAGTGACAACAAAGGGTTCCGTAAGGAGCATGTGTTACTCAAAACACTGACGATGCCATTAAAGCTGATAGCACATTCTAAAATAAGTGCATTCCTACGTATCCAATGGAGATTTAGACTCTAACGTGATGGACAGGGGTACTGTCAACTATCTTTCAACACTTCCATTAAATGGGAGTAAAATTGCTTTTGACTTCGTAGCAAGTCGCAACAGCGCGCTATTGAAGGATACGGATATCATGATGCAAATACTGTCACTATCCTGCACCATATTAGAGGTCGCGTCCAACATCAGGCTGTGAATTAAGGTGCTTCTGAGTCTTGACGCATGACGCTTTGATGCTGCCCACCACAGACTTTAGCATCGACCATTATGGCAAAGACAGGAGCAACAAGAACATGCTTTTGGTATTGCAGAGCCTCTGGCAGTCCTGGTGTTGCGTGTGCTTAGCTCCTTGCTTGCCTATGCAAAGAAGCCGATCTAACTGACTGGCTGACGACGCCAGCAGCAACCTCCACAAACAGTGTCCACTTTAGCACCGATTCCTTTGCTTAGCACGCTGACAACTTTATTACTTGCTTTGCTTCTCCCCTTTGCTTTCGCTTATGCTCCTTTAAATCTACTGCCCCAAACACCTCCTCCCTGAACAAATTGCTCTCCATCGAAGCCTCATCAGCTGACGCATGATTGGGAGCAGATGTGTTACCTCATTGGATGTTTTCGCCCCTTTACGAATTGCCGGCTTTACTCCCTCACCTTCACAACCATTATAGCAGAACACTCAATTGATGTATCGATCAATGGACATTGAACGTAGAGACCTTGGCTTGCTAGACCCTGACGGCAATTGTTAAGCTATTGCAAGCAGGGCATGTTTTACCATTGCATTCGACTGTGACATGCAGATTGCCCGCGATTTTGACTCCTAATTTCACTGCGACCTCTCTAGCACTGTTATTACGAACGCATTTTTGGAGCATGATAACTCTGCCCATATCTCTACAACCACGTTACTGACTTTCATCAGTTTGCAAGGACGCCGTAGCGAGGGGTCCAAACCAGACCGACGCAAATTTAGCACTACTACAGAACGCAAAATAGCTCATACAGGAAAATCGCCATCCGGCAACTGATTTTGGGTAGGGAATGGTTGTGTCGAAGTGCTATTTTACTTTGAGGCTCTCATTTAAACTGTCTAACGGTCAGATAATCACTGTTAATAGCACGGAAACATGGTGATGCCTTCACTTCATTCGCTTGTAGCTATTTATTTCACTTGAAAATAAGCCTTACCACTTATAGAATCTACTTACTATTACTGATTTCAAATCGGGTGTGTGGGCAGAGTCTGGACAGTACTTAATCGCGCAAGACTTTACCCCTTGAGATAAAACATTGTTAATGGGGTAAAATGACCATTGTTTTACAAAATAGCTACCCGATATGTTTACCAAAGAAACTCATTAACCATGATCTACGTCGGTCATTTCTAAAGCCAGCCGTTTTGCATTTTATTTCATCATTTTTTAAAGCAGTGCTCATGGCAAAGCGAGTGTGCTCTGTTTATCATTACATTTTAAGCGAACTACCTTGAACGCACAGAGACCTTGTCAATCATTGCTGAATAAACATGGCTGCAGACGGAAGGGTTAAGTTAATGGCTTATTTGAATCGTACTGTTGGAAGGTTTGTGTGACTGGTTGAAGGACAATCCACATGATATAATTTATGTTCGAGGTGGACCTGTAATAAGGTGGCTCCTTTTATAAAACTGCTGTGAGTGAAAGGCATTCAGCCAAGGCGAGACAGACCACCTCCTCTTCTCATAAATACCCGTCTTCAAATTTTACTTGATGATGAATAAGTGTAGTAAATCCATATGAACAAGAACCATTGGTCGTGGAGCCCAAAAATGCCAGGCTCAGCGTGAGCAGGAGGTAAGTTCTGGGAGGTCACAGCAACGGTGTTATAAAACTGTCTTGCGCCAGGCGTTTCCTCTCATGCCATACGCGCTCTATGTTAAGCACAAAAGTAGACAGAGAAAGGCGAGAGAATAAATGGAGGAGGTGACTAAGTAAAGGGCTAAGTAGAGGTTTTGTTTCTAGTGGTCCAACTCTTACTTCGGGGAACCCACAAGCTGCAAGCGGGAAACCAACTGCTTAATCTCTCTAAAGGGACGAAAATGTGCTTGTCAGTAGATCACAAAATGTCAATTCGAAGGGCGTAATAGCCGGTCGAGGCATGAGAAATAGTTTGCCTTGGACCATCCAGCTGTACAAGACATAGGTGTATTTATTGTCAACGCGTGGAAGAACTGACAGGTCAAAACGAGAGTAGCAGAGACCGTGGAGACGGAAAAAACCTGCGTTGAAAGAGGATCATTTTGGTTAAAGCATGTAAGCCAGGTGATGATTTATACATTTGCGCTCCCCACGCTCCCATGGTCATGATAAGGCGGTTCACTTCCAATTTCCGTATCTGGTGTGTGGTATGGACAGGACAAATGTTCTAGTTATTTCGATCAAATATTTGTATTCACATCCATAAATCTCTTTATTTATCCGAAAAGTACAATGTTTAACTACAGATGTGTTTCTCTTTCGTGGCAGACATCTGAACACGGTCCTCTTCCAAAAAATCGTACAATGAGGATTCGCGGTTCATGAAGCAGCAGGTTCCACCAAGCATCCTCTTCCTCTTCAGTTTTGCTGCATGCCAATTTTGCCCTTACACAGTTCACTACTTGTATCTCAATTAGTAGGGCTAAAGAACAAAGACAAATCGCTCTCAAAATATCATTTGCACCTACACTACTAAGCATATTCCATGTCAACTAAACATCAAAAGAATAGATCCCAGAAAATTAGAGATACATTGCGATACTTGGAAATTCGTCAATTTATCGTTGGGTTCATATCGCAATTTGAATAGCACTTGAAGCATGGTATAATGACGCGTTACATCTTTGGGTGCTTCTTACCTCTTCACAAATCTTCATCGTCACTTTCTCGACTGCACTACCACCATAGCAGAATTTTCAGTTGAGATAACGATCAATGTCAACTAAATGCCGGGGTCATGGTTTGCTCGACTCTGACAACGCTTTAAGGCTGTTGAGTGAGCAAACCCTTTCCATCTTCGCAGTCGACTGCGGCATATAAAGAGCCTTTGTTTTTGACTCAGCCAACTACCTCGTGACCTCCACAGCATTGCTAACCTCAACGCACTTTTCGTTTTGCGATGTATCCGTCCATCTCTCTGGAACCCACCATGGGCATTCATCGATTCGCAAGAGCGCTGTGGCGAGGGAGTCAAACAAACCCGGCGCAGTGCCATGTATTTTGGCTGGAAAAGCTGCTCCTGTCTCCTCTCTAGAAAAGCTTTTCTTACTTCGAGTCGAACGAGACAATATAAAGCTAGCAACGTGTCCTTTCTGTAATAATCTTTGTATACTTCCACCAAATATGACGGAATCTTGTTGAAGAGATGCCTCAACTTGGTCTCTGTAACTAGACGCATCATCTCCTTCCTCTCCATTTCTTTTACTTCACTTCGTTGCGATCCAGACTGTGGGCTTTTTCAACTGGATGCAACTGCTCCATCTTCAACGCTGCCTTCCACCATCATTAGTGCGAAAAACTACAAGCAGGCTTTTATTAGGTGGGCTGTAAGTCATTACGATAAGCAAAATGATTAGTATAATTGCAGTTGCTGCAAATTTGTCCCTGCAAAATAGAGTAACCAGTCTCAAAATATGTTTTTAATCAAAGAGCGCAGTTTGCTTGCCATTTATCTCACGACTGTGCGGACCTCAACAGTTGTTGGAACTAATAATTTTTGACTTGAGCCACCAACGATCATCAAATAACCAATGGGAACCCAAGTTGATTTGAATTTTTTTCTGAGCATTTCGCAGTGATATCGAATTACGATCTCCTGAGTTTTTTACGACTCGAAAAGGTTGGAGAAGGTTTGTCAGAAGTGTTCATTTTACCGTTCTAGGCACTTACGGAGTGGTTTATAAATATCTGGATCGGAAGTCAGGACAGCCGAAGGCCTTGAAGCGAATTAAACCTGAGCTTTATGACCAGGGTGTCCCTTCGACTGCTCTCGAGGAAATTGCGCTACTGAGAGAACTGAAACACCCTAACATTGTGGCGTAAATCCAGGACATCTATGACTCTTTTCTAGTCTAGAACATGTTGTTCTACATGACGGCCGACTATGCCTAGTTTTTGAGTATTTGGATATGGATCTCAGGCGGTATTTGGAGCTTAATTGTAGGAACACTGGATTGCCTTCAGACACCGTTAAAGTAGGATTCCGCCCATGCTCATTTTTCATTCAGTCTTTCATGTACCAAATGCTGCAAGCCCTTCGTTATTGCCACGCACGGTACATTATCCACCGTGATTTGAAACCCCAAAACGTGCTGGTCGATGTTACTAGGAGCATTGTTAAGCTGGCTGACTTTGGCTTGGCTAGGTCTTTCGGTCACTCACTTCGCGCAATGGCTCACGAGGTAGTTTCTGCTTGCCTCAACACTCGCAAAAATTGGTCTGACTGATCTCACAATGTTGTAGGTCGTCACTCTGTCGTATCGCGCCCCGGAGATTCTGCTAGACGAAGCTGTCAATTGCTGTGGCGTCAATATGTGGTCTATGAGCTGTGTGTTCGCAGAAATGGCCACAGGAGATCCGCTGTTTTGCGGCGACTCTGAGATCGACCAACTCTACCAAATATTTCGAATGAAGGGGACACCGACAGAGGAAACTTGGCCAGGTGTTGCAAGACTGCCAAATTATATCCCTACATTGTTTCCGTCTTGGCACTCCATTAGGCTCCGCTCTCAAGAAAAGATCATGCGTGCACTTGATGCAGGAGGTCTTGACCTGTTAACCGTGAGTGACCATCGCGTCCCACCCTCCCCTCTTTGTTTCCTTTTGTTGCCACTGTCGTTCCAAGTCCATTGCTGTTTTTAAGAACCGATGCAACTCATTGGCAAATCAATTTTTTGGCATTTTATCAGTGTTACATTATCGTTTCCATGAAGGTGAGTGTTTGTTGACATGAGGCACCACTATCTCATTTAAACCCAGGCGCTTCTTCTCTGCGACCCACCATCTCGTATAAGTGCGCAGCGGGCTCTTTTGCATCCCTACTTTGCCGATCTTGACAGAAAGTCGCTACCTGACGTTGGTGAGGAGTACGTTGGCCTACCGATTTGCAAGATTCCACCGGATTTCACCCAACTATTCAATGCCTTGATCAACATTGACGGGAGCGACCTGGAAGGAGAGGGTGAGGAGTGGATGAAAGGAGGAGAGGAGACCTTGGATAAGATGGTAGTTTCTGTTTCCTACTCTTTCAGCAAATTGTATTTGCCCCTAACATCTTGCGTCGCGTTGGCTTATTAAGTTGAGGATGCGGCCTTCAACGATGTTACTGGGTGTATCGAAGCATCAGGTCTCAGCGCCTCATGACAGGTTTGCAAAGGAGGAATCGATGAAGTCAGGAACTGAGAAGGCACAACGCTTCTCAGATCCCAAAAAGCCAGTTGCAGAGCCTCTGCCCGAAAAGCATGATGTCAACATGTCAACCGCTTGAGCTGTCATTATTAACATTCTCACACACACCTTTTCTTATTTTTAATGCCAACTGGTGGTTAAAATTCGATGCTGTTACTACATTTACCGTGCTTGTTGCTCACTATAAGGCACTATTCTCTTTTTATCGGTAGATGTTGAAATTAGTGGGAAGGGAGGGGAGGCGAATATTTTTGTAGCGTCCTATGTCATTAATTCGTGGTGGGATCATTAAGGTTCAGCCAGTCAGGGTGTGGTATAGCTGTTTCAGATGTCATTGTTGGAGTGGCAGCATAAGTTTGTGAGCGTTTTCTCATCTGCGGTGCTCGGCAAGCTGTATTTTGCACAAAATGAAGCAAGTGTGGAATACCACTGCGTTGAAGCTTCTCTTTGTGTCTGCGATAGGTTTGATCTGGTCTTCACAGTCCTGAAGTCCAAAAAGTTCAAAGATACAGATTGGCAGGGGTCAATTTCAGGTCCTTGCAGTCTAACGTAAACGTTGGTAATCTAGAAAGTTGGCTTTGAATTTCTGCTTTGTTCCTCTTGACTCTTCCGCTCTACCATCGTCATCATCAGATCCGGCAGGTTGAAACACAAAGGCATTTCTACCTGCAGTTGATGGCTTCCTAGAAACCCAATGCATTGTCCGCATTGCTGCTGTAATTGCAAAAGAGGAAGTTCATTTCCACTCAATGGTGGTCGGTGCCGAACTTGTATGCATACTTATTAAATTGCAGTTATGTAAAACTGACAATCAAGTTGTCACGATCGGTC
Organism: Taenia multiceps; assembly: GCA_001923025.3. NCBI lineage: Eukaryota > Metazoa > Platyhelminthes > Cestoda > Cyclophyllidea > Taeniidae > Taenia > Taenia multiceps. The sequence goes on from CM010313.2 coordinate 11,527,446, forward strand.
ACATTTGGAGAGATTTACGCATGCACGCGCCTGGATCTTCAGATGACTGGGTGGAGACCAGTCAAGCCATCGCAACGACCTGTGATTAGGTGACGTCACTAGCAGTGCGAGAATCTTGCTAGTCCTTAATTGCGCCATGGAAAGTTTGGCTGCAGTAGACGCTTTGACTAGCACCCAAATGTCCACGTCTTGATGTCTGCGTGAGATGTGGGAGGGTAGAGTAAGTATGTGGAAGGCCATTCATGGCAAAGTCCCACATTGGTGTGGATGGGTAGGCTCATAAAATTGTCGTTCCAACCCTCTGTAACACCTAGACTGCTTACATTCGGTCGTGATGAGAAGGCTTTACTGCAGTTTATCTACCGTTGCTTGCACTTTTTATGCATATTGCAAAGTTCGTTGATGAAAGTCTGGTAGTTTAAGCCACCTCCTTTGTTTTTTCTTCCCTTCTCCCTACTAGCGTCTCTGTCCATGCCTGACCGTCTATTGCAAATCGGTCTTCAATGGTAAACAATTTCATTAAATGAAACTTCAATGAGGAAATTGCAGAAACCCTGGTTTTCCTTCGTTCGATCATGACCGATCTCGTCTAAGTTGTTTTAAAAGTAAGGAGGAGCATAAAACTTTGCACTGTTTTAATTCCTCCCCATTTCATCTACACGTCAAATCATTACGCCCTCATTGCCATTCTCTACAACCAACGTAAGTGATTTGCCTCAGGTGGTTAAGACACAGAGGTTAAGATGAGTCACCACAGTTGTCCAGACATCGTTTCGCCCAACCACCTGTATATAATGAGGTCTGAATACTTTCCACAATCTGTCGGCTATCAGCAACAGTCAGGCGCACACGAAGATGAGGAAATAAGAAGCCCCTCCCTCCCGGTGCAAAACACCATCATTAGACATGAACCATTGTGCCTCGCAACAAATAAATCAGTACATTTTACTTCGAGACAACCTATCATAGCTATTCCACAACTTAATCTCTATCATGATCGGTCTAAGTGGCAGGGTCACGGTAGTTGTCTACGTTCGGGTCTTTGTGCAGAACACCTGGTCAGCACTCGCACCCTCCCCAAACAGGCAGCACAATCTTTATTACTGATGCGATTATCGGTCAGAGTTGCCACCACTTAAATACCAGTTCCGACTATTGGACTTAGCAGAAAGATGTTTTGATGAGGCTGGATGAGTTTTAGTTCTTACACAAACACATTCTCCGTGGAGTTGACGGAGGGGGTGGAAAGTTTCATAAGGCTTTCCGTTGAATTGTGCAATCTTTATTCCCCATAGGCCGCACAACAACGCGGGGTAAACATAGGTTCTTGGTAAGGCGCGAAATGAGGTTCATTCTCCCACACATTGATCTACTGAAGTTGTCGATTAGCGGTATTGAATGTGCGTTCACGTGAGGGGAAGAGTATTGGAGCTGGTGTGTGTTGATAAAAGGTCCAAAAATTGCTGTCTAATGGACAGGGCTGTTTAGATTAGTCAGAGTGGAGGTAAAGCTGTGAACTCAACCACTGATTAACATGCAAGACGCACCGCAATGCTTAGCCAGTCTGTCATAGAAATTGTCAAATTTGGATAGACAATGTAGTTGCCACCAAAGTTAACACACACTGTGCCACCCGGTGAGAGTAGGGTTAGACGAGCCATTGAGTTGATCCATTGCGGACCCTATTTGTCAAGTGTGCATAAAATCGCAAGTTATTTGAGTAAAAATTGCATTTCCTCATGACGCTGACACGATGCGTGGAAATAGGGTAATACCGAGTGCGAACGTCAAGATGAGTAATTAGTGTTTGATCTGCTACTTTTTATTTGAGTAGACGAGTGATCGCGTTGAGTGGAAAGCGAAAATACCGTTTAGAAAAACAGGTTAAGGTAATGACGCTGTCATATATTGGGGTAAAGGGGAAAACTCCGTGCGAAGAGGATAAGCACAGAAGTCGTGGAAACAGATGTTCCAGACGGTAAGGGACAATAACAATGGAAATGGTGGAGGAGAATAACATAATGAGATGTCTACCAATGCGCCAGGTTGCAGAGACTGCAGAATTCTTTGTAAGAGCATGGAGACAGAGACGTCCACCTCCATGACAACTTTTATACAAATGTTTACTGAATGTGAAAATGCACTTAAAACTAAGTTAGCGACAAGAACCTTCGGTCGAATCTGGGGAGAGTTATATTTTGAAACAATTTAAGATGCTCCAATTTATAAGGCTTTGTATGCATGATTTGATCTGGTTTGGTAAAGCATGGACAAAGGCCTATCATCTCTCTTAACTCTGTTTTAATACCACAATAATGTGCGATCCCACATTATTTTATTTTAATTCACCTTAGAGTGCATGTACAAGCATAGACCAATGCGACTGAAGGCTTGCTCTCGAATCACACGACCGTCGTTGACACCACTTTACTCAGGCAATTAAATCCTTGAGCGAATGACATTTGACAGGACCTCTTTGTTTTGTTTTGTTATGACACTCATCGCCTCTTCAAACGATCGACTTCATTGGTGTTAACTGCGTGTTTGAAACGCCTTGGAGAAGAGCGAAAAAATTTGTCAGCGCAAAGGTTGACCGTCACCTATGCCTTTCTTCAACATACATTTGAACGTGGAAAAAAAATAGCTCTGTTCTGTAGCACTAGTCTTTGAGCTAAATTTTGCCTGCATTGCGTGGCTTTACATGCTGATGCTTGAGACTGGGACGAAAGCTTCTAGGAAGAGGACAAAATACGAATCTACGGACTCCCCTGTTAAATTCATATGAAGTACATGTTCTTACACATTGACGAGCATACTTTGAACAATAGTTGCCTCTCTAAGGGTAACGTTTGAGGGTGTATTTTATTTATACGATTTGAACGCTCCCATCCATGATCCTCTTGTAAGGTTTTCTGCTAGATTAAGCTATTGGGAGACAAGGATTGATATATTAAGGGATTGGAAAAACATTTTAGCTTAATGCGCAAATTTTCTCATTTTTTGAGGTTGCAGTATTGAATTAACTTCATAACGGCAAACAGAATACCTAAAACCATGCGTGCATTCCAACTTCGCGATTCAGATGACGCGATCTGTTACTTTTACTTGAACCAAAAGTTATTTGAAATTCATGTGCTCATGACGCCTTTAAATAGTTAAAATATCTTACTGGCTTTTTTGAAAAGTCGAAATTGGCTCAAGCTAGCCTCATCTGACAACTTATCTCAAGCACCTCTCAGTGAGGTTTCTGTTGAATTTAAGTGGGATTCGCTGTAAAACTTTTGTTGCATGCAGTTTTATAATTTCCCTAGAGGCAAACTCAAAATTTTTAAGTTTTTCTTAATTTTGTCAGCTAGCTCTACTTTTGCAACATAGCACCCGAAGACACGCAACCTCATTAATCGCAATTTTTTCACTTCCGATATTCCACTTGTTCCGATTCAGTACAAACTGCGCTCTTTGATTAAAAACATATTTTGAAACTGGTTACTCTATTTTGCAGGGACAAATTTACAGCAACTGCAATTATACTAATCATTTTGCTTATCGTAATGACTTACAGCCCACCTAATAAAAGCCTGCTTGTAGTTTTTCGCACTAATGATGGTGGAAGGCAGCGTTGAAGATGGAGCAGTTGCATCCAGTTGAAAAAGCCCACAGTCTGGATCGCAACGAAGTGAAGTAAAAGAAATGGAGAGGAAGGAGATGATGCGTCTAGTTACAGAGACCAAGTTGAGGCATCTCTTCAACAAGATTCCGTCATATTTGGTGGAAGTATACAAAGATTATTACAGAAAGGACACGTTGCTAGCTTTATATTGTCTCGTTCGACTCGAAGTAAGAAAAGCTTTTCTAGAGAGGAGACAGGAGCAGCTTTTCCAGCCAAAATACATGGCACTGCGCCGGGTTTGTTTGACTCCCTCGCCACAGCGCTCTTGCGAATCGATGAATGCCCATGGTGGGTTCCAGAGAGATGGACGGATACATCGCAAAACGAAAAGTGCGTTGAGGTTAGCAATGCTGTGGAGGTCACGAGGTAGTTGGCTGAGTCAAAAACAAAGGCTCTTTATATGCCGCAGTCGACTGCGAAGATGGAAAGGGTTTGCTCACTCAACAGCCTTAAAGCGTTGTCAGAGTCGAGCAAACCATGACCCCGGCATTTAGTTGACATTGATCGTTATCTCAACTGAAAATTCTGCTATGGTGGTAGTGCAGTCGAGAAAGTGACGATGAAGATTTGTGAAGAGGTAAGAAGCACCCAAAGATGTAACGCGTCATTATACCATGCTTCAAGTGCTATTCAAATTGCGATATGAACCCAACGATAAATTGACGAATTTCCAAGTATCGCAATGTATCTCTAATTTTCTGGGATCTATTCTTTTGATGTTTAGTTGACATGGAATATGCTTAGTAGTGTAGGTGCAAATGATATTTTGAGAGCGATTTGTCTTTGTTCTTTAGCCCTACTAATTGAGATACAAGTAGTGAACTGTGTAAGGGCAAAATTGGCATGCAGCAAAACTGAAGAGGAAGAGGATGCTTGGTGGAACCTGCTGCTTCATGAACCGCGAATCCTCATTGTACGATTTTTTGGAAGAGGACCGTGTTCAGATGTCTGCCACGAAAGAGAAACACATCTGTAGTTAAACATTGTACTTTTCGGATAAATAAAGAGATTTATGGATGTGAATACAAATATTTGATCGAAATAACTAGAACATTTGTCCTGTCCATACCACACACCAGATACGGAAATTGGAAGTGAACCGCCTTATCATGACCATGGGAGCGTGGGGAGCGCAAATGTATAAATCATCACCTGGCTTACATGCTTTAACCAAAATGATCCTCTTTCAACGCAGGTTTTTTCCGTCTCCACGGTCTCTGCTACTCTCGTTTTGACCTGTCAGTTCTTCCACGCGTTGACAATAAATACACCTATGTCTTGTACAGCTGGATGGTCCAAGGCAAACTATTTCTCATGCCTCGACCGGCTATTACGCCCTTCGAATTGACATTTTGTGATCTACTGACAAGCACATTTTCGTCCCTTTAGAGAGATTAAGCAGTTGGTTTCCCGCTTGCAGCTTGTGGGTTCCCCGAAGTAAGAGTTGGACCACTAGAAACAAAACCTCTACTTAGCCCTTTACTTAGTCACCTCCTCCATTTATTCTCTCGCCTTTCTCTGTCTACTTTTGTGCTTAACATAGAGCGCGTATGGCATGAGAGGAAACGCCTGGCGCAAGACAGTTTTATAACACCGTTGCTGTGACCTCCCAGAACTTACCTCCTGCTCACGCTGAGCCTGGCATTTTTGGGCTCCACGACCAATGGTTCTTGTTCATATGGATTTACTACACTTATTCATCATCAAGTAAAATTTGAAGACGGGTATTTATGAGAAGAGGAGGTGGTCTGTCTCGCCTTGGCTGAATGCCTTTCACTCACAGCAGTTTTATAAAAGGAGCCACCTTATTACAGGTCCACCTCGAACATAAATTATATCATGTGGATTGTCCTTCAACCAGTCACACAAACCTTCCAACAGTACGATTCAAATAAGCCATTAACTTAACCCTTCCGTCTGCAGCCATGTTTATTCAGCAATGATTGACAAGGTCTCTGTGCGTTCAAGGTAGTTCGCTTAAAATGTAATGATAAACAGAGCACACTCGCTTTGCCATGAGCACTGCTTTAAAAAATGATGAAATAAAATGCAAAACGGCTGGCTTTAGAAATGACCGACGTAGATCATGGTTAATGAGTTTCTTTGGTAAACATATCGGGTAGCTATTTTGTAAAACAATGGTCATTTTACCCCATTAACAATGTTTTATCTCAAGGGGTAAAGTCTTGCGCGATTAAGTACTGTCCAGACTCTGCCCACACACCCGATTTGAAATCAGTAATAGTAAGTAGATTCTATAAGTGGTAAGGCTTATTTTCAAGTGAAATAAATAGCTACAAGCGAATGAAGTGAAGGCATCACCATGTTTCCGTGCTATTAACAGTGATTATCTGACCGTTAGACAGTTTAAATGAGAGCCTCAAAGTAAAATAGCACTTCGACACAACCATTCCCTACCCAAAATCAGTTGCCGGATGGCGATTTTCCTGTATGAGCTATTTTGCGTTCTGTAGTAGTGCTAAATTTGCGTCGGTCTGGTTTGGACCCCTCGCTACGGCGTCCTTGCAAACTGATGAAAGTCAGTAACGTGGTTGTAGAGATATGGGCAGAGTTATCATGCTCCAAAAATGCGTTCGTAATAACAGTGCTAGAGAGGTCGCAGTGAAATTAGGAGTCAAAATCGCGGGCAATCTGCATGTCACAGTCGAATGCAATGGTAAAACATGCCCTGCTTGCAATAGCTTAACAATTGCCGTCAGGGTCTAGCAAGCCAAGGTCTCTACGTTCGATGTCCATTGATCGATACATCAATTGTTGTTCCCAACGCATTTTCCGTTCCGCGATATCTCTGTGCATCTTCCTGCAAGCTCATTGTGGGCATTCATCGATTCGCAAGAACGCCGTGGCGAGGGAGTCAAACGAGGCCGGTTCACTGCCCTGTATTTTAGCGAGGAAAGCTGCTCTCGTCTCCTCTTTATTAAAGCTTTTTTTACTTCGGATCAAATGTAATAGTTCTTGTTTATTTGCATCACATTGATGACATCTTGTCGAAAAGATACTTTAACTTAAATTTTGTAATTAGGCACATCATTCACTCCCTGGCTATTTCTTTCACTTCATTTTGCTGCTATCCAGACAATGAGGGTTTTTGTTTGGATGCAACTGCTCTATCCTTAACGCTGCATTCCACCATTAATACTGAGAAGGTAACAATAAGCAGACTTTTAGAAGATGGACCTTAAGTCAATGCAATAAATAAAATGATTAGCACAACTACAGCTGCTGTGAATCTAGCCCTGCTAAATAAATTAGACAGTCCCACAAATATGTTTTTAATGAGAGAACGCTGTTTGCACTGAATCAAAACAAGCGGAATATCGGAACTGTAAGAATTGTAGTTAACGAGGTTGCGTAGCTTCACGTGCTGTTATGAAAGTAGAGCTCGCTGATCAAATGATGTAAACACCTACAAATCGTGAGTTTACCTCTAAGAAAATTACAGAATTGTATGCGCCAAGTAGTTCTGCAGCGAATTCCACATAAATTCAGCAGTAACATCACCTAGTAGTGCTTGAGGCAAGTTGGCAGATGAAGCTAGCTTGTGCTGAATTCGATTTACTTAGACAAGCCATTGAAATAGTTTAACTACCTAGAGGCGCCATTAGTGCATAAATTTCGAATGGCTTTTGGTTTAATAGAAGGCAACAGATCGTGTCATCTGAATGGTGGAGTTGAAATGCGCACATTGTTTTAGGCATTCTGCTTGCCGTTGCGAGGTTACTTCAATACTATAACTTCAAGAGAGGGAGGAAACTTGCTTCCTAAACTAGAAGTGTTCTGTTAACCGCTTCATTTGTCAATTATCGTCTTCCGGTCGCAGAGAAGTGTTCTAGTCATATAAGAACAATGCAGCCTCAAATATCTTACTGGAGCGGCCACTAATGTCCCGAGGAAACTCGTCAGTACGCAAGAAAGTGCACTTCATATGAATTTGGCAGGGGAGTCTATAGCTTCGTATACACTCCTTTTCCTAGAAGCTTCCGTCCCAGTCTCAAGCACCAACAAGTAAAGCCACGCGATGCAGGTAACCTTCAGTTTGAAGACTGCTGCAACAGAGCAGAGCTGTTTCTATTCTATGTCTAAATGTATGTTGAAGGAAGGCATAGGTGACGGTCGACCTTTGCGTTGACGCGGTTAGTGCTAATGGAACCGGTCGTTTGAAGAGGCGGTGAACGCGATAGCAAACCCGTTTTCCTAGTCTCCTTATTAGTGTGCCTGCGCACGTCATTACGTGCCAATCAAACAAGGAGGTCCTGTCTGATGCCATTTGTTCAAGGATTTGATTGACTGAGTGAAATGGTGTCAACGTTGGACGTGTGATTCTAGAGCTAGCCTTTAGTCACATTTGCCCATGGTTATAAAAGCACTCTAAGGTGAATTTGAAATAAAACAATGTGGGGTCGTGCATTATTCTGGTATTGATTCCGAGGTACAATAGGCAGTAGGTCTTTGTCCATATTTTGCCAAACCTGATCAAATCATACATAACAAGTATTTTTTAAATTAGATTATTTAAAAAATATTTTAGTACATAATTTCAACTAGAGTCAAACGACGGCTGTTGTGGATATCTTAATGGTAATTGTATCTCCACCTTTGGCAAATATTTGCATAAAATTCACAATGAAGGTAGATGCCACTGTCTCCATGCTCTTACAACGAATTCTGCAGTCTGTAAGCTGTCAATTGGTAGGCATTTCATTACATTATTCTCCTTCACCATTTCTTTTGATATTACTCCTTACCGACTAGAAAATTTCTTTCAACGACTTCTGTGCTTATTCCGTCGGCACAGATTTTTCATCCTCAATCCCATGGATGACAGCGCCGTTACTCCAATCTTTATTCTAAATGGCATTTATGCCTTCCACTCGATACGACTCACTTATCTCGGTATTGCTCTATTTCCACCCATCCTATCAATGCTATGAGAGGAGGGTACTTTTTACTCAAGTAATTTTCAATCTCTAGCGAACTTGACAAATAAGGTCCGCAACAGATCAACCTAATGGCTCGTCCAACCCTACGCCCACCGACTAATGCGGTGCATGTCGAATTTGGTGGCCACTGCATTTGCCATTCAAACTAGATAATTCTTACGACAGATTGATTAAACGTTGTGGTGCGCCTTGCCGGTTCGTTACTGGTTGTGATCGCGGCCTTACCTCCTATCTGACTGATCCAATCAGCCCTTTTATTAAACAGTGGTTTTTTGACCTTCATTCAACATGCATTAGCATCAATAGTGCTCAACCCTCGGGTAAAATACCTTCGGTGTCGACAAGTGACAACTTAAGTCGATCAATGTACGTGGGAGTATGAGTCACACTCCTTGTCTTGCTAGTAACCTTCGTCTGCACCGTGTTGTTGTTCGACGCATGAGCGATACGGACTGAACACTTCAGCGGAAAGCCTCATTAGCTTTCGGTTCTCTAACCCAACTCCCCACAGAGTGTGCTTGTGCAAGACCTAAAACGCATCAAGTCTTCATCGAAACCACCCTTATGCCAAGCTCAGCATTCGAAAGCGTTGATTAGTTGATTGCGCCTCTACGATTGGTAATTATGCCAGTTGTAACGATTGTGCAGCCCGTTTGGGGAGGGTGCGTTTGCTGACCAGGTGTTCCACATAAAGATTCGGGCGTAGATAACCACTGCAACCCTACCGCTTAGACCGATCATGGTGAAGATTGAGTTGTGGAGGAGATATGATAGACCGTCCCAAAGTAAAATAAACTAATATATTTGCTACGAGGTGAGATGGCTCATTTTGAATGGTGGCGTTTTGCACCGGGAGGTAGAGCTTCTTTTATCTCAATTTCGTGTATGCCTGACTGTTGTTAATTACCGAAGGATTGTGGAAATTATTCAGACCTTATTATTCATAGGTGGTTGGGTGAAACGATGTCTAAGCAGCTGTAATGACTCATCTTGACCTCTGTGTCTCAACCGCGTGGTTACCAAACTGCCTCCTGTTGAGGCAACTCACTTAAGGTAGCTGTAGGGAGCGCCAATGAAGGCGTGGTGATTTGGTGCATGGATAAAATGGGGAAAATCAAAAAATTGCAAAGTTTTATGCTTCTCCTCACTTTTAAAACAACCTAGGCGAGACTGGTCATGATCGAACCAAAAAAAAACAGAGTTTCTGCCATTTCTTCTCTGAAGTTCGATTTGATGAAATTATTTACCATTGAAGAAATGTTCGCAGCAAATGGTCGGGCATGGATGGAGATGCTAGTAGGGAGAAGGGAAAAAAGGAAGGAGGTGGCTTAAACTATTAGACTTTCTTTAACAAAAGCTGGAATATGCATCAAAATGCAAGCAACGCTAGATAAACTGCATCAAACGCCTTCCCATCACGACCGAGTGTACGCGAAGTAGATGTTAAATAGGATTAAAACGACACTCCATTTTGATCCATACCACTTTTTCCACTCACAATTTTATGAGTTCACCCATCCTCACCAATATGGGACTCCGTCATGAATGGCTTTCTACATACATAACCTGCCCTCCCACATCTTACGCAGACATCAAGACGTGGACATTTCGGTGTTAGTAAAAGCGTCTACTGCAGCCAAGATTCCCATGGTTCGACTGCAAACCAGCAAGACTCTCGTATTGCTAGTGACGTCAAATAATCAAGCATAGTTGTGACAAGCTGACTGGAATCTTCCCATTCACCAAGAGACTTCACGCGCCTACTGCTAGGTGAGCTGTAAATCTCAACATCATGCTATCACTCGTCACAATTAGTATAGTTTTTCACACTTTAAAGTGCAGTAAGGCCACCTCAAACATGCGGCAGCGAAGGTGTGAACCAAGTTGCGAGTCTTCATTCGTGAGTTTTAAAAGTCCAAGTTTCTACCGAACTTGAAGAGACGCCAAAATCATGGCTGATCCTGCTTTCTAGCTGGCGCCAAAATCTCTGCCCCTTTCGTTGGATGAATTCACGTCTGCGACCGCCTACTTCCTAATATTACTTGTAGGGTGGTCAACTCTTTTCGAATAAGGTCTTCCTTATCTGTCTAGCTTCTATTGCTTTCGTTAAATACCAGTTACATGCATGCGTAGATCTCTCCGAATGCGACCGAATGTGACAACTGCATTGTCAGTTCTCCATAACTGCAGTTTTACCAAACACCACAATCAAGCAGTATAGCTGAGGCCCTAATGACTTGTTTAAGTAGGCCTACACGTTCAGCACCGACTATCATGGAGTGGAAACAAACTTCCTTGACCACAATTACAGCAACAATGTGGGCGATGTACTGGATTTCTCGGAACGCCATCAACTGCGGATAGAAATGTCTTTGGGTGTAGACTAGCATATGCCACTCTAACAATGACATCTAAAACAGCTATACCACATCCTAACTGGCCCAAACTCAACGAGCCTGTCATTGATCAACAGCCCAGGACGCTACAAATATGTTCACCTCCCCTTTCTTCCCACTAACTTCAACACATAATGGTTGATAAAGGATAATGACTCGTAGCGAGCATCAAGCATGGCAATTGCAGTGACGGCGGCAGGACCTAATCACTAGCTGGCATGAAATATACGGAATGGTGTGTGTAGAGACATCAGTAATGAAAGGTCAAGCGGTAGACTTCTTAGCATCATGATTTTTAGACGGAGGCTCTGCAACCGGCTTTTTGGCGTCTAAGGTGCCTTGTGACTTCTCGGTTTCCGACTCCTTCGATTTCTCCTTTGCAAACCTGTCACGAGCCGCTAAGACCTGATACATCGATGCACCCAGTAATATCGCAGAAGGCACCATCTTCAGCTTATTAAGCTAACGAGATAACAGCACGTTAGAATTGAATGCATTTTGCGCTGCAAAATTCGAAAACAGAAACTACCATCTTATCCGAGGTCTCGCATCCCTCTTTCATCCACTCTCTACCCTCTTCTTCCAGGCCACTGTCGTCAATGTTGATCAAGGCATTGAATAGTTCAGCAAAATCCGGTGGAATCTTGCCGATCGTTAGGCCAACGTACTCCTCACTGACGGCAGGTAGCGACTTTTTGTCAAGATCGGTTTAGCAGTTGTAACTTAGTCAATGCTGTTGCCGAAATTTAAAATTTATTGTTCTCCTAAGGGAACTGGAACACCCCAACATTGTGACGTAAATGCCAAACATCCATGACTCTTTTCCAATCAAAACATGTTATTCTAGATGACAGCCGACTCTACCTAGTTTTTGAACATTTGGATGTGGATCTCAGGCGGTATTTGGATCTTAATTATAAAAACACTGGATTGCCTCTAGACACTGTTAAAGTAGGACTTCGCCTTTGCGCATGCATGTAACTGGTAATCAACGGAAGCAATAGAAGATGGACAGGTAGGGAAGACCTTGGTCGAAAAGAGCTGACCACCCTACAAGCAATATTCGGAAGTAGGCGGTCGCAGACGTAAAATCATCCAACAAAAGGAGCAGAGATTTTGGCGCCAACTAGAAAGCAGCGTCTCTTCAAGTTCGGTGAAAACTTGGACTTTTAAAACTCACGAATGAAGACTCGCAACTAAGTTCGATACTCAACACTAACTGGAACTTTGAAGTGATTGATTGGGTGCTTTATTCGCTACTTTTTCACCCGAGCATTTGCTTGGGCTGTATCCAGTTGGAGGCGGAATACCATTTATAAGAATAGTTTAGTGTAGTGGCACTCCCATCCATCAGATTAAATGAAAAAACTGTTCAAACGGAATAGGTAAAGATGTCGTAGTGGGAAATGGTCTTGATGGTAAGGCGTTTTGCAGAGAGGAATGGAGGAAAAAATAGCGCGGATAAATGTCTATTAGCATGGCGGGTGACAGAGTCTACATAAATATTTGTAAGAGCTTGAAAGACGAAGACATCAACATCCGTAATGAATTATGAACAAATGCTTACTGCTGGTGAAAATACAACTAACATAAAAATATCGACAACAGTCTTCAGTTTGTCGTAGGGAAAAAAGCCTGATAAGCATGATTTGATCTGGTTTATTAAATGTGGACAAATGACCATCTGCCTGTTTCACCTCCATTTTAAAACCAGAGTAAGATAAGAACCTATATTATTTTTTCCAAATTTTGTCTTAGAGTGCATTCACAAGCACAGGCGAATGCGACTGAAGGCTTGCTCTCGAATCACACGACCAGCGTTGACACCAATCCACTCAGTCAATCAAATTCTTGAGCGAATAGCATCAGACATGACCTTTTTGTCTTGATCGGCACGTAATGATATGCGCAAGCATACTAATAAGGAGACTAGGAAACGGATTTTTACCGCATCCACTGCTTCTTCAAACGATCGGCTTCATTAGTGATAACTACGTACTTGAAACTCAAAGGCCGACCGTCACCTATGCCTTCCTTCAACATATATTTGGACATGGAATGAAAACGGCCCTGTTCTGTTGCAGCAGTCTCCAAACTATATGTTGCCTGCATCGCGGGGCTCTACCTGTTGATACTGAGCACTGGGACAGAAGCTTCTTGGGAAGGGAGTAAAGTTGAAGCACATGTCCGTACACATTGACGAGTTTACGCGGAACAATAGTAGCTGCCCCGATACGAATACATGAAGCTGTATGGTATTCATGTGACTGGAATACTCTCCTCTGTGCCCTTCATGTAAAATCTTTTGCTAAGTCAAGCCACTAAAAGACAAGCATTGACGAATAAAGCTGATAGTAAAACACTTCGGTTTAAGAATCGAACTTCATCATTATCTTGAGATTGTAGCAGTGAAGTGACTTTATGCTGACAAACAGAATGCCCAAAAGCAAAGCGCACATTCCAACTCCACGATTCAGATGACACGATCTGTTTCTTTCAATTGGTCCAAAAGTCATTCAAAATTCATACACTCATGACGCCTCTAAATAGCCAAATTGTTCAAATGGCCTGTTTAAATTAATGGAATTCAGCAAAAGCTAGCTTCATCTGTCAACTTATCTCAAGCATCACTTAGCGAAGTTGCTGATAAATCTATGTAGAACTCGCTGCAGAACTACTTGGCGCATACAATTCTGTAATTTTCTTAGAGGTAAACTCACGATTTGTAGGTGTTTACATCATTTGATCAGCGAGCACTACTTTCATAACATAGCACGTGAAGCTACGCAACCTCGTTAACTACAATTCTTACAGTTCCGATATTCCGCTTGTTTTGATTCAGTGCAAACAGCGTTCTTTCATTAAAAACATATTTGTGGGACTGTCTAATTTATTTGTCAGGGCTAGATTTACAACAGCTGTGGTTGTACTAATCATTTTATTTATTATATTGACTTAAAGTTAGAGCAGGTGCATCCAAGCGGAAAATTTCACAACATGAATACCAACAAAATGAAAAGAAAGAAATAGATAGAGAGATGATGCGCCTAATTGCGGGGATTAAGTCGAGGCATCCTTTTGACAAGATATCGTCAGATTTAATGAAGCGAAGCAATGACTATGACAGAAAGATCATGTCGCTTGCTTTACGTGGTCTCGTTCGACCCGAAGTACAAAAGCTTTGCCAAAGAGGAGCCGAGATCAGCTTTCTTGACCAAAATATAGGGCAGTGCACTGGTCTCGTTTAAACTTATCGCCACGGAACTCTTGCGAATCGATGAATATCCATAATGAGGTTGCAGGAAGGTGGACAGCGATATCGCAAATTTGAAATGGGCTCGCCCACGAAATAGCATGGAAACGCTGGTAGATTCAAGCATTGATCGCTATCACAGCTGAAAATTCTGCTATGGTGGTAGTGCAGGTAAGAATGTAGAAATGAAGATTTATAAAGAAGTGAAAAGTGCCTAAAAATGCAACGCACCCTTATGGTACGCTCCAAGTGTCATTTAAAACATCATAAGAGCCTAACAATATGTCGACGGAGTTCCAAATATCGTAACGTGTCTCTATTTTTTGCGATCCATTCCTTTTGATCTTCAGTTGACATTGAATACGCTTAGTAGTGAAGATGCAAATGATGATGTGGAAGCGTTTATCCTTGTTCTTTTGTCCTGCAGACTAAATACAAGTGACAAATTAGGTAAGGTTATGATTGTCATGCAGCAAAACTGAAGAGAAACGAATTTTTGAGGGGTACTGCCGTTACAGGAATCGGAAATCCCCATTGTACATTTTGCTTTAAAGAGGGACGGTGTTCATCAATTAAACCAAACAGCACTACTTTGTCTGGATTGACTTTGAGTACACTTTCCCAAGAATGCGATGAATATGGACAAGATTTTGATTTTTTGACTGGCATAATGATAAAATTGTCTCTTTTACCTGATCTCATCTTCTCAATTCATTGTAGCGCGCTTCACTTTTTTCACGTGCCTGCTTTATAATACAGAATATTCTTCTGTATCTCTGTGGTTTCTTATAATTGCATTTTTATAATGATTTATTAAGCTGCAAAAGAGACTTATACCTGTCGTTACTTTCGGAGGCTTGTAGAGCAGACCTAAGTGCTCCTGAATGTGCTCTGCACAATTCTCACTTCTGGAAGTTTTATGGTACGAAATTTCATTTAAGCATACTGGATTTGATTCGAGCTTGTACTGTTCACAAGTGATTTGGTAGTGTTAATGAAGACCATCTCAGTTTTTGGATTGTTGGACCCAAGTTCCTTGCTTGCCTGGCTGAGTTTTTTGTTTGTATTTGCACAATTTCTGTATTGCGAGCGTTATGACAAGCAGAGCAAATTTTGTGATTCACCTGGATTTTTACACTGTTTAGGACAGTATTCCGCCCTCGTCATGTGCTTAAGCCAGCGAGATTTCTTCTGTTTTGATAACATAGGCCCTGTTAGCAGGAATAGGCGTATCATAATGTATTAACGATACGGTAGTCTTCAATACCGCCTAGTTTTTCATTATTTGAGGTCATTAGGGAAAGGGGTGTAATTAGGATAGAATCAAAATCACCATTTTCTGCTGCAGTCCATTTCGTCTCAAATTTTGTTGATTTTAGCAGTAATAAGATAAGTTTACCTAAACACTTAGTTTAGGTTTGTGTGTTAATGGTGATCGGAGTTCTATTGAAGTGTCTAGACTTATGCACGTTCGTCATATGCACCTATTTTACATAGTTATGCTGGCACCTCTTTCATTGAGCACTGGATTTGAATAAAGCCGGCCTGTGGCATGGAGTAGGGCAAGAGTGGTGCTCGCAAACTAGTGTTGGGGATGGGTCGATGCGAACCGCGAATGTAGGCAAGGTGTGGGACTCCGTTATTGAACATGACCTCATCAAGTTCATTGGTTTGTACAAGGCGGTGGCGTACTATATGAAGGTGTAGGTAACCCTTTTAATCGGCAGTCTAAGGTTATACAAAGTTCCCTAGTACTGGACGTGGCGTTAGCCACTTAATCTATTTACGCTACCATCATTATGGGTGAAATGAGAGTACGTGAATCGGTAATGACTTCTCTGAAGCTGTTTTCAACACGCAGCTACGACCGATGTTTTGAATTTGCAGCAAGGAGAACTAAGAACACATTGTAGGATAGAAAGGAAGTAGACGCTGTTTTTATTATCACTTGAAGGCATGAACTAGACAGTTGATAGTCGTGTAACCGTTAAAAAGAAAATGAGTTGTCCAGAGATTAAAGTGGGATGGAACCAAAATACGAAGGCGTGGATTCCTCCTCGACTTCTAAAGACGAAACTCCTAAGCACGTCTACAACGCTCGATTTTGCATAATTTTTTGAATGTTGGGAAAGTTCCGGTTCAAAAGTTAGACCTCAAATTATTCCAAGACCTGATTATTTTGGGATTTCATTGAGTTTTCGTATCAATCACTGCCTCATAGAGACATAATTTGGGCAATTCAATGGTTCTTTGCAGGTAAGGATGATTTTGGGAGCTATGAATGCGTGAATGATGATCTCAGTTGGGCGCCATGTATGCTTGCCAAAGTTTTGTCTCTTTAATACTCTTACTGTTTATTCGGCTGAAACTGGGCTCGACCACTTACACTGTTGTGTGAAAGTGTAGTTTGAAGCAACCATTTGCTGCAACAGCTGAAAAATTCGCTATTTCGTTCACTACTCACATTGCAGGAACGTCCACAGCCGACTGTAACTATATTTTCGTTTGGATATGCCCAATTTCGTATAAGCATAACTTTAGGTCCTCCAGATAACGTTTGTTTAATAGTGCTTAAGCGCAGTAACACCATAAGACCAGATTTGCACACTGTTACTCTAATTCCTACAATCGACCTACGCCACTCGAAATTTTAACCCGACATAGTAAACATGATGACATTCACTTCACAACATAAAAGCGTTGATGTCGGCACTTTAGCTCTAAAGGATGTGTTTGGTAGTAAAATTGATAAGAAGAGCAATCAGCGAATGCGGCATTGAAATCAGATAGTTTTTACCGCGTTTTGGGTCATCACTTTGACTGACTTGTCTAGATGCACACAAAGGTGAATATCCCACCTAGAGTTTGACATTCGGTTACTGCTGACATCTTTTCACACGTGTTTTTTGTGCAACGGCAGCAAAACCTGTGAAAAATACAAGTGCTGCTCTAAGTTTTGGATCACTGCAGGCTGGCGAGTCCGTTTCTGCGGTCAGCAGCACATATGCCATGTGGTGTTAGTTCATTTATTTTTGCCGTTAGCATGTTATTAGGCATATTTTCTCTCAAACTTTATCTGTATTGATTTAACGAAAGAGCGGAGAAGTTCCTTGATAGATTTAAGCAAGTGCCGTTGAGGTCACGAAGAGGAGAGTTTTGAACGTTATGCTTGACAATACCAAACGATTCCGTAAGAGGTCAACTCAACCCAATTTTACAAAAGCACTAAAATGGTGCCTAACAAGCTTTAAATAATTCTTATGGGGAACAATGAAATCCTGTGCCCCGTCGGAGAATCAGCCCACTGTTTTCGCATGAAGAAGAACGTGATGTTTGGAAAAATTACCGTTTGGCTTTGTTTTGGTGACCTTCTCATTGCTGAGTTAATAATTTTTCAACCATGTTCATACACTGAGCGAATCTGTAGGCGATTTTCAATGACACCGCTATGGGACACATTTAACTTAAAAAATGACAGCAAGAAATACAGACATTCTCTGGCGCAATTGGTGAGCTTCCAGTGTTTTGTGTTCATTTTATTCCACAAATTAAAAATCGAGGTTTTATTCAAAAACTCCTTATCTATTGTAGGCGTGCATTTCGTGCTTGCTAATTAGTTAACAACTTTTTTCTTTAGAGCGTATTGCTAATGCTGGCATCGATTCTCCTGCCTCTTACTTTAAGTCAAAATGCTGTACAATTTGCAAGGCCTCATTGTGCCTGCACCGGACAGAGGAGGTCCCGTGATTTAATAGGTCTTGCTATAGGAAATGAAAAACAGCATTACCCTACCAATCCATGAAGCCTAAGGGAATTAATCTCCAGAAATATCCATATTTTCGAACAGTTGGAGGTTGTCGTGCAAAAGACACCCCTCATGTTGATACATCAATTTGATTGCAAGAAATCTGCAGCCTGGTACTAGGATGTGCATTCAAAGTCAACCCGTGATGATAAATGCTCGCAAAATATGCCATCGCTGCCAAAGAAATGTCTGCAAGTTTTATCTTGAATTGTTTATTGGCATCTGCTCAGTGGTGTAGCGGTTAGTAGCAGTTAATAAACCATGGCATAAAGGGAACATATAAGATCAGTTAAATCATCCCTTGATTTTTTGCGATCGCAAATTTCAAACATAATAGGAGAATTAGATCATTAAAATTATTGTACATTATTGTACAAGGTATGGCAGTAAATTTGGTATGGCTGAACTTTGTCATAGCCCACAAAAATTTGCACTGCCCGCATCGAATACGCCCACACACACTTGGCACATAGTTAAACATTCTAACATAATTTTATCACCAGCAATTCTGCCCTCGTGGTGCAAGCGCACAGGACAATCCTGCGATGCCGTTAGGCATGTGGTATTCACGGCTATAGCCTCAGCCTCGCCGAATCAACCAATCACTATGAAATTTCAAATTGGGATCATAAGACTGCAAACAGAAGCCTTTATCAGCGACTTCTTTGTCTGCATATTTTTTCATCTCTGTGTTAAATTATTCTGTGAGCTCATGCGTTTGCCTAGTTAGCCAGTAGGAATGCCTTACTTTTAGGCGGTGCAGCATTTAGAATAGCACTGGTAGTTAGGTCCTGTTAAAATAACTCGTGCTGTCTGTCAGCTTGTATTTTAAGTTAGGAATGGAGATTTCAACTGGTAGTTGGCTTTGGGAGAAACTTGACCAAAGGTTTTAAATGTTCAATAATATGGGCGATTGCAGAAGTGCGTCCCTACAAAAATAACGATCAAAAGCCACCTTGCAGACGAAGGGTGACTAACGCGAACTATGGGCTACTGCAAGTGTAGTAAAGTGTGTTGTGATTGGTATAGGGCAAAGAAATTTGAAGATTGACCCTCCTCCTGAAACGGCTGACGCAGTGCAGTTAAAGTTGACAGACCCAATTTTTACTCTAGCCCTGGATATCACGCGGAGCACCCGACCACTGCTTGTGTGCACAAATTTATAAGCGCGAAACTCGCGCTGTTCGGAGTCAAATTTGCACCTTACAAATTGGCTTACATGAAGCTTGCAATGGCTCACCTTAGTTTTGCCTTGCGAATTAACAATGTACTACAATTACCACTATAAAGGTGTAAATAAATTTTCCATCTCCACCTCAATGCATTTAAGTTCTGTGTGGTGTCCATTGGGAGATACTGGGTAAAATAGTGGCTAGAGGAGTGCCGATGATGTGGAAGAGTCGGTGATGCAACTCTTTTTCCATTTATCACGGTTTTCAAACGCTGGTGGGATCGAGGACAACGCAGTGCAGCCGTTATCCCCATGAAGCTTGTAGCAGACAGTTCATTGAATTGTAAGTTGCTCCAACCTCTCGCTCCAGGTTAAGCATGGCACAAATGTGTCTATTTATCTGCAAGACACATTTTAGCAAAGCATAATGATAAAGGTAGTTCATTGTCATACAGTGTGCCGCAATCGTTGCCTTTGTGCAGACGAGTAAACACTAAATGTTTTTGTCCAATTCGAATGTAGCATTATCTCGAAAAATAAGTGAGTTCTTATGTCCACCCTGCTTATTGCAAATCGTTCTGTTCTCGTCACTTATGGAAGAGGTTAGTGTTATGAGCACAGATACGTGTACCTGGCAATAGATGGTTCAATTTCGACACGTAGCATAATGTACATAATGTGCCTAATAATGGGTCTCAATTTAGTCAAATAATTGTGCCTGTTGCGCAATTTGCCTACGACCTTTGTGAAGCTTTAACGCAGAACTTGAGTAAATTACATCAAACACAAGCCAGAAATGTGTTTGCAAGTTAGTTGGTGACCATAGTATCCCCATTACCTAATCAATGATTTTGAGTTCATCAAAAGCCCTAGTGTGGGCCACGATAGAACCACAAGCAGGAGTACTGCTGCAGCTATTGCCACACAGGTCGTATGCAATTCTGAATAAAGTCTAAGCATATAAGGCACCCATTCTTGTGTTTAATAAGAAGGCAAGTTAATAGAGCTAAAATGTGTAATTCGTGTAAAAGAGGCTGCAAGGTGTTTGTTTTCATATAGTTTAATAGTTTGTAACCCTTAGAAGCTCAAAAGAATGCATTTACCAATGCAAGAGCATAAACAACGACCCGAAGATGGCTAAAACAAAAATACGTCACCTTTGAATCATGGATGTTAGTCATGTCTTGTATGGAGTCACTACCGTGGAATCGGCTCCTAGAACTTAACCTTTTGCACCATAATATACTGCCATAAAATCGTGCAAAATCTGCAGAGCGTAGTCCTCTCAAATGTGTCGAAATTGGTAAAGAAATATTGTGGGTAGCTACCACACTAGTTGTAACCACTGGAAGTATCTGTGCCTCCTGGAGAAGTTGAAACAATACATTCGCCTACTCCAACACATTTTTTAAACACTCGTCATATCCGACGTGTCTTGGAAATGCAAAGAATGTCTTACCGCCAAGAGCTTGTCCTGCTACAGGTCCTATGAAATGTGAACATGCAAAGAGGTTAGCTTTGACAAGTGATGGTAGATCAAATGGTTCACTGCATTATGATCGCCCAAAAGGAATAAACGTATTAACTCACCAGAAGAGGTCGTTGTTGCTGGAGTGCATCAAATGGAAAAGCGAGTCAGATTTCAAGCAAGACATAATTAAAACGCGTTGATGATATCTTACAAATAAGGCAAACCAAGAGCAGTACCTGCAATTGAAGTCAGAGTAGTCGCAACTACTGCCTAGGCTGCCATCAGCAATTAAAATTTAAATTACTTTTTAACATGCTTACATGGTTACACTTAGAGCTAGTGCTATATACTAAGATGCCTAATTGAATGTAGGCACTAATCACTCAAATTCCTGAACTCTCATTTGGTCTTGGTAACCATAGTGTAATTCAGACTCAACCAGCTATGTCATTGCTGTGAAAAATGTTCAAAATGCACAAAACTCTATGAGACAACTGTATTTGATGTGGAGCATCCCAAATGCATTGCGATTGCAACAAACAGATGCGTTAGTCTAATTCCATGAATAAAAAGCACAACTTTAATCATATTATGTTAGTGGGATGCCGATACACAACGTGTAGCATTTACTACATTTTGAGACGCGGATTTGAGCTGTCTAAGTTGAAAAAAATCAGAGCACACCAGACAAGTCGTAAATTTAAGTGTTCATTGCAATCATCGTTGTATGTGATTATTTGTTTTAGATGAGAGTTTAACAACAACTTACTCGTTACACTTTGATATTCTACAAGTTGAAAGGCACAACCGAATGCATAGCAATCACTTCGCCACGTTAACCTTCACAAACATAATTTTATTGACTAAAAAGTCTGGTAAGTCATAGCAACTTACGATTGCATTCTGTCACCTCTGGGGATGTGCCTGAAGATGGCAATAGTCCTTAATAAGCCACATATAATATAACTATTTCTAGTCACAATTTTTTTCGTCTGTGCACAACAGGGCAAATCGTGCTCTCATCACACCATTTGCAAGTAAGCGAATAAAATTGAGATGCCCGGCAGAAAGTGGGAAATGATTGTAAGGATTAAGTAGTTTTGCATACCACTTTGCGAATAGTCGACGGACACAGCCAGAACGGTCGTGCTGCCAGCGAAAACAAAGGTGTCATGCGACACATTAGTTTTCCTTTGAAAAACTCCACGAAACATCCGCAAATCCGCCTCATGGTCTTTCACCATATGGGCTAAAATAAGTTAGCGAGAATTTCAATGAAACCGGGTTATATTTTGGGAAAGCAATATGCTGGATCAAACTGGGGGTCTAGACTTGTGGAAAGGTACTGCTGTAACAGTCTTCTTGCCTTACCGCAGGAATTAGTCTATTTAGTGATTGTTTGGTAAATCAAAACTTCATTCATATGGCTGATTCATAAATTAAGATCAGAATGCATGCGCTGAGGAACTCCACTTAAAATATCATCCGACGTACCACAGAACTTGTCCCCACTGTGCTTAAGTTTTGTTCCCATCCAAATGCAAACTGGCTCTCCTCCGATGGCTAAAGTGGCCTGTTTAAAATATGTATTGTACAAAATCGTATGTAGAAAAACATGATCGCAGGTGAGCCAGTCTGGACTAAATCATGAGGTATGGAATATGCACAAACATAATTAATAGTACTGCATTCGAGTAAATTATTAGGCTGAGACAAAGTGAACAAATTTACATTTGATTCACTGTCTGCTCCCCGAAGAGCGAAAGTAATATTGAACGAAGGCATGCCTCCGACAAATCGGGAGAGAGGAAACGAAGCACTCGGGTCAACTTCATCTGGCATAGATAACAGTGCGAAAATTAAAATGATGTCCGATTTTAGTACCAGCAGATTGTGCTCAAAATAGTTGTCAACTGTGTCAAAACACGTAAATGACAGAGATACCAGGAAAGACGTGGGAATAAATGAGTCAACTAAGCAAATAATTTAGCCATATTCATAAATGTAAACTAATCGCTGAGCCTGTTCTCTTATCAGAATCCCAAAGCAATGCGATACTCAATGTTTACATTCAAAATCCTCCTATATTCTCTAAACGTTTTGCAGTTCATTTACCTTCCTCTCTTCCTATTCAACACGTTAGGCTAGTGACTATGCACGATCAGTACAAAATACCTCGATAAGGCCGCGAAAACCTGCATCTTGGTGCAAAGAATGTTGTTGAAGCCACGTTGAGAGGTACACTGCCATTGAAAATTACCATAACCTTCTGAGCAAGCACCTCCTTCAATGTGATGTTCGCATAACCTAAAAAGACCAAGTTAAAATGAAAAATTAAAATTTTGTTTTCATTGCAGCAATTACTGCGAAAACTAAGTAGCGGCGTCTAGCGCTCATCACACCAATTTTGGCTCAAAGCATTCCACCTTAACTTCATTCTCCTTCTAAAAGTGAATGTTTGAGCACATCATGTTTTGTGGGAGTGGGTAGATGCTGCAATTTGTATAAGACAGAAGAACCCTTTTAAGCGAACCGTTTGACATGAGCAACTTATGAGATTAAAACGTCTTGCCTTATGTACATTTTGGGCAGCCATACCGACCGCAATTTGGATCGTTGGTGCACAAGTAAAAGAAAGGCGAGATGAGTTAACAATTGACGTACCTCCACCCTTTGTACAAGGGCTGCCCCAAATATATGTCTTATTGAGCAAACAAAGGCCATTTTCAAATGACACTTCACCCCACACAAAATTTCGATGGATATGCGTTCTCTAAATTAAAAGGGTTCATAATCAAGCAAGAGGTACTATATCCATGTGCTAACATTGATATTTTAAAAATAATAGTGCTCTATATCATTTGTAATGAATGCACCACTAGATCATGTCGGTGTCTGCTAACAAACCCCTTGCTAGTTGATGGATACGCATTTTAACATGTTGACAAGCGTACAAAGTTGTCACCGTATTCATAATTCATTGTATCTGACGGTCCAAATGGCGTTACAACAACTCGCGAACCCCAGAGTCTTGGAGTGTTTGCATATTCTAAAAAGAAGAGGCATATGCCATCGCATCATGTTAGTATTATTCTAGTGTAATAAACACAATGTGTATAAAATTAAGGTGCTCCTTCGATAGCTGAGGGAGGGCACGTCTAAACATTAAGCATGGTGATCTGCCGCCAGTATGGACGTTTACTTGCCACATTAGTTTAAATTTATTGCTCTATCACTTGATCTCGGTGCCTTCTTTTATGCGTGCACTGGCACGTCACTCAAACCACTATTTCGAGCTTCATATTTACATTGGAGAACAGTGCAAGTTTAAATCATCAAGAATTTGGCACTTACTGTCACTTAAGATGCACTTATAAAAGGACATCATTTATCTGATAACTAGCTTGGTAAAGGTGTGAGACTGCAGGATAAATTTGCATGGAGATTAGAAAATGTAGAGATAAACGTTTGGAATCGTACCTGACTTGGCGACAGCGAATACGAGGACAGCGACGAATGCCAACATGTTACCTGCTCATGAATAATGGATTGCACTTTGTGCAGTTATATGCTTCCCAACTTTGAATTTCACTAGCATGATTGGTTGGTTTGGCGAGGTTGCAGCTCTATCACATGCCTAGCAGCATCACATGTGTATCCGGTGCACTTGCGTGACAAAGGCAAATTCATAGGCCTAGTACTGGCAGTAGGGCTACGCGGAAAAATTCAGTTGTGTGTCAAATTTATTTGGGAGTATTCGATGGAGGTAATGCAAATTACCCGTGAACTATGGCGAAGTTAAAGGCACATTTTTATTATGGAATCGCTCGTTATATAAATGACTTAAATTGAATGCATGAAAAGCTGATGTACAGTAAAGCACATATGCGATGCATAGGACACCGTAACTATTCTGAATCTACCTTCCTTTTGTTTTTGTGACCCGATCAGCTAACTAAGTCTAGGTAATCAAACCCATTAATAACAAGAAGAACAGGCACAACACCGCTTTCGAAAGTGAAGCCTTCTGAATCAATGTAAAAAGTAAAAAAGTGATATGAGCGTGTAAAACGCTCTAATCCCAAGAAAACAAATAGATTTACTTCAAAATAGGAACCCTGAGCCACAGTGTCAGGTGACGAAATCTTACATTTGCTAAGTAAATAGCTTGGTTTTCCAATTTATGGAGTAAATTAAACGCTCATCAATGTATGCACATAGCATTGGGGATTCACTAATGGCACTGTGGAGTGTGTGCATTTCTTGCAGTTATTTTCTTGACCTAAATGTGCCCTTGAGCAGTTTTACTGGAAACCGCCCACGGATTTACACAAAGCATGGGTGGAGTTGGAATTATTGACTTAACAATGAGATGGTCACCTAAATCGCGCCATAGGCAATGCGGTGAACATTAGGTTTTTCTTCATGTGAAAGCAGCGGGTTGATTCTCTGGCACGGCATGAGGTTTCATTATTTCTTATAAAAAATTCAGAGCCTGTTTAGAGCCATCTGAGTGCTGATGTCAAATAGGGTTGATAATGGGAAAAGAGAGCTTAACTGGCGTTTATAAAATAATGAGACCGCCAAAAACGTGGTTGTTAAATAAGTAACAGTGCTGAATATTTAACTTTAATGCAATGCTATTGAGTCAAGACCAGTCATCGAAGATCCACAAAACTGCGCAGATAATGATGCCAATGGGACCGTTTTACAATAATGTCTTTTGGTCAAAACGTTTTGCTCCATCCTTCTCTAGCTTTTCAATTTGATTAATTATCCCCATGGTTTCTGCGCTTTGGTTCAAAACTCATTTTTACCTTACTAAGGGCGCAAGTTTGCAGTACATTTGCTGTTCCCTACCCTCACATCTTGTGATGCTTCTAGTTACAAATCCCTCACTTCCATCATACACATCTCGTCGATAGTTGAAACAAAATGAGGCTAATTAATTCGCCTAGTTAAGCATCAATTTTCTGGTGTTGTGTGCTAGATTGTGACATCCTTTATCCTAACGCGGTTGCTTTCAATGCAAGGGTCATATGTCATTAGCTTTTCAGCAGTTATTTAGGCAGCCACTATTAAAATATGGTTTTGGATTAAGTTAATTCTGTTTTGATGGTGAAGTAGAGTGATTGGTCAAGTTAATGGCTATTCACTCCACACACAGCACAGTTAGAGAACACTCAGGATGTAAGGTGGTTCAAAAGCCAAATGCAATAAGGCAAATGAAATAACAAAGAATGCAACATACCTGGCGGTGCCATATGAATATCCGGCGCGCTTGCACCACAAAGGCAAAATTGTGGGCCTATTGCTGCTAGTGAAGCTGCACGAGAATATAACTATGTGCCGAATTCGCGTGGGCTTAATCGATGCAGACAATACAAATTATCTGTGAAATATGCTGCAGTTAAGAACACATTTGCACGTTTTCAGTTTAGAGGATACCACAGCTAGTCTGAAAATGCGGTTTTTATGTTCTGGTGGCCTGATCAGCTAAATGAATTTAGGCAATAAAACTATTTTTTTAAAAACTGTGACAAACACAGTGCACCAATCCTCATGCTAACATTGCAGTCATTTCATGTTGCTGATTAATGCCTGACGACATTATACGCAGTTGTCAACTAACTGCGCACAGGCAAATTTATACACATCCCTTTGACAGCGACATTTATGAAGGAGCAACTGGTCGTTTGGTAGTTTGGTGAGCATTTTGCCATTGCAGGCCGGCTTTAAACATCCGACCATCAATCCTTACAATCACAATTTATGTCTCCACGATTAGGAGACCCTAACTAAATGACGGCCTTTACACGTTTACCTGCGATCTGTGGGTATTACAATGATGAGTTGCAATCAGCTTCATTTGGGATAATTGTTATGAAAAGAATGGTGTTATTGTGTACTGGCTAAAGGTTCCTTAAACTATGCATTATCGGATATTTGCTACAGGTGCAATGAATCATTCCATGACGCTGAAGGAGCAATTAGAATCGCGTAATTAAAGAAAATTGAGTCGAGTTGCTAGGTGGCAAAACCTAGCGCTTTAATCGAAAAAACCACCATTGAAAGATCAATAAATATCGTGATGGAATTTTGAGGTCCTAAAATTCATGGAACTATTCCATACAAGTAGAAATTTTAAGTGTTTCTAAAACGTGTGATTTATGGAGCGACAATAAAGGTCTATCCACGTTCGTATTTAGCACTGAGAATTCACTAGCTGCAATTCTTGATTTCTTTCTAGGTTGTAATATCAGCATTACTTGCTGTCGTTTTTTCCCAAAGCAAAAGGAGTCCAGTAAAGGTGACACTAGGGGTTGCCTTTGGATTTGCAAATTGCGTGGGTAGAATCGCAGGTACCAGCATAATAATGAAAAAATCATCAAAACTACTCCCACTTTAATCGCAACAAGCATCACGTTCTTCTTTAGTTTAAAATGTAGGCTAAATTTTTTGGTGTGATGTGGGGTTTCGTTATTTGCCACAAGGACTGCTTAAACTTAACCACCAGCATTTATGTGCTTTCCTCAAAATTTTCCTGAGTTTATCAACAATGCCACTTACTTGATTTCAAATGTTACTGTGCTAAATCAACGCCCAAATACCCTTTACGATTATTTCTGATATCAAAACTGAATGGAATGCAACGACGCCATTATTGTCGCTTTGTAACGAGTTTCTCTTTTTCACTAAAACTTTATGCAACAATAAAATCTACAGTTGCGTTAAATGGATTGTGTGAATCGTTAATTGTTCCAAAAATGTTAAAACTGCGGTTGCTATGCAATGATCCGCCTTTTGAATAGCGAAGTGATTCAGTTCATTTACTGTGAATCACTGGCTACGAAACCAGGGGTTGTTTTTAAGAAACATGACTTTTTGTTTCGTGTTTACTTTCATGACAAAAACCACACAAATTTTCCTTAGTTCATCTCAGGTACTTGCTCAACTCTCCTCCTTATTTCTTTCTCTCTAATCATTCAAGAGAAACACCGCATGACTAGTTGTCAATGTGCCAAATTGTTCTCAACCACTGCACCAGCGACTTTTCTTTAAACTCAACGATTTGAGCCCAACGACTTATATGATTTCCCTTAATTTTGATAAACCCAAGTTTAATGACAAAAAATAGGACTCATTAGAATTTCGATGGTATTTTAGAAATAGAGTTTGGTTGTGCGAACATGCATAAGTATGGCAGACACAAAGTCCCGAGGAAAAGCAATTTCTAATTTTAACACCGTATTGGCTACTAGAATCTGGTAGCCGCATAAGGTACATATGCACACGAGTTATAGTTGGGTCCAGTTCCCGCGTGACACTCTATGCGGTGTTGATTTTACAAAAGTGTCAATCACTTTTACGATTTCCATGCATTGCTTCGAAAACGCTTCGCGCCTTAAATTGGTACAAATTGGCACGATTTCCAACAAACTGCACATTCGTATATTATTTCCATGAGATAAGCAGCACTAAGTGAAAAGAAGTCTAGATCACCGGCAGAAATGCAATGAAATTAACGGTTCAGTTTGTTTGAGCATTATTAGTCCGATATTAATAGTTTGAATCAGCTACCTCCTACCTGAGCACGATTACGTCCAATGTAAGCTGAGTAAGCCACCTATATCTCAGCAAACATACGAGTGAATGAATGGATAATTAGGTCAGAAGAGCACAGTGGCTTTATTGTGGCCCAAAGGCCTGTCACGGTGAGGCAGACAAGAATGCCAGTTGGAATATTAGCGCAATTTAGCAGGGTTAGCAGACGACATAGCCGTAGGTGGTGTAAATAAGCCCATGAATTATGATCGGCCAATTTTCTCCACAGTTCAAATTCTACCAAATTGCAGGACTCACCTTGAGGTTCTGTCCCAACTCCGAGTTTATCTGATGGTTATTATAAGTAAAGGCAAGGCTTGAGCCTAAAAAAATGCACCAGTGGAGTCGTCGAAGAGAGTAAATTGTGTGCCTTATTCCTTCTTACCCCTGCACACAATAAGACACGTCATTCATGACCCATTTAAGGATCATGTAGTTTGTGATGCTGCGTGGATGAGAGCATGTTTGAGGTGATGCAACGAAGGCAGGAGATTGCACCATTTATGGGGTTTTCACCACATCAACGCAACGTTCTCGTGCACTGATTTCATTATGGTTAATTTAACACGTCTCTAGCATGTTTATTGCTTAGTTCTTGACAAGTCTTGATGCATTAACTGGAATAATCAGCTGAAGTCAACGTTCAAGCTTTAGTTGAACAGTGACGAGGGTTTGTTTAAATTTTTGGGTCGGCTGTTTTACAAGCATAGCAAGTCACCGACACCTGTAAGAATCTTGACAGGTTAAGTAGTCCCCACTTAATAGCACGTAAAAGGAGTGAATGAACCGATTAACATGAGCCCTAGTCTTAATAAAGATGTAACGAATGCACCTTAAGACGAGCCGTTAACTTTGTTATTACTTAAGACAATTTCTGTTGATTTGGGCTTTAGAGTTGAGGCTAAGAAACAATCAAGTAAATCAGCTTTAAGTGATTTTAATTAATTTAAATTAAAATTATCCAAGCTTCCTTGTTTAAGAGATCACCTAAATCCTTTTATTCCTGCTAGGCTATTAAAAAAAGAAGATTGGGTTGAGACAACTCACTTTGTTTCGGATAACACGCAGCATTCCTCACCAATTTCTATTCCACACTTGATGCTCACTACAGTCGAAGTATCGCAATTACTTTCACATGATTCGTCAACTTTGACGTCTCAATAAATAAACTTATGATGTTGAGAGTACTTTCGTATCAACACACTTCCCCTAGCCAATATCAATTGAAGCACACCACCGAACCATGTATGTACAAACTTGTTCATGTGAGTCTATGTTTGGCCGATGTGCAGGTTAAAGATACGCTTATGTTCTGGCAATTTTAAATTTTGAACGAGCCGAAGCCACCTACAATCACCTGCGAGTTGGTAGTAATAAGGGACTTACTATTTTTGCTTAGGGAACACATGGGTACCATCAGTTCGAATTCCTCCAGGATTCAGAAGGCATCAGTGCTGCACAAATGAAGGCCTCCACTGATGTCCATTGAGCAAGCCTGCAAACAAGGATGATGATGGTGAGTCGCCAACCTCAGAACAAATGCTTTTGCGTGGTTGCTACGCAACAGTATGGTAGTCGACAATGTCGAGGCCTACCTAGTTTTCCATCTCTTTCTATCCCATCCACACACCTAATTTTCAGGTCTCCTGTCTGCCTGTATTTCCCACTATCTTACCATACCCCTCTCCAGCTTTTCCCTATTCACACCGCTTATCTCCTTCCCCACTCCCTTCCCACGCCCAATCAACTTCTATTTTTAATAGCATCACCCTTCTCTCACTTTCTTCGCTTCAACACCCGATACGCTACTTGTACATTGAAAGTAGAACGCTCTACTCTCGCTCTCATTCAACACAGCCTTGGAACACGTGTGCCCCTCATCTCCATCCCCTTACCAATCTTATTTCCCCATTCTAACGCACGTCTCTTCCTCCCTTACCCATCAATTACCCTCCAAGACACCATCGCACCCGTGAACTTCATGCTCATTTATTTTAAATACACCGATTCGCACAATTGCTCAGTGGCAATTTTTCTAATTGTGGAAAGAAGTGGATAAGTGCATACTTTTATGGGACGATTTCTCTAATTACCCCAAACCGGATCATATGCAATCTGGGACAAGCTAAAAGGAGGTGTAATAAAGGAATGGATTTAAAGTTGATTTTACGAGTACCAACTGCCTCCAATTTTACTGACTGCTAAACTTGATTGGCAAACATGCTTCTTTTGTGACTTACTCCACTGATTATTTGTAAGTAGTAACGACAATTCAAAATGCTAGGTGAAATAAATTCAGCAGCTATCCTAAGAATTCTGTCAAAAAATAGTTTCGATTAATGCAAATTAGGGAGTCTACATTCAAAGGCATTATTTTACCCATAGAGGTGAAGTCTATGAGAAGATTTTAATAGCCCTTCTCTGTTGTTTGCTGTCTTTCTGCAGTCTGATTACTGTCAACCTCACTGTGGCTACACTTGAATGATTTCAAATTCCACTGAGAATTTATAGATCCAAAATGCTATCCACCCCGTAATATGTCATCCCATCCTGACCTACTCATAAGTTGAGCACAGTCTCTCCAGTCTTTGCATGGATAGGTATAAGCCCGCCAGCATCTAAATTTAGACTGCTAAATCATGGATTGTTCATTGCTAAAAAGGAAAAAGAAATGATCCTTACTTCGCCAATACGAGCAACTAATACTGCACCGTTTGAGGAGGTGAATTAGCCATATAATCTCATAGGATAGTCACCCTAATTTGAAATATTTTACAGCGTTGCACTTTAAACAATAAGTGCTAATTCAGTTGAGCAAATAGCAAGTGTTCTATTTCGACTACTCCTTATAATCTATTGCGGACTACACATACGCACTTTCTTCTCTTGTTGCTTTACTCAAATCGCAAATTACTTAGAGCAAATACTAAAGGGAGGTGCAAGTTTGTGGAAATTACAGGTGAAGAGGATGTCGGGCGGGTAGTCGAGTGACAGCGAACTTGTGGCCATCTTCTCCCTTTACCCGACTGCAAATGTCCCCTTTTAGTGGTCGAACTTTGGGTGATTAACAAAAATAATATGATAGCTTTTAGAGATGCTAAAGCTAAAGGCATAAGATCTGGCTTCTTAACAATAGGAGAGATGCAATCGACTTACCTTAACACCCATCCCTTAACTTTCCTATGCCTATACGAATTGCAACAGTAAATCCTTTTGTGTTTGATAAATAAGTGGCAGACAGTTTGGAATAGAAGTGAAGGCGACTGGAGCTGAACTTATTTTGCGGCTGAGAGCAA
This sequence comes from Taenia multiceps, assembly GCA_001923025.3. Lineage (NCBI taxonomy): Eukaryota > Metazoa > Platyhelminthes > Cestoda > Cyclophyllidea > Taeniidae > Taenia > Taenia multiceps. Next base: position 11,559,074 of record CM010313.2, read on the forward strand.
CGTATTTCACACATGTGTAACTTGAAAGTTGAGTGCCGCCTCCAAAGGAGTTGCAAAAATGGATTGTTAAGGGAGCAAGTTACTTGATTAGAAGTTGTTATTAGATTCTCTCTTTTGTGTCCATGTTTAGTGGACATAAGATTCCTTTCAATCCCATTTTCTAGTCGCTACACTTCATTGCAATCAAATCGAAAATGGTTTTCTATTTCATTTAAATTAAAGCAACATGGGGAGTAACATTTTGAGTCATCCTATGCTTAACACAGATGAATGGCGCTGCCTCGAATCTGTGTGGCATTGCTAATCATGAAATTAGAAAAAAGGTCGTTAATGCATTCTTTCGCCGCTACTTGATACGCCTTTTTCTCTTTATTTGAACTGGACTTCAGGTCTATCCACAAAAATGTACTATTTGGTATCCTCTTCAAAGACGAATTGTTATTCATGTGAAACAAAATAAAAAAACTTTTGATCAAATCTAAGTGCCAATTACCCTATTAAATAATAGGTGGCGCAATTGTGTTCTATCTCAGCGAAGACGTAAAATTAGATTTTTGAGGTTATTTATATCGGCTAAACATGCTTTTAAATGCAAGCTACCGCACGATCTCCATTTTCCGCCGAACTATGCGATAAGTTTAAGAGGCCACTTCCTTACTCCATAAGTCTTCTTTTAATTTTGTGATAGGACTGAGTGAGTGTTTAGATGACATATGGAGCAAATAGCATCCACCGGTAGGGTCAAAGTGGGATGCTGGCGAGGACTCCTCTGGCTAGATCTAGGCATCAAGTTTGCAATTGAATGGTGAAATTAGTGATATTTTCGTCCATTCATGACCAATAAAGCAAACTCGAAGTGATAGATATCATGCGGCTGATACTAAGATAAACATTGTGAAAGTGGTAAGGTGCCCCTGAAATCTGCGTGGCACTGCGCACTAAGCGCTATCCATCTGTCTTTGTGTCATTAGCAAACTATATCAAATTTAAAAGTTAGGATCGTCATATACGGCTCGAAGTTTTGTGCGATATTATGGGTGTCTATAGATAAAACCTGCATTAACTCCTTTCCCATTCCATACCCCCTCTACTAAACTATCTCGCTTGTTTTAAGGACAAACTGAAACAAAATCATTGAAATATGTTTTAAGGTATCCATAGGATGAACTTGTCGGTTGACAAATGCGAAATTAACAGGCTGAGAAAAAAGACGAAAGTCACATTTTGGTCGTAAAGGACTTTTTCAGTTTTGGAGTGGGTTGTCCATTCTCCGGAGGTGAGAAATTATTGTCTTTGTCATCTGTTTGATTTTGCTCATCACCATCTGCAAGTGATGTGCCAGGATATCCCTTCACATCCAAGTTGCTTTCCTCGTCCACCTCTGCCAAGACTGGAAGAGTCGCCTCTCCGGCATTAGTCGATGGTGAAATCATGGTGCTTTGAATGCTGCAGGGTGTAGACGAGGAGTTACCTGGAAGATTGTGCATTTCCAGGCTGTCCAACGACTTCAATCGAGACCTTAGTAACCCATGTGGCATGTCATGTTGATCTTCTGATCCACGACTCTGTTAAAATTTTCAATTCAGTTGGATTTAGAGCTGGTAAAGAAAGACTCCCTTTTTAGCGTCATCTCTTTTAATATAGCAGGTATGCCATGTGCTCAAAAAGTTAAGTTTTGCTTTTTTTACACTGTAAGCCTTAACTCGAGTGCATTAATCAGCTTTACCGTGTGAAGATTCATTGCACTGACCGCATTGAAGTTGCGATCATAAGGGCCGGTACCTAAAACACTAGAAAACCAGAAATCGCAGTAGCAAAACGTAACCTCGCTACAATTTAAATTTTTAATCGAAAACGCATTCTTGATCCTAAAGAAGCTGAAGGTGAATTATGGTGGCTACTTTTATAGCTTCTGACAGCAAATAATTAATGTTTCATCGTTAAGATTGCAAAATAGGTTCTAAGAATGTGAGTTAATTAAATTGTGCCTGCTCATATAAATATATTGGTTTGAGTTTGATACTACTTTAAGTGGCGAAAGTGGACAGTACATTATTTAGGGCGAGGTCTTTAAAAGTGCACACTTACTCAATGTTAAAAACCGAGCCAACCATTTGCGTTGATTGAAGTCTCTTTGAGCCAACTGTATGCGGCAGGCTAACGTTAGCTGAATTCCAGAATTTGTCTCGAACAAGTTCGGTTGGATGATGCTTCCTATCCACCATACGCATTCCATACTATTCTCATGCAAGGAAGGAAACAAAGGAGAACTTTGAACGTACTGGCTTTGATGGACAGAGGTGCCTGGGTAGCTTCGATAATTTATCTCTAAATCTTTGGATCTTCATAATCACTCTCTGTGGTAGTGACTGTTGCTGGCAGCCGACTGGACTTCCGATTTGCACTGCATCTATCACAACAATGGTGAAACAATCACTCCTCCAGAGAGGACAAGCTATAAATATTAATGCATGTCAACCCTCCTCAAACACTCATATCATTAATGGTGATTTAATCCGGCAGCATTACCAGATTGACTCGAAGGAAGTTGAAGCTTAGGCATCACATATTTATGCTTTGTTATCGTAAAAACTAATATATTTCTGTAGATACTGCGACATGAGTCATGTATCTCTTCTATTATTTGGACATTTTGCTTTTTATAAATGCGTAATAACTTTGATTTGTTTTTCTACTTACACTCCAATTGAAGTTAATTATGGCGTTGATGTCGAAGTCTTCATCATCTTCTCCCATTGGATTCACCAAGGTTTCTGCCACCTTTTAGGTCAAAAAGGAATCAAATTAATGATGACGGTTCAGCGCTTTGAATTTAAAGAAAGAGCGATGGTAATTGAAGGAAAATCAAAATTATGTTCTTACTTTGGTGTGCTGTAGCCTGTAACATAACGTTTCTGAATTAATATGAGAAATATTAATTGAGTTTCGAAGCTGTGTATTTGGGCAATTTTTCCCTTTTTAACATTTTCCGTCTACTTTTCCCCGTTTGATGGAATTCAGTTATACACCAACCACTTTTTAAAGAGTTAATTAGTAAACCAACTTACTTTGTAAGAAGTCGTGAGCTTCCAACCAAAGAGTAGCTAGAGAGTTGGCACGAGTTCTTTCCACTTACAAATGTTTTAGTAATTTGTGGAGGTTTGATTGGGAAAGTAAATTATGGATACGCCAGAGTTCAAACTACCACTCGAACAGTAGCTGAAGCAGGAGCTCTTTGGAAGACACAAGTTAAGCAAATGCTGACCAGTGCCAATCCGCTGGTTATGTTGCCACCAGCAAGGACTTACATTGCATGAGGATGGCTTTTGATCTGAGCGAAAATTTAATTTTAATCACGGAGGCTGCTGATAGTCAAACTCAAGAACAAATAACCTGCAGGTGTCCGCGAAGAATTAGACTCTGCCGTGACTGCATAAGTGCTGCAAGACAACCTGAATTACAAGTGCCTTGATGTACTATAGTGCGGTATGAGGACTCTGTGATCTACGCAGATAGGGTCAAACACCAGCACAGGCGATTCGAATTGAAGGATATGACTTGTGACCGGTTTAAATGCCTCCTGTTTGTCCGCATTTTTACAGACTTCTCTACTAGTCTGCAGTGTGCGATCGAACGAATTGCCTCTATGGTCTTAAGAGCAGCAATAAACCGGGTCGTAACTCTCGGTCAATCTCAAGTGTGCCATCTCTATGGCTTGCTTAGGGCAAAGAGAGTCCTGAGTCTATGATCTATGCGAATCAACCAACCCACTGTGCAGGAACAGCACCTCCCAAGCTGGCAAGCACCTCAACGACCAATGTACTAAGCTCAGTGGTAAGAAGTACACGTAATTTCCCTCTGAAAGTGCGGGAACTAGCACTGTGTCATGTGTCAGCTGTCGGGATCATTTGACAGCTTAGTACAAAATTTGACATTTCAAAGCTAGGAAAGTCACTAGGCCACCGATAGCTCGTGCTCTTTCTCCGTACAATGTGACTAATTACATCATAAATCTGACGTATCTGTGTTACCTTACTGTATGAATCTAGGCTGCTTTAATGCAACGTCTCACTGTCTGCATTCGACAACATCTTATCCTTTCCATGTTATTAGGATTTAGAGCGGAGGAAAATGCATTGTTATGTGCGATCACTGCTAAAAGTGTTAGCATTAACACCAATAGAATCTTCCATTTTGCATCTCAAAAGTAACAGGCAAGGATTTGAGCATTAGCGTTTCGAGGATTGGAGAAAGAAGTACTACATGTAATGAGATAGCCCGCATGAGTCGCGAAGACGCACACAGTGCTGTTTACTAGCATTTAACAACTCAAAATTAGTTCGACGCAGGTGGCTGAGTTGGCATGCAGAGATGCCTCGTCCATCCACTACCACACTGTCACGCGTTGCCATGGCAACTTTTCAAGGGTTGCAGATCCAACTCTCAAGTTTAAACTAAATAGAAGTTAAATGGTGATTTGTGGTACATTGCCGTGGAAAGGGTCGTCATGCGCTATTACCTAACCAATCATTTGTGCCACCAACTCGCCGCTGCATGTGCCGGAATACCATTAATGATATAACTCTTCCCAATTAATTTTTGTTCATTAATATCTACACACTTGTAGAGGATTTGGCGTAAAGGGAGTTGCGTCATGCTGTTGCATGCACTCAGCATAGGAGATTCTGAAAAAGCATTAATAAAATCTGTTGTGTGTTGATTGGATCTCCTCGTGGCCTTTTTTTAGCATTTCCCCTATCAATTTCAAATCAAACCAGCATTGTTCCGTGAAAAGTATTATCCAACCGTTAGAACGTTATGACTGAAAACACCTTGAACCACTAGTTACTGGTTGCAAGGTGGTATGACGTCCCTACCTGGCCCTTAAAAGCACCCAGTGGAATGCCCAGACACGATTTCGATCGACTCAATTCAAGACGGTCACAAACCGAAGCAAAAAAAGGTTGCAAAGACTGCATGCTAATAAAATAATATGTAATCAAGAAGTAGGGCATTTTCGTTTCCTGTGCCTACGCTACTTCAGCACGTGACAAGTTGCTGCCAGGGCAACGGCACTTCACTGCATGTCATTAGTAGGTGCAAGTTAAATTGAGGCGCCAAATAACTGAACCCTACTCTTACTTCAAATCTTATTATGGTTTCGACTCTCTAGTAAATGGTCTGTTAATTCATTTATAGTGTAACTTATTTCTCAGCACATGTAACTGCCGTATGGAATGTCTAGCTCACGTAAGACAGCAATGCATTACGCACCTTTAACCATCCCATGTACACAATGAACTCGAGAATCGTATATAGGGGAACATAGTAGTCCCTCCTGAATGGCTCCGAGTAATCCGATGTGTTGACGATGAACTGACGACCAATGACGGATGACAGGAAGTAGGAGTAGACAGCCAGTGTGACCACCTGAAGTGAGTTAAAAGAGACTTTCTGTTTGATCAGTCAGTTTGCTCTAGATCGTACGATGTAACAACCATTTTACAATTGAACACTCTCACTGCATGCCACTTCTTCTGGTTTAACACTCACACCTTTTGTGAGCCTGTTTTCAAATTTACCTGTAATACCTCGATTGGTAGTTTCGGTGATAGCTCTGCAGTGGTGCAATCAGACATGGTGAGATGCTTCTATCTTATGGAAGAAAATTGGAAAGCATCCACCTACTTTTAAAATATGCTAGTGACAAAGTGATCCTTTGATGGTGGTAACACAGATTACTGAGTCTCTGACTAACACCAGTGACAGACACTGAGCAACACCACGTGTGTTGAGTCCCACTGGCTCATAGGCGAATCAATCGCAAATAAATCCCAAGGCTTCTTCCAAAGCCTTTTTTATTCTGCAGTATTTGATTTGTAAATTGCTCCCTTCTCTCGCACCTCCCGACTGCATAGGAATTGACGGCTACTGCAAGGTAACGTGCCCACTTTCCTTGTTTTTGTTGTTCGGATGGGTAAACATATCTAGCTTCTGCCATCCTCCCTTACACTTTCAGTGCCATCTACTGCTGCTACCAATGTTGAGAAAGTGCAAATGGTCAGTGGAGGAAAGATTGCAAGAGTATTGGCAGAAGACACATGGAAAGAGCCGAGAGGAAGTGTGACAGAGAAAGTGTAGGTAGAACGATGTTAGGCATGTTATTCGGTGGAGATGTCTTGTGATACCTTATGGCTGGCAGTTACTACGGAATGAAAAGCATTTATCTATCCATTCCCAAACTAATGATTGAGCTGCTTAGAGGGATACCAGCGAATGGCAATTCACCTGTGTGTAGACCAATGGAACGCAGACTTTGTCCATGAGGAACAGCTTCAGCAACGACTCTCGAAAGCCATTTATCACCTACAATCCATAATCCAAAGTCAACAACCATGTATTGTGTCAATCGTAAAGTCAAGGATTGAGACGTAAAATCAAGCATTACCTTCTTTTGTTAATTCTCCACTTCCCATAACCACCATCAGTGCTCTTGTAAGAAGCACCTCTCACATTTTCATTTGTCTGGCAAACCTTAAAAGACGAGCTCTTATTTCGATGTCAATGTATCAGTGTAGATATGCGGCGTAACTCGTTCGCTGACCTGCAATCATGTTGTTAGCTTAGCATCGCCTACCGATGCGACTGGTCTTTGCCATTCCCATGTTAGAGTACCTTCAATTCTGAACAAATTTACATCCTTGAGAATGATATCACTCAACCTATTATTTCCCCATTCCTATTTTATGCGTTGCGGCTATTCAAATAGTGTCTGTGGAGGACAACACTTAGCGCCATTCAAGTCTGGCTTCAACATTCCCCTCTTGCCCAACCACTTGTTTTATCTCCCGTGCAATTATAGGATACCACTGTCATTAATGTGTGCGACCAACACTTACGGACACGTCGAAGACCATAGAGGATGCAGCAACATCCTGCAGTTAAGTTTTATGGTAATATGAATTATAGGATCTTAGGACGGTTTTTAACAAGAGGAACCTTTTCAGTAATCCACTTGTTGTGTTTACCTGAATTAGATTGACTAGAGCGTGAGGGTTGCGAATGTAACCGTCCTTTTCAGCACGCATTGAGATTGCCGTAGCCCATACCAGGGGAAGGAAGGGTTGAGCTGCAACTGGATCCGTTGAGTCGATAAGGTCACCCTCGCGTTGAGTTAAGATACCTGGAAGAGAGGAAAGTTCCAAGTCAGGAAATAATCATCCCCTACACTCATTGAAGCAGCTACTCAGATAGTCTACACTAGCGTGACATGGAAGGCCAGTTTCGGATCTCATATTAGGGGCATTGTCGGTGGCAGTAGCAATACCAGCGCCAATGGTAATGCACGCAAACAACCACTCCTAACAACTCACCCTTTCATACTGTCTTTTGCCAATAACAAAGTGAACTAAAATGCCGTGCTTATTCTTCTTTCAGGAGACCCATAAAACTTAAATTCGTGTGTCTAGAACCTCAAGTCTCTAGTTGGAAGCCTAGTATTTTTCTCCCTATAGAGTAACGGTCATCGATACCATCAACTTCTTACCACCAGCATATGATTGAGGTTAGCCTTTTATGCAATAACATTTTGTCATTCACTTGATTTTTTTTGTGATTTTGCAAGCAGGCCTTTGGTCTTGCAAACACTCTGCTCACACACATTGAAAGTGTCATCGAACTGTACTTTAAACGCTTTAGCAAGGAATTATAACGCGATGAAACTTGCCAGCCTTAACGAGGTGTTGGGTAGTAGGAAATCTTTTCTTGGCGGCCACATGAAGCCGGGATGACGCGATGATGAAGCTGGCATTCATGTAACGTATGCACGTTCGCCTGATTGCTCTGGCTCTTCCTTCGCCTTGAATAGCTCCAGTAACTGCCAAGGCTGGTGTGAAGATCCATGGCACCGAATTGAATTGTTCCCAAAAGCGAGAAAACACCAACTGTACGTAGAAACCGAGGATGAAGGAGACTGGAATCATTTGTTGGAAGTCGAAGACATATAGCACTACGCTTTCGAATTGCTTCTGTTGGCCAGCCGTCAGGACAAAACGGTAGACACAACTAACGACCGCATAGGCAAGGATGAAAACGATAAGGTCAACGTAGATTAGCTTCATCACACAGCCCTTCCACCTATCAAATGGAAGAAAAATGACCTTATCAGTTAACAATTAACACGCTTTTTAGAAGGCGGCACAAATTTGTGGCATGATTTTCAGCCAGTTTATAACATTGGACTTTGTTAATTGGCATCATAAGTGGGTAATTCGCATAAAATGCAACAAAGTGCAATGGTATTAAATAGCAAAGTCTCTATACTTTACTTAGTTTTATCTCTGAAATAGATGGTTAAATAAAAACGGTTGCCAGTGATCAAGTAAAATTCTTTTAGGGACAGGTTTGCTATACTAATGAGCTTAATATCTCTCTAGTAGGGAGCCATACCAATAGCATGAGTCAGTTAAATGAAGCGCCTGGTAGAGGCCAAAATTGCGTTTTATCACACCACTACCATCACTCAAATCCAGAAGAAAGTAGAAGGGTACCTTAGAAGCAGCCGCAAAAACACCACTGGACCTCCGGTAAGAACATCTTGGTTATACTGCACTGTCATGATGAGATGCTAGGCGGCTAATGAGGAATTGGACTGGGTGATCGAATTGAACGTGTGCAAATCTACTTTCGCGTTTCCCAACTAACTTTGTGCTTTAGCTGGGTGGTGGCCTGACCCTAAAATAGAGAAACGGTGCAAGCATGCAATTCTACTGGATTTCAGCTTCTCTCTCTGCAGTGGTGCATGTAAGGGTAAGTGGGTATGCGTGTGTATGTACTCGCTTAAAGTGTGCAAATCGTCCAACACATTGCTATGGCAAATGATAGATTAATGTGTTGATTTTTCGAAATGTATGTGAGGTGTATTCAAAATCAAGGCTTGTATCAATCGCAGACTTAACAGACGCTGATAACGCAGTAATTTTGGACGTGACAGGCATTGTCAAATCGTTTTTCTCGATACACTAAAATAAAATCGAGTCTCACTTTCGCATAGACTTTTAAGATTGGTGTCATATATTTATTTGCTCTAGTTTCAGCAGCAATTTTCTTGCTGGCAATGTGGCTAGTCCACATAGATCAATTTCACAAATTAAGACCTCCTAAATAGTGCTTTCTTAATAATTAATCTCAAGAAGTGTGCTTCGCGCTTCAAAAATCCACATGCTATGCCCGCTTAAATGAGTTCTCTTTTCATCATATAATAGAGCTTTCCAATTTGATCACATTTTACGGCTTATAGCACGCATCCTTCTTTACGCTTATAATATGACTAAATCAGCCATGAAATCAAAAGTAAATTGGTGATTTAGATATCTAGATCAGAGCATCATTTAATCCTGATGCGACTCCAACTGCGCATTCTAACCACTAGGCGGATTGTTAATGAGTGGGAGATCGGTGTGCTAAATGAATGCAAAAGCTGACACGCATTGCAGTTCTCGTTACTTGTTGGACAACGTGAAAATACACTATGGTATTTTGATACTGTTCCTAATTGCGTGCCTGCTGGTAAACTTCCATGCATTACACCTGTCATGGTGCTTAAGCTTAGTTCTATTTTGGCGAGGACTCGAAGAGCTGACCTTTCTTTAATACCTTAACATTCTCAGCGTAGAATTTGTTCTCTATATTTTAGTGAGTGCGCTCCACATTTGCTACTGATGGGTATAAAAGTAGCGGCTCTAACCTGATCGCTGGTCCATTAAATTCAGGCCATTTTTTGCTTTCCTGCAAATACACCAGAAAGCACCACCCGATTTATGCACCGACTTGCTCGTCTACGGCAAAGGGTTGATTAGGCGTGATACAACGTGCATTTAATCCCGTTCGCGGACCCAGCATATTAAGATGATAATAAGCAAGAATCGCGTGTAATTCATTGCTCACACAAGTGATTTACCAAAATATTTGCTTGGGAGGTGCGCAGAAAATGCTAGTGCGTAAGCGTAAGGAGCCAACCTTCAAAAATTCAATAAAGAACAAGGTCAGTGGTACAAGGATAAATGTTGTCAACAGTGCATAGCATGTACAGTATCGTAAAAATCAGCGTGATGATGAGCAAGTTTCCTATCCAAATTACCTGGTACATTTTAGGCTAAAAGGTAAAGAAAAATGAGAATAAAATTGCTCAACTAATAGAAAAGGCATTTTTGCTTAAGGTGACTTTGTAACCTCTTCACTTTTTCATTTTGTAGCATTAACTTTGGAGCGAGATGTTAAAAATTGGAGTCAGAGCAATTTAAAATCACTCGGGTGCTGATGGGCATTTAACAGGTTCTTAAATGACATCTACCCTTTCTCTCGATGTACCTTACAAGCTGTGGGGTGCGGCAGTGGCTCTGTAGTCGCTGCGATGGATTGTAGAAATATATAAAGTTCAATTAGAGATAGTCAGATTGTCAGGCGTTTAAAGGGTCTACTTAGTGATATTTTGCGTTAACTTTAAAGAACTTTCATTTTGCAGCTTTCTGGCAAAAATAAGTGACACTCTCTTTGACAGATTCAATCCACTGGAAGAAAACAGCAAACATTTTTTGCTTTCAATGTTGCCGCACTTGCATGTCTTCAGCGACAGCATGGAAAAGATTAAGAAACCTTGTTCACGAAATCGGATGCTGGATTCTGGATTTTAGACTCTTTGAAAGATGGCGATAGGAGGCACGAAGAACAAAATACAGAAAGTGAGGGCGTTTAAGATACCCACAATCATACGACCCTCTACCGGCATATCCAATTTCATGAGAGTAGTCTCCTACGAATGTTAAACTGAAAGGGATGTTTATGAGATCCAAGGTCTGAAAATCATTATTGCGCTGTAGGTAAAGTGCTAAAAACAATGAGGCTAAAATTTTGCATTTACTTAGCAGCATCAGAGTGCAACAGCAGACAGTTGGCTGCATATTTTTCTGAAGAGAAACAAAGTGTGTATTTTATATGGGTCAACACAAAAACTTTCCATTATTGTGAAATTTGGAAAGAAGACCATGCATCAATGAACGGGTCCAGAAGGTGCAGATTGGACTGCCAGACGGGACTGTTCTCGGTGCAATGTTGCAATATTTGTCAAGGTGGTAATACGAGTGTTTCACCAGCCACTTGCAGTAAAGCATCTTGCAAATTTATTAGGTATCTGAGAATGCAACAGGAAGCTGAACAAAATGCTGAATATACAGCCGTTTTTTAGCTAGATGTCTTGCCTTGTTTACATCATTAAGTGTATTAAGTAAGCAAGCCTTTTCAAACATGCAGTCCTGTGCAGCCTGCGTTCAAATGAATGCTACAAAAGGGGATTAACTGCTGACAAAATAGCAAACGTTGACGCATTCGTCAAGAATGTAAAGTTTTACTGGCTTGACAGGCACCACTAATCCCATGCCTGGGTATGTCATTAAATTTCGTGTCTTAATAATCATTAGGCATGGATTGTCACTTGATCTATGAATTAGCGCGATGTGCTTCCAAATGTACTTGTTTACCCGATAACAAGAAGGAGGCTAAATTGTTTTCGAGAGACAATTGCTGGAGCACGGGTCACTGCAAGTGCAATCAGCGCAGGGCTTGCATGTGTAGGCCTGCTGTATTCTGATGTCGGTATGTGCCAGTCACCTCCGACCCTGCATGTTGACAGTGCTTCAAAAGCTCCTGATCTTGACCTAAGCTCTAGTCATCCAGAGGACGGCTGAACAGGGACTTGTACTGGTGTTTCAGGATGGTTAAAGTGCACCAAGTCAAATCAATCAAATCCAACAAATAGTTTTTATGATTGGAGTAGAAAACCTTCCTTTGGAACATGCAAGGTCTTCGCCTTTATTATAAAACTCAGCTGCCTAACGTATTTGAAGGTGACTGTGAATTCCGGCTAAACTAAGTGGAAAGCACTCCTGCTGGCCTGCTTCGACTTAATATCTGCGTCAGTGATAAAGGAGTAAGAACTGAATGCAGACTTTGCGGTAACCTGCTGGATGCTAATCAGCAGAGAACTGAATCCTATTTAATTCTTGAAGACTATAATGCTAAACGCTTAAATTTTTCAAGGAAACTCAAAGTCATTCCTTTCATATTTGAGGTCGAGGCAGAGATAATTACACTCTGTATGGTTACATTGTAAACAAAACCCCAAAAAGTAAACAATTGTGCCTGACTCTCCTTTTCTATAAAACACTGTTGCACATCAGGTTGCATGGGTAGCGATCGGGACAATGGAGTGATCTTGCCACCTTAAATAGGTCTCCATTCGGGCTGCCGTGTTTCATTTCTCCACATAAACTGCAAAAAGACCAGTCTTCGTCATGTGTGCTTGAGGCTGAAGAGTTTTACATTGAGTATTCATCAACCGGAACCTCGACAGGTAATGCCGTATCACATGCTTGCTATTAACTCCGCATAAATGTTTCATGGCAAGCTGTCGGGAAGTAACTGATGTAACCAAGGAAATGCCGCAACTCGTGATAAACCTAATGGTAAAAGCGTGCACGAGCATGGTCTTTACAGTGAGCAGTTTGGGACTGAAAGTGCGGGGAGAGTGTGACAAGACATCTTGGCAGTCTCAGTGCATTGTTTCGATGAACTCCAGCAGATTCGAGTGCTCTTTCACTGTGCACCATTTGAATTTTGCCTGTGCGAGTCATACAGTTCCACTATTTACGTAAGGATAGCATTTTTCTTTTGCAATTTACTATTCTTTTCTTAATTATGGCATTTTCAGGGTTGAGAATGAATGTCAATTTGAATCCACCACTTCTAACGTTTTCGGCAGCTTATGCTGTACAGTGGTAGGAAAAACTGTTCAATGACCATTTCGTAAACCAAGTGAACATGGACACTGAGGTGGAGCTGCAGGAGGGAGTAATCACTCGTGTCACTGATGTGGCGTCATTCAAAGTTGACATGAATTCGATGAGCGGTATTCCTGGACTCAGTGTAGTCAATATTCAAAAAGCCATATTTGCTGGCCTGAAGGCGGCTGCTAAAAGAATATCCTGCTGCTTGGCATGATGCATGTGAAGTTAGTATTAAGCAATAAAACTTGGAAAATTTATGTTTCGTCGCCTTTGTTTCCCTGAAACATTGCTGGGTGGCGAGTAGAGGTAAGTAAAATTTGCTCTTGGCTGGTCTTTGAGGTACCATCAATCACTTACTTTAGTCAATTGTAGGACCCCATCTTTCAGAATATCTAGTGCATATAATTTAGCTTATATGCGTCCTCCCAGTACTTGCTGAAGTAACCGGTAGACCTATCCTCCATCGACCGAAGCATTGCACTTCACGTCAGGGACAGCAGTGTTTGCTTACTGTACGTGTACTGATATGAGGATATAATTGATTCTTGATAGCTTTTGACTCTTAAAGGATGTGTGTGCTGATAATCCGCTTTTTTGCCTATCCTATACTTCTCATTCATAAATAAATCATCTGATTATCTAGGTACTCGATAGAAGACATCACATCTTCGGACGTTGGAAGCCTTTGGTAAAATGAGTCACTAGCTCAGCGTTGCATTCAGCACTATGATAATGACTATTCTAGTGGTGTTTGTTACTTTCTCTTGACATCAGTACCACTTAGTCACTAACAAGACAGATTCTAATAGGTAAGGCTAGATCCATTGCTACCTAGGGCATGTTGTCTTCATAATTTTAATCGTCGGCTAGCCTATTTCCCTTCAAAGAGGGCCGAAGCTTAAGAACATAATAATCTGCTGGCTTAAAAGCAAATCCACAAATGAATGTTATGCAGTTCCAAATAAAATTTTCCGTCCACCTACAGGGTTTAAACCAGGTTTTATGTCTTCCTTATGATATTTGCGGTGCCCTGATATTACGGAAACGACATTAAAGTAAGCCGGGCCAACGTAGGTCGGAGAGGAAAGGACATATGCCAATAAGGTACTTCGTTGCTCCGATATAAAAGAGCTATGGCGCTGAAGTAAGTCGTCATGAGATGATCAAGCGACATTTAAAATGAGTACAATAAAGCGTGTAGAGACTATAATTAACCACGTAGGCATTATAGCCAGCCAAACAAATGAGCATGTCTAAAGGTCTTACTAGTAACACAAAATATTTATGGCTGGCGCGGCCAACTTGCGAGCTATTTGGCTCAGCTATTTCACAATGACTAAGAGCAACCCTATCCTTCCTTTTAGCCTTTTAGTAAACTGATTTTAGGTGTGCATTTTCACGCAGACGGAATGGGAGGTGGAAATGGCGATCGCTCTACTTACCTCTGCAACTTGCAGATCCTTTTGTCGGGAGAGCCCCTGACTTGATTCTGGTCCAGAACAAGCAGTCGCAATAAGGCAGATGAAATGAGATTTGATTGGCAGTAAGAATATTAAAGCTTAGTCTCTTATCTTACTTTAAATAACCTCCTTATACAATGAAATATTTTTAAATTTGAATTGAACATGTGCTAACAACTTCGATAAAGGGGAGGGATTAAGCACCTTATTCAACATCGATCGTGCTAAGGCAGGTCGGTCCTGCCTTAGAAGAGTGGCGAAACAAAGCCACCTTCTTGAATAAAAATATAGTGCCACAACCCAAAACAGTCGATTTGTTTTGGTACTGCTCAAAAGGACTATTCTAATTAGACATTGACATATTTTACACATTTACGAGAAGTCTTGGCGACTGAGTGGAAGTAAGCGCCTGCGCTTGAAATTCTCATTCTTTGGGTTCCCACAAAATAACACAGTGTTCATCTCGATTGCATCGCAACACAGGCCACGCATTTACGGAAGCAAGCTGCTTAGAGAGAGCTGCAGTCGTTGTGCTTCTTCGTTTGCATCGACAATGAGGATTTGTAGTGCCTAGTATTGTTAATCGCTGCAGCATTATGCTAGTTGTAAAAGGATGTTTTCCTGATAATTACTGCCGGATTTATTTTATTCTCTGTTGCAAGGATATGTAGCTGTGCCTTCATTTAGTATATTGCTTGATTAATCAATGCATAATTATTATATTTTGCCAGACATTTCAATTAAAATGTGCGAAGCATGCTAAATCCGACTTGAAATGTAACATTGCGCATAATCAAAAACAAAGTAGATCTAGGAATTTTATTTAGGGATATGATGAATTCAAACGCACCTAAGAATGACGGATTAAAAAATTGAGTGATTTGTGAAAATCAGTGTGATAAATGGTAGCCAAACGTACAATTGAAATAGCCTAAAAATTAAAATCTCTCTCGTGTGTACTAAAAACAAGTTTGTTTAGTCAGAAAGTCAGCACACCGCACCAGAGTACAGTACTATTGAAATGACAGCCTTTTTTCAAAGACCTTAAAATTAGTCCAGAAACAAACAGAATGCTAAATCATGGCCAAACAATTGCCTTCTACCTTCATAAAAATTGAATAGAATATCTTTTAGTAGCATTTAGGCAGCTAAAATTATCCCAAATAAGCGTCTTTAGAAAGTGCTCACGAAGCAACCAAATTCATGAAGCTTAGCAAGAAAGCAGTATTGTCGTGCGAACCGCCAGTTGCGGCCTGTTACACTCAACCTAACACTTAGCAAAGATGAAATAGTGTATCCTGCATGCTACGGTGACGCGCCTGTAGTGCGACACAGTAAAGCGGTTGCGGTGAGAAGAGAAAATTGAGGGAAAAATGGAGAAGGGATTGGAATGGAGAAGAAATGAAGTGATACGGATGCCATATTAAATAGAGAGTAATATGAATAAGGGAAAAGAGATGTAGACTTGACTTTTTCAGCACGGAATGCAGGAAGAGGAGGCAAGAGGCAGAGCAGGCGGAGAGTGCGAAGTAGAGGAGTAGTAAAAATACTAGGGCTTTAGTGGAAAGGCGATCGAGGGCTCCTTACTAACAAAAACCATTCAGCCGAGCCGAGCCTATTGGAGTCCGCTGCAGGCTGCAGCACAGCAAAGTACAATGCCATATCTACACCTGAGGTCAGAGCTGTGCTAACCACCCTGAACTAAAAGCCACGCAAGTTAACTTGGACGCCACTCACACCGCATTCGCCCATCCAGAAGAGTACCTTGAAATAAGTAAGTTGATAACGACCGTAACATTGTATAACTTCATTCGTAGGTGCTGATGACTATTCCTTGACATTAGTGAAAGTGTGCTAGTGCAGAAATCACGAAGACTCAAAATCTAAACATATGATTGGTGGCAAAAATGTGCAAATTTGACCAATTGAATGGTTTTGATGGATTAGAGAATGCATTCCGCCTGAAACGCACCTCATGTTCCACTATATCTAGCAATAAATAATAAAGTGAGGGGTTAGAGCTTTACCTAAAGTGCAAAGACAGTTGACGTTCGCCTGCTAATCAGTCACTTATACGAATGCCAACGTGTGGGGAAGGAAGCATATAATAGGCGAGAGGTTGGCAATTTCCCGTTGTGAAAAGTACCACGCATTAATCTCGAAATGTACAACCGCTACAAGTTCATTTGTAAATAAAATAAACTACATGAAATGCCTGAAAAACTGACATATTTTTAAAGCACATTTTCAACATAGAGGAATCCTTAATCATCCTGAAAATATGGTTTTTTTATATCCTGGTTACCTAAGCAACTAACTGAGTTCGGACATAAAGCTGATTATCAACAGCTAGAACAAAAAAATGCCTTTAGCCTAGTGAACTTGTTGCAGTTAAGGTAATGGCACTGTAATCCATCGGAATAAGATGGAAAAATGTATGCGTTCGGGGTAAGGACAGAAGTCGTAGAGAGAAATGGTCTAGATGGTAAGGCGTAATGTAAAGGGGATAGGAGAAATAGAATAGTGTGATAAAATATTTACTAGCATGAAAAGTTACAGAGACTTAAGGATTCGTTGTAAGTGCATGGAGACCTAGACGTCCACCTCCATGATAAATCTTAAGCAAACATTTGTTGAAGATGGAAATACATTTAGAATTAAGACATTGCCAAGAGGTCTTTTTAATCTCACATCGATATTGACACATTGGTTCCGTTTGTAACGTCTACTCTGAGCCTCAGCTTGTTACGTCGCCGGTCTTGTTACTCCTTGTTTGAGGATTAAGGTCGCGGTAACCGAGCTGGAGAATCTGTGAATTTTACGCGCTGTAGAATTGCAAACATCAAAGCAATCATCAGCTTGAATTGTATAGGAAAGCTGCTGATATTAACTGCGACAACGTGGGGAATTTAGAGCTTTGCAAAATAAAGGAGCAACGTAACTGGGATGTGATTAGTTCTCTAACTGTCTTTTACCTATAGCTGGATTTGCACCAGTTTATCAGTGCATTCCTGGTTGTAGCCATGAGGGGCGTTATGAAAGCCTAGTTTGTAATGATTACAAATAACTTCATATTTTCTACTTCCACCTATAGTGAAGTGAGGTGACGCCTTGGCGCTTTTAATGTGGTATTTGTCAATCCACTCACTCAATTTGTTAATCACGGCAGTTGGATATCTTCATTTCCTATTACTGTGCGAGCTGTGCCCACACTGCTCCATTAATTTTATGCACAAGCCTATACTCCCAAAACCCAAGTTAATAAGTCAGTGTGGTTTTAAAATACAAAGAAACCAATTCCCGGGAAGGATTGCAATAAATTCGATATTGTGATTGGTTTTGACTCAAGTTTTAAAATTTGTTAAAGGAGACTTTGCGATTTGACGTCTTTGTTATTCTCAAAGGGAAGTACGAGCATTGTTTCCTCAATAACATATGCTTCCTATCATACCTCACGTGTTACTTTTGGGTTTTGTTGACCGCACATTAGTGTTACTACTGAACTGAGTTTGAAATTACAAATATGTTTTGTACGGGCTAGCGATAATCATATTTGTCAAATTTTAAGCCATCTTGTCTTGCAACGCAGTGGCTACATTGTTCATGTCTTGGTGCACCGAGCAGCTTCTACCTTCATGTGTGTCAACTTCTTTTACTAGAGGACACACGATTAAAGTGATAAAAATGGTGGCGCCATAAAGACGCATCAAGTGAAAATTGTGGTGAAGGTTGCCTTTCGCGAAAACGGATGGTTCTGCAGACTGGCTATCCAAGAAATCGCGTGCACTTAACTAAACCTGTTGCGCCGCGATCCCAAAAATTGCGCGTTTATGTGGACGTAGGGAGTGCATTCGGTGCCGGAAGCATCGACGAACTTAAGCATGTTCGACTTATTTGTTCTCTAGATTAGCCTGTGCACTACCTCAAGGCGTAGCCCTTCCAGTTGTATCTAAGTAGAGCTAATCAAATGATGGACCCGTGGTTGGCTTAAGTTAACTTACCAGTAGCTTCCGCCCTTCTAATTCTTAATATTCATTTCTAATTTGTTGTGCTGAATCTGTGGAACTATAACACGGCTATGCTCCTATAGGCCCTGCACCTAGTGCATTTCGGTGCCATAAAATACTTAAAATTTTTTAAAACCAGGTAAATGTCGTAAAATTCCTTTAGGTATCTACTATTCTGCTTCGTTATTACTTTTATTAATACGAGACGTGGCTATGGCTACTTCTGTCCTTAAGTACTACTGCGCTGACTTTCCCACACCTAGGAGTACTGATAAGCATAATTCTTGCGGCAGGATTGAATATTCTTGGAGCCTAACCGCTTAAAACCTGAAAACGATTCAGCGAAATGAAACCTCAAACTTTTGAGGCAGTATTTGTATGCCATTTTGCTTTTGCGATGTTATTGTTACGTAGGCATAGTAATGTGCCTGTCGCTCTTCGATCAGCATTGATCAGCATTCACGGATCCTTTTCCTGTGTTATTAATAAACCAAAGTGAGGTGCTCGTGACATGTTTTAATTTGGCCGATGTGTTCTTAAAATAATAAGTAAAAGAAAGTGTGCAGCATTTCAAAATTGAAACTGCACGTAATTATGCCTTGTTGTCGTTGTTTTCCGACGCAAATTTGTATTTTAACAGATTGTATGGATAATCCCCTTAACCTCAACTATGCGACTGAATGTCCCATAAGTGGAGAGGCTTACCTGTGATACAACCTTTCATTAAAAAGCCACTATGTTGACAGCAGAGTGGACAGTAATTCGACTTTTTGAAACTTTCTATCCGTGGACACATTTCTCCACTTTATCAACAGATAAGCGTTGCTATACAAGCTAACATTTGACGTACTCTAAACGGTTGGTTAAGTAATCCTCTAAAATATGACCAAAATTACGGTGAATTTGAGGGGTCGCAGGGACCGATATGTCATGGTGCGAAACTTACTTTAGTTCATCAGGAGATTTATCTTTAAATCTCAAACGTATAGCATGCATAAGATGCGAAAAGTGGCTGTGGATCAAATCTCAAAGGTGAACACTGCGTGCTTACTTTACTCATTTTACCAATTTTGCCGTTCTTCCACCCGATCTACAGCAGAGTTAAGTGGGCGCGTTTGACAAGGCAGTCTAAAATACCTCAGTGCGAGCCATTATCAGTTTGCTGACATGTGGAGGTTAATGAATATCATGAAGCATATTTTTTCGACTAAACTGAAGGGAAGTGAGCACTTGCTACAACTAAGATTTCCGCAGTGACGCCGCAGTCGCAACGATAGATAAGTCTACTCAGACAATCGCCATGACTGGCGGATAAAATTCCACTGCTCTGGCCACTGCAGATCTGTTAACATCTATGGCTCCAATGCTTGCATGCACAATCTCGTAAAATCTGTACAAACTACCAACTGTTCCAAATGCTCTGACTATTACAGCTTACTATTTGCATTTGTTGAACGCAGTGCTTATTTTCACTGCAGGCTTCTTTATTCCAGAGGGCAGTCGATTTGACAATCAGCCGTCCCTTATTCAAGAAGGAGACCTAACGCGGTAAAAAATTTTAAGCAACAAACAAAATTTTTGACGTTTTATTCCATTCACATCAGTGCTTATATGTGTTTGTTCTTGTCAGGAGAATCCGGCAAAACACTGAATTCCAAATGGGATGCTTGGTTAGCTTGCTAATATTTATCGTGTAAAAGTGATTAAAGACTACACTACAGTGCTAGAGTTGCCTCTAATTTCAGGGGCATATTGCGCCCCAAATTTTTAGAGGTCTTTGCCTTTGTAGCCTTTTAGGATGGCCCATCGCTCCCATTTGTCTTGTTATCGGGATGCTTACACTATAATTGCAATAGCAGGCACTCCTAATCAGCTTGAATGCGTCAATTGGGTGACTTAATTGCGTCTGAAATGCACTCAGACACAGACTTATACACGGCAAGCACTCATGCCCAGTATTCACTAGCCATCAGGTAGATTGTCACGCGCAAGCTGACTAAATTCGCCTGTTGTTAAAACAACTGGGGGAGAGGTAGGATCAAAGAGACTTACCCACAAGGAAATCCCCGGCTGTTGCATTTGCTTCATTTCAGCCGAGCGAAACTTGCCTATTTCTTCCTTTTCATCGATTACAGCAGATTTAGCAGCTTCTTTTAATATTTTTTAAGAGCGTACCTCTGGCCCTTCTAATATGGCGACCAATGAGAATCACCCTTCCATGTATGTCCCATCAAAAATAGATAAGAGAGTGGAGAACTCGTACGTAATTAAATGCAACTAAAGGCGTGGGGTAAGGTGGTCGATTAAATGAGCCAAAAACCAATCGTTGCTGGAAAGCCAAAGATTTCTTTTGGTATAAGTCTTCAGTACCCTTCAACATCTGTCTTAAAACCATAGGACAGTAAAAGAAGCATTGTGGATTGTTGTGAAACACAAAGATCGCCCAATAAACTCGTGATAAAGCCATGTAGTTTTAAATTTAGCGTAAAGTAAAATCAGTTTTTCCTCGAGTGATTGAATAATTACACTTCCAGGAACACACATCGACAAATGGTGAAGTGAGAGTTGCGCGGTAGCTTAATGGCAAGTCTTAGGAGAAAAAAGGAGATCTGGCCATGATTAAAAAGCAACTTTGTAGGAAGTGTGGATATATGGCTAATCAGCCACAAGATGTCATCCTTTTGCTAATATGCTAAAGGCTCTATGTTCCCAACTAGGTGGCATACTGCACTGACAGAATCACTTTGGTCATATAAAGGTCTCATCCTCTAACATTTATTTACAAGAGACTACTTTTTGATCAGAAAAGACGCCATTTCGCAATCTTAAGTTTTGCTTGACAGCATTCGGAGGCTGTACCTTCGTTTCGTGGCATGGCCTTCAGACCATGTCATTTGCCGCCCAGCCCCATGGCACGGCATTCAGGGGTGCGTTCTTGCACACCATTTCAGCTCATCGCAACAGCAATGAGGATCTATAACATAATGTCTGTAAGCTTCTTTAAAGGAGTGTTTGGACTGACTTGTTTGACGAATGCACCAATATCCAACACCAAATGAATTGCACATGAGTACTTAAAGGGAGTAATTAGCAGCTTCAGTTTGTATTGCATGGCGGTGAATGTGGAGCTCAAGACGACAGTACCAATTCGAATTATGAAGGAAGCTAAAAACTTGGATGAAAAGGAGAAACGGAAGAGAATATGTTGCTAACGTAGAGGTGATCGGATAGACGCATTAATAAGCCAACGTGGCTAACACGTGGGCATTTGCACATGAGACATATGGTCCGTCTGAGTAACAGTAAAATTGCTGTTCTGGCATGCTTGACTGCCTTGAATTCATTTTTCTGAGGCAAATGCAACGCTAGACAACATTTTGGCACGTTAGATTGATTATTAAACGCACTTAACGACAACCTATTCACAGCTATAAGTACCCCAAAAATCCAGATTCCTTACTTGAAAGAGAAGTTTCAAAGACGGCTTTACTGTGGGCAACTTCATGTGACCGCTGTCAGAGTTCTGGTTTGTCGGCTTCCAGCTTCATTTTTTCCTTGAGGCATAGCTGGTCTGCAATGGAACTTCAAGTCGTCAATATCGGTTAAAAAAACGTGGACGCCATGGGAACCGAACAATGCTTTCACATAAAGAAGTTGCAGAACCTCGACTCTTTTAACATGCCTTGGTCCTGAAAGCAGCAAGAAACAATTATTATCTATGTTTTCACTTGTGATGGAGTTATTATTTGCACAGAATTATCAGATGCCATGAGTGGGCGGGAATTGTCTTTTTCAAGCAATAGCATCAGAGAGACATAGATAGGTCTTACAACAAGGACGACTAGTTTCGGTCGGCATTGCTTACCTGTCTTTTAACTGTCTTCAGAAAACGTGCGTTTTTGTTCGGATTCCACCACACATAAGGGACTTATTGGTGCTTCAATGAATTGGCATTTTAGAAGTAGCGAAGCCTATGCCTGGCCGTCTAGCTGAAGCTGTAATAGGACTGTGGTTTTGTATTATAGCTCAGCAACCACATGGTCTAAAACGCAAGGCGACATTTATAATGTACATGTAAAAAATGAGGAAGAAGTAAACCTATTATTTAATTTAAAGCCAGGTTTTGTCTTTTGGTATATTTAAGTGGTTTTCTTTGGTGAGTGACTCAGTTGACGTAGGTTTAAGTAAAGTTGAAAGGTCTCTCCACTCAGTAAGAGTGTAAGTAGAGGAGATAGAGTTTAACCGGCAATCACAGAGCTTAACTTCAAATCGACTGCGTATTTCGATGCGAGATCAGAAAGAGTACTTTATTTTCAATAAAAGTGCGTAAATTTCTTCAACATTCTTTTGCTATGTTAAAACATCGCCACATACTACTAAGATATCATCAGCAGACTGCACAGACGCTATTGTCAGTTGAGAACCGTGCTAAAGCAGGTAACGATGGGGTTTGCTGCAGAACTGTTTGTCGCATACAATTCTATATTTTTCTTAGAGGTAGACTCACAAGTTGTAACGGGCTAGCTCTACTTTTGCAAAATAGCAACCGAAGCTACGCAACCTCATTAATTGCAATTCCCACAATTTCCATGTTTCGCTGGAACCGATTTAGTGCACACAGCGTTCTGTGATTAAAAACATGCTTTTGGACTCTTTGATTTACTTCACAGGGTCAGGTTTACAGCCGCTATGATTAAGGCAATCATTTTATTTATCATATTGACCTAAAGTCGATCTGATATGTCCGTTCATTATTTTTTTCTTAGTAGTTATGGTGGAAAGTAGCGATACGAATGCAGCATTTGCATTTAAGCGAAAAAATTTTTGTCTGAATCGCAACAACATGAGGCAAAAGAAATGGATGGGGAGAAGATGATGCGTTCAACTACAGAGTTTTTAAGGCATCTCTTCACCAAGATCTCGTCAGATTTGGTGGGAACGAACAAAGATTATGACAAAAATGACACGTTGCTTGTTTTACGTGGTCCTTTTCGACTTGGTTTGCCAAGGAGGAGACGGAAGCTGCTAACCTCGCCTATGCAATAGCATAGAAACGCCGGTAGAGTCAAGCAAACCAAGACCTCGACGTTCGGTTGACATTGACCGTTACCTCAACAGAAAATTCCGCTCAAGCGTTATTGCAGGAGAGAAAGTAAAGATAAAGATTTGTGAAGAAGTAAAAAACACCCAAAGATGCAATGCATTATTATACTATGCTCCAAATGTTATTCAAAATATGATATGGGCCTAACAATAAATTTACGGCTTTCCAAACATCGTAGCGCACCTCAAATTTTTTTGGGATCCATTTCTTTTGGTCTTCAGTTTACATAGAATGTGCTTAGTAGTGCAGGTGCAAATGATATTTTGGGAGCGATTTATCTTTATTCTTTTGCCTTACTGATTAAGGCGCGAGTAGCAAACTGGGTAAGGATGAAATTGTCATGCAACAAAGCTAAAGAGGAATAGGATGCTTGGTAGAAGCTACTGCTGTATAAATCGAGAATCCCCATTGCACATTTGTTTTGAAAGGTTACCGTGTTTAGATATCTGCTACGAAGAAAAAATATATCTGTCGCCAAACATAGCACTTTCCGGATGAACAAAAGAACTTGTGGATGTAAACATAAACATTTCATCGAAATGACTGGAACATTCGTCTTGTCCATACCACACTATCAAATAGGAAATTGGAAGTGAACTTCTTTATCACGACCACGGGAGCATGGGTGGTGCAAATGTATAAATCAGCACCTAGCCTATATTTTTTGCTAAAATGATCCCTGTTTGTTGCACTTAGCATGTTAACATGGAAATGAGTTGGCATCAGGCATTTGTAATGACTATAGCACTGAAGGTGGTCTAGGAACTGGAGAAGCGTTAATGAGAAATGCTTACGTTTTGCCATTACATTTTAGTGGCTCTACTAGGTTCGTAAGAGAAGTAATGGAAAAATTACCTGTAAATTTCTACACCTTCTATTTTAAAAGCGAAGTACACTATAAATATGTAAGGAAATGCTGTCTGAGGAAAGACATATTTGAACCTGAAATACTGCAGAGGTGTATAGGTGTAACTCACAACCACATGAGGAGGTGTTACACGTCCTACTCCGTCAGAAGGAACACAAACTATTGCAAATGAGACTTAAAATTAATGAGCTGCACAAATGTGTCTATTAATAGCACTGTCTAAAGAAATTGATTAAAGATTTAGGAAGGTAAAATTGAACATGCAACATACCAAAGGTATGGTTCGGATGGCAATGTCTAAAATCAGGCACTCTTTATAAAAAATCGGATAAAGTGATGGCCGGATGCTGCGTATGTGAGCGATTTGAAACCTGCCAGGTTAAATATAGTACTCGTGCAACTTGATGACAAATAAAAGAGCAAAAAGAGGTAAGAGGGTGGAAAAGGAAAAATCAACGTGCTTGCGCCCGGATCGTACACGTCAGTTTTAGGCTGGAGAGCACTACGTGTTCATTATTTGCTAGAGGCATTTCAAGGCCGATCAGTCGATGTGGTGCATAAAGGCATGGGCAACAGTATCAGAATGGGGAAAAGGCACATTCGTTGCACCACCACTGCATTCATCCACTGCGTTGTTGTGCCATGAATGCGGACATCGGGCCACACTTTCATATGACTTCTCAAATGAAGCGGTCGCGACTGCAGCGCTCGGATGTTGCGTTGTTAAAACAATTAAGAGGATTTAACAAGCATCCTTAACTCAACGTCGCAGGCCCTGTACGAGCTGTTGGGCTGAATGCGCGCCTTTTGATGAAGTTCCTGTTGTAATCGGATATAAGAAAAGGCCAGTCGATCGATTTATACCATCGAGTCGATATTCGAGCGAACAGCATCGGCGGTGGCAGTAGTGACAACAAAGGGTTCCGTGAAAGGCTTGTGTTGCGCAGAACACTTCTGATGCCATTAAAGCTGATTACGTATTTTAGAATAAGTGCTTTCGTAGGTGTTCAACGGGGGCTCAGACTCTAACGTGATGGACGAGGATAATGTCAACCATGTTTTTAACGCCTCCATAAAGTAAGGATGAAATGCCTTTATTTTTAAAACAAGTTGTAGCAACGTGCTGTTGAAGGATACTGATATCATGATGCAAATATTGTCACTAGCTTGCACCATATTAGAGGTCACGCTAAACATCAGGCCGTGACTTAATGTGCTTCTGAGTTTTAATGCATGTTGCGTTGATTCTGCTCACCACAGGCTCCAGTATCAGCCATTGTGGTAAAGACAGGAGCGACGAGAACATACTTTAATATTGCAGAAGCTCTAGCAGTCATGATGTTACAAGTTCTTAGCTTTCTACTTGCGTGTGCAAAGATGCTAATCTAACTGACACTGACAACGCCCGCAACAACCTCCACAAACAAAGCATCCACTTTGCCACCGATTCCTCTGCTTAGTGGACTAACAACCTCATAACTTGCTTTGCCTCCTACACGACTCCGTTCGCTGCCCCAAACACCTCCTTCCTAAACAAATTGCTCTCCTTCAAGGTCGAAACAGCCGACGCATGACTGGGAGCTGATGTATCACGTCTCCGAATGTTTTTCACCCCTTCACAAATCATCAGCTGTACTTTCTCACCTGCATTAGCATCATAGCAAAACATTTAATTGATGTATTGATCAATAGACATCGAACGTCTAGGCCTTGGCTTGCTTGATCCTGACAGCCCTTCCAGGCTGTTAAGGGGATAAACATGTTTTACTATTGCATTCGACTGTGACATGCAGGAGGTATGCGATTTCGACTCCTAAAGCTCCCATTCGACTCCGCTAGCACTGTTATTGTGAACGCATTTTTGTTGTGTGATAACTCTGTCCATATATTTGCAACCACGTCACTGACTTTCAGCAACTCGCAAAAAGCCGTTGTGAGGGATCCAAACGAGACTGGTGCAGTGCTCCTTATGCTGGGGGCGAAATCGGCTCCGTCTCCTCTTTTGCAAAGCTCTTTGTACTCCAAATCGTATAGGGACACATAAGGCAAGCAATGCGTCATTTTCATCATAATCATTGTTTATTTTTGTCAAATCTGACGACATCTTGCCGAAGAGATGCCTTGATTTGATCTCTGTAATTAAACGCATTACCTCCACCCTCTCAATTCCCTTACTTCATTTCGGTGCAATTCAGACTGTAAAACTTGCTGCTTGGAGGCAACTGCTCTATCCTCAACACTGCCTCCCACCTTTACTGCCAAGAAGAAAAAAATGAGCAGGTTCTTATCAGATGGGTTTTGAGTCAACCCGTCAAATGAGGTGATTAGCATGATCATAGCTGCTGTAAATATAGGGTAAAAGGCTGTAATTATGCTCCTAATTAGATAATGCTACAGTCATCAAATTATTACAAAAGAGAAATCAGATGTGTAAGAATTACAGCTAATGACGCTACGTAGCTTCGTTTACAAGGTGGTAAAACTAGAGTTAGTCAATTAACTGGAGTTGAACAATCGCAACTTTTAAGTGTACCTCTACGAAATTCATAGAACTGTATGCAACAAACAGTTTAGCAGCGCCACCCATGTAAATTCAGCAATAACTTCACTCACTTGCACTTGCGATTAGTTGGCAGATGAAATTCTTGCACTAAATTCAATTTATTTAAACATGCTATCGAACCATTTTTACTTTTAGAGGCATCAAAAATGCATGCATTTTTAATGACTGTTGGTCCAATTGAAGGAAACATTTACTGCATTAATTTTCCAAAACCTTATACCTTGCAAATGTGTGGGCGAACATACCTGCACATTTGGAATCCAATGTGGAAATACTGGTTATAATATACTCATTTTATTATAAAGCCATGGCTGCAAAAACACTCAATTTTTTTCTTTCACCATGTCGAATGCTCTTTTCTTTTCATTTTTGCCAAGGTACGATTTAGTACAGACAGTAGGATGTTTGGTCTGCACAATGCTATTTAAATTTCCTTCTAGGCTGACCTTCAATTAATAGTAACTCAGTTTCAACTTGCATTGTAATACTTTGTTTGTTCGAACTGCTGGTTTCGGTCACTTTGGTGGCCATATTGTACTAGCCGATTGGCCGGCCTCTGGGCCGTGCCAACAGCCCCCAAGCCCTCTGTTTCCAGAATATATATTCTGCCCCAGTACTATGCCTTCTTTTACCTTAAAGGGAGCCTCGGGACGCTAAATGCATTGTGACCAGACAAGTCGAGTTAATAACTCTAAATGATCAATTTTGCTACAAAGCATAAAATTAGTTCGATCATGCCTTTCTTTATGGATCATAAAACTACTGAATGAACAGGTAACCGATTAGCGACATGCCCGCATGTTGCCATACGAGAGCTTTGCTAAAGCCAGGCAAAAAGCCTATGTTTTAGACACACCTCAATGCAGAAGCATCACTTGACAAATAACACATTTGAGTCTTTCGGCAACTTAATAGTTATCGACTGTTAGTTAGTTAAAATTTTAATAAAAATATAAGACTATTATTTGCTCGGAACTGGAAGCAATGCACATGAATTCATGGCATCAGTCCACTCCCAGTTTGGAAGACTCAGATACATTGGAACTTGTTTATCAATTTCTAAGCATATGAAGTAAGGCTGAGCTGCGCTAAGACTAACCCATTTAGGTACATCTTACGATGGACTTGCAGCGTGTGTATCTGATTAAAATGTGTCTTAAAGTGATGCTGCTCCAGACCTATCGCTAAGCTTATTTTTACTTATTGGTTTTCATTCACGTATATTTTTAACTCATATTTCTCCGAAATGTATGCGAACTTGCAAGCACTGGACTTAAAAAAAGGCACCGCCATTCTATTTGCCAAACATCCACCTTAGCAAACTGATACGAGACCAATGGTAGGGCAGTTACAAGCAAGATGGACAAAAGAAGTGTTAGTTTGTGTGCCTAGAGATAGAGAGCAGGCCCGATTGTTTTCTTATCTACACTTTCTCGAAAAGTTTATTTCACTGCTTGAGCACTCGAATAGCTCTTCTGCTTACTTTGTGAACCTTTTTTTAAATGGGTCTGCATCTGTTTGTTCTGGACAAGAGGATGGACCAGAAGATAAAGGCATGTTTATTCGGTGAATTGGAAAGACTTAAAGCTGCAGGCTGTTATTATTGTGCGCCTAAATGCTTAGATGCTTAAGAGCAGGAAACCATCCTTAAATGGTTCAACAAATGCTGGTGTATGCATAGTTTCCTTCTATACAGCCTTCTCCAACTTCGACAATGTTCTCGACGTTCAGAACCTGTCTCGTCTGCGCAGAAGGCAAACTGTGGAGAAGCCGAATTTATCACCAATCGCTTCAACCTACGGTTCATGTAGTCTCCCCGTATCCTGGTGTATGAATCTTGAACTTCACTTAGTGAGTGTGCTGTGTTTTATGTCAGTCTTATCTCTTTCGTTTTGCGTGTGTGGAATTTTATGTCGGGAATCCAAATTCTCTCACTTTGATGGGTTACATAAAGCTGACACCATTGGTTGCTAAAGTAATTACTCCTCACGCCAGTGTTGTAACATGCAATTCGACCGAGACGAGTATGCTGGAAATTCGCGACAATGCCTCATTTGGATCAATGCGGTGCAGCCAAGTAGAAATGCTTCGTTTGCTCCACAATGACTCCTACACACCCAAGTATGTAGGTGTTGTGGAATCTCAAGGATTCTACCTGAGTCTGATAGTGTCAATTTATGCAGAGGAATGCTATAGCGATTCTCGGAATTGGCGCAATTAATCCACAACTTTAAAACTGCAGCCCACTTTTAAACGTCTACCAATGCTAGTGAACAACTTGTATCACTAAAACAATTGTGTAGTAACACTGGCTCTGCACAGTTTAAAACGTCCGCATAAATTCGTTTAGGATGCACTAAACAAAGTGGAATATGGCAATAAAAGCAGTAGAAATCAGGCTAACCTAACTAATTCAGTGCACAACAAGTGGAATTGCTACGATTACATACCCACTCCCTTGTTCAACCCCAAACTGCTGAGTTTTTGTCGAGACGTGTGGAATGCCAGATGAGGCTAACTAAAGTATTTGTGCCTCTAAAGCGCCTCCATTCAGCCATGCACGCAGTAGTTTCTGATCATGCCGCATTTAGAAATACTATGCAAAACAATTTTGTATGAAAAGGGAAAAGGGAAAGGGAAAGCTGCTGCTAGTCTTTGGTTGGATAGGGATGTTCCTTCCGCAGCTAAAATTTGTTGAGTTAGTGATCATTTAATAACACAATGTAAGCTCAATGATCGTCATTCAGTGTTTTATTACCTTTTGTTCTTGCCAGTTTTACGTTCGTGTAAACGTGCTAATGCAGCTTACATTTATGCGCAAGTGGAAAACATACAAGCAAACGCGCAGTAAATTTGCAGCGCATTTTCCATACAATGTCTTGAGTAACTTTAAATGGTCATCATTTCAATTTGCGCCACCTGTTACTACTCCTAAAGCCGCGACTTCTCAGGTAGTTCTGCTCTGTTCCTCCGCACTCACCACTTGTGCACTGTTTTCTCAATATTTCTGTTGCGCTGATGCCTACTACGTGAGGCATTTTAGTTGTTGTGAGATTGCATTGATGATGTGTTGGTCGATTTCTTTAGTGGCTATAGTATCTGGTGATGTAGGTCAACAGTGAGTGTAGATTTGGATCGCATTACTTTGCCCTCTTGTGTGGGTAATCAACCATTTCCGTCTGTGACATCTGTCTCCTGATTTAACAACACGCAGTCGACAAGGATTGCAGCGGTGCGTCGTACTTACACGTGCGTGCGTACGGATAAGGACGGAAACATGCATTCTATTATGCGTTTGCGCCTTTGCGGATTAATCACAACACAGAATTTGGCAAAATATTTGCGTAAAAAATCCATTTTGCTTCTGATTTCCTGCTATTATTTGGTTCTAGTATGTATCCATACAAACGACAAAGAGATTGATGGACCGAAGAATTAGCTTACTAATAAAATTGGAGTAGCAAACCTGCAACGATTTGTGCAATTAAATGTCAAGGCAAATGCTCGTTCTTCCAACAGCTGTAAAACGGTTTGCTTCTAGTCCGAGGAGAATGTTTGTTTGGGTTTCCATTTTTTGTCCACTATTCCTTCAAATCTTTTATTACGCAATATGAAAAGAAGATGACTTGATTCTCGGATACTTGACAGATTGATTTAACTTTTTATATGAAAACTTTCAAGCTGGAGTCAAAAGGCAGAAATAATTATTGAACAGCACAAAAGTATTATGGAATAGTGAATTAAACCCAATGCATGCGCTAAATCTCATCGGCGATTAATGGATGGTGTCTGGGACATTAGTAACTGACATAAAAATTGGAGCTTTTGTGAAATTTCTGGTGCATGTTTCGTGAAAACGCTTCGTTACCCCTAGATCATAACTAGATTGACTGGATAAACTCTGCGTCTCGCACAGAATCGTTTAATGCTGACGTTCATGGCAGGCAATACTCTCCCAACATGACCTCAACAGCACTTGCTTGAATGTGTCGATGCACCTCTCCGCCTATTTGTTAAGTCTGGGTTAATCAAGGTTGAGAGCAATTATGTCTGATGGCATGTTAATGACCAAAAGTAATCGAAATGGCACTAATTGGTATGAGCTCCGTTGAGTGCAGTAAATGGAACCGTAAACCCAAAATGACTTGCAACTTGGAGCAGCACTTGTATCTCTCTGGATTCCGCACGTAGGAATATTGAAAACCAGGCAGTGATCCTTCTTACTGCTGTCCTAAACCATGCGCCTGAGCAACAAACCACCTTTGTTTAGACTCCTTTATCGTCATGAGGACCAATCATGATGGACAAAGCCAAAGCTTCCCTATCATTTTATAAAACACGTCTGGAAAACATCAAGTTATGCAAATATGAACGTGGCAAAAATTTACAAATCATATGTAACACCGAAGGTAATTTCCACAGCACCACCAAACATGGTCAATCAGGCCCTGCGCGGTCATGGGGGTAACTGTTACTAGCACCAGATCCATGTGGTCATCCACGAATCTCGAAATTTCTGATTGGATGCCTTGAGCGAGAATACAGTCAGTGCCCATGTGTGCTCATACTGCAGCTACCCGCATATTCGGCCGTTCCATTACAAATCACCACCCCTCAATTAGCACAACGAATTCTCTTACCCACTTTACCAGCCAACCCATTATATAGTATGTTTCAATTTTGGCGTAAGGAAAAGCAAAGCAACATTTCCTGATTCGAAGGCTTTGTAAATTATCACCAGAAGATTAAGTATTCTCTTTTAAAGCAACAGAAGAGCATACTTAATTATGCCTTTAATCTGGTTACTACTGAGGGTACCTATATATTCGAGTTTTGCTAGCCACGAAGTCTGTTTTACATGCCATCTTACTTGAAACCAGGATGCATTCTGTGAACAGACCCCAGCATTAACATTGGATTAATAAAAAACGTCCTTAATGAGTGCTACATCGGAAGCCTTTCTGCAATAACTGGCGTTTATTCAATGAAAAAACACATCAAAATAATGCTTAGACTACACACACTCTTGGGCCCCATGACTCGGATGTAAGCTTGTCTTAGGTATTGACCACTGAGGGAAATTTCATTTCTTTCGAAAAATTAATGTGGAATGAGCCAGCATTAAATTGCTTTGAGGTCTATCACGCCAGTTTAAAAGCCAATTTTGTCCTCCTCTATACTTATAAACGACTCTCTAATAGCACAATCACCATAGCGACCATGTGGACACAACTACCATAAAGTCCTTGGAACACTCTAACAACTGCAAGTGGTAGCGTTTCTTATCAACCTTGATGAAAGCATTGACATCAGTATGTTTTCAGAAGAAACAGCGCCACATTCGATCTTATCAGCCCCAACAATTCGACTAATTTTACCTGCACTCTGGAAAGCTGATCCAACTTTCCAGCTGAAAACGATTCATCAAATGCTGCCATGCCACTGAACTTCAAGCCAGTTGTCTGCAAACTCGAGACACAGAACTGGAATCGTTGATAAAGAACAAACGAACAAGAATTTTATCGAGAACGCCACTTTAACTTATAAGTTTTGCAGAGCAAAGTCAACAGTAAAAGCAATGAAGTAAGACAGGATTTTCAATCGCTTTGACTAGGGAGAAGTGGACATTGAAAATGAAGAGAAATAAAATGAACAAATGTAGTCTTGCGTAATGTGTGATACGGCGCATTATTCTTTAGTGACGTACGTTAGTGCAGTTGTCAGTGAACCACCAGCTAGATTGGGCCGAAAAGTTGCATAAATAAGGTCGAACAGAAGTCTTGTTGTGCTCATGGCTTCAAGGCATGCCAAAAAATGCATTTGCATGCAAATTCGTGACTCCTAGCGCGTTTGTCATGAGGCAAAGCGATTAGAGCTGCAGAGGAGAATGACTGACTACACTAACCTGAACCAAAGCGATGGAGAATTGTGACAGCACATGGGTAAGATTGGAAACGTACACTAGGGGCAAATCTGTTTCATCATTATTTTGCGCGCATAATATGCTAGGTCGAGTGTTGGGTAGCTTCCATTACAAGCGGAAACCATGGAATAAAATACCTCTCACACAATTCAGCGTAATTTGGGTAGTTCGTTTTGATACTCTTGGTGACTATAGGCGTTTGCCGGTCCAAATTCATCAACAAATTGGTGTTGGGGGTATTCAAGTGGAGTATCTCTTCCACCTTCAACACCTATTTCCGAACCGCGCTCTTCAATAGTTTTGTGCCTGTTATGGTAGGCCATCCTGCCGTAGTAGATGCCTCCCATGCCTTCTGACGACGACGAAGAGTGGTGAACATATGGACGAAGAGGGACTTCTATGACGCTATCAACAGGAAGAAGATGGGTATTTAAAGAGTAAATGAATGACCTACTCCGAGTTTGCATCAAGTGTGTGCACGCTATCAAATCCACCACTCCCGGACAGCATATGAAGAGGTTGACTCTGAACGCAAGCTTGCTGAACCATCGACATGCTCGGTTCCCGATAAACCCCAGTGAAGGGCACGTGGCCATACGTTACGTCAGGTGCTTTGCTAACAAATTCTGGACTGCAGTGTTTCATAATCATGTCTCGACGAATAGACTTGAGCAAGCGACTGGCTTTGTACTTGACCAGTAGTAAGTACCCCACAGTAAGAGTGAAGAGAAGAAGGGAGAAACACACAGGAACGATTATGTAGACATAATTCATTTGTTGGATCTGCAATGCAAGGTGTAGGGCTAAATTACTTGCTCAACATCAATGCTTCGCAATCACATCGTAAATAGAAAAGGAGAAATAGAATCAATTAACTATAAATAAAAAAAATTGATGAGAGCGTATTTTTAAGGGTTAGTGAAAATATCTAACGAAACAGAAAGAGATTTGTCAAACCAACAAAACCTGCAAACCACTTATTAAAATACGCTCTCAAAAATGGGTAAAAAATCGTTTAACGTGAAAGTTTTGTTAAGCTCTTACCCTAACAAACATTAATATGCGTGCATGAACTTTAAACCAATTGTTTACCAGCGTTACATTGCTAGAAATAACACTATTAAGAATAATATACTTTCGATTAGATTGCAAATGGCATGCTTACTTGCTCAGTAGCGGTGAATTAGACGAAACACGGATAAACATTAAGACGGGACCCAATTCATTTTAAGTGCGCGGTATTTGAGGCAGTGTGTGTAGGCCGAAGTAGTGAATCCAAACGCCAAACTAAAATTACTAAAACACCAAAAACCTACTCATAGGCCACCGGTCCCATATTTTTAACCAACAAGTATTTACTTCCTTATGGGTGGATGTCATTACCAAATATTTCATGTTACGAAGTGAGTCTCATCATATTTACAACATCAGGTTGTAAATTTCAAGTAATCGGGATCAAATGGAGGAGGGGAAGTCACAGCCTATCAGCAATTGACAAAAGTCAGACTTTTTGCGTTAACATACCTGACTAACGATAAGTGAACTAAATTGGTGAGAATATGGGTTAATCATAGGAATCCAAGAGTCGCAAATAGAAATAGACGTTTCTGCAAGATATTGCGTCTAACCACACAGTCATTCATCGACTTTTGCATGCAACAGCGTGGGTTTGAAAGCTTAGATTAGACCGAATTACAAAATAGATCATCAAATGAATGAAACTTGGGCAAGTGAGGCAATGTATACCAGTACCCACAGCTAAGATTGTTTTAGGTTTTGACTTCGCCATGATCATCTCTTACGTATTTGTAGGGCTAGAAATTGTTTTTCTCCTTATTTGGCAATTTGTGTGACAAATTTTGTCTTTAAGGCACAATAATATACATACACAACTTAGCGAAGCCGCAAATTAGGCCAAACTTTTCCATCAATAATAAAGCATGTAAAGTCGAGCATTATAGATGTCTCTAGGAGTTTTGCCTTTAAGAGCCGAGAGAAAACCCAAAACTACCTGCTTCTAATTCCATTCCACTTTAGCCTCTATGTGTCTACCGCCTGTTGAGATTGTTATTTGGTTTTCATTTGGCTATCTGGTGCCCAAAGGCCAAAATGTCTAAAAAATGTGGACAGTAGCAGAAACGGAAGCAATGTCTGTAGCGTCCCGAGGCCCCCTTTAAGGTAAAAGAAGGCGCAGTACTAGGGCAGAATATATATATATTCCAGGAACAGGACTTGGAGGCTGTTGGCACGGCCCAAAGGCCGACCAACCGGCTCAGTACAATAATGGCCACCCAAGTCACCGAAACCGGCAGTTTGAACAAACAAAGTATTACACAACCCCTCTCTTCTTTCGAGCATCGTCCCCGACGCTCCCCTTCGTCCGCCTCCCGTGCCAGCCATCACAACGTAATCAGTGCTGCAAGAAGCACCCACGAGCTAACTGTCCCAGTCGTCGAGGTTCGAGCGCATGTGTTCCTGTAGTGCCATCCATTCCGCGTAGCACTCAGTGCAGCAAATGTGCGCCTCTTGGCCCTCCTCTGGGCTTGGAGTCCACGGCTAGTGTCGCTTCAGTTGTTAATAGCTTTCCTGTCGAACACGAGGGCGAGGGAGATGTCGAAGATGAACGTCGATCTCGACCCTTCTGTTACGAGATACCAAAGGTTCTCCCCTCCGTAGCACATGTACTTCTTTTACAACCCCGACGTTTGCCAGAATCGGCATGGAGCAGGATAAAATGCATCAAAGTCGGGTCCGCTTTCCGCTGCCACCAATGTAGCGTCCCGAGACTCCCCTTAAGGTAAAAGAAGGCGCAGTACTAGGGCGGAATATATATATTCCGGGAACAGAGGACTTGGGGGCTGTTGGCACGGCCCGGAGGCCGACCAACCGGCTAGAAAAAGATGGCAACTCAAGTGACCTGAACCGATAGTTCGAACAAACAATGTATTACAATGTCTACCTTCCTTCCATCCCAAATTTCGACCGTAGGTCTTCTTGCCGACGGTGGAAAGCCATCAGTCATAGCCACAAAGCTAATTACGACATCAAGGAAGTCATTTTTATGCACACACTCCTATTTTGTCCAAAACGATGATAGAGTAATCCTATCAAATGCCAAATGCCACGTCCAGCGGCGGCATCTTCTGCACCACTTTCAACCACCGGTCAGGACGGTTGCCTACACATTCAAATCATAAATCACTGTCGCGTCCAAATTAATGAACTTGTTGAAACCACATCCAATGAAGTAATCTCACATCCTCTACACATTCGACTCACAGACCACCACTACCTGGCAAACACACCCACCTCATGCCACACGCAAGCCCAACTCAGTGCCCCATGAAAGAGGCGCCAGTACGGCTCTATCAAATCTGCGCATACGACCAGCGTACAGAAGCCAAGTCCCTTCAGCAGAACTTTTTTTTTTACGAAGGTAATAAATTGCAACGATAAATGGTAACTACAATTCCACCTGTTAAGCGAATCAGGTCAGCTCGTTTAGCAACAGCATGCACCCAAATAATGTAAAATAGGAGGCATTAAAAACTACCGTACAATTAACGGGATAAAGAACCCATGTTGCTGTCGATAAAATCCTTTGAATCAAAGCAGAAGCGTACCACGAAGGCATAACGCTGGCGATGCAGAAACCACCCAGGCGAGCAGGAGACTTGGGCTTGACGCTTCAAAAATCCAGATGGCCTTCACAAACATTATTTAATCACTTACGAACCGCACAACCTCGAACCACATCCAGCAAGCCTAACTGGAATTTCGTACCACAAAACTCCCAGAGGTGAGAGTGGTACAGAGCACGTTCAAGGGCACTTGTGTGCGCTCTACAAGCCTTCATAAGTAATAACAGGTGTGGGTTTCTTTTACTGCCTACTAAATCATTACATTCATGCAATTACGAGAAACCGCAATCCCTGTCCATGGAAGTGATGCAGAAAAGCAACCTCGACCAGAACGCGGGTACGTGAGAATTCTCCCAACCAACGGCTTTGAAAAGTGAAATGCCAATTAAAGGAAAAACAATCTTTTCCAATGCTTATCACAATCTCAAGATAGTGTACTCAAAGTCAATCCAGACAAGGTAGTGCCGTTTGATTTGATTGATGTTGTTCCGAAGGCCACTTCTCACCTCTGCAGAGGTCCACTGATTGGTCTCTGCGGTAGACAACACCGGTCTTCAACTCCTTGAAGTAGGCATAATGTTCGATGCAGTTGCACCCACACTTCTTAAAATGACGAAAACAAACTGCTTCAGCAGTCACCAGCACTATATGCAAACAGATACGACACATCTTGGTAGTTTCTCAGCCAATGGGAATAGTTTTGCATAGAAAACAATTAGTAGTGATGTAGAATAATCCTAGTGGATTACTGATTTTACACAAAAGTAGCGTATTGTGATGAAGAAGGGCAACAAGAATTTCTAAGCCTTTGACTCACGGTTTCAGCCATAGAGACAAGCAAAATATAGACATCTGCGTAGGTTGGAATCAAACTTATAGCACAACGTTCGCCGTAAAAGGCAAAAAATTAAGAAGTTACACATTCTATCAGCAAAAGTGCAACGTGAAAAAGGAATGGAGTGGCCTATGCAATTGATAATTTAGCTGGAGTGCCAAGACGTTGACATCAAGACAATTGGGTATGCTACTATGAGCCAGTTCACAGAAAAAGAGGCAATCTTGGGAGGCACCGAGTTTGGGCTGCTGCAGTAAACAGCGGATTCGCTCACCATGTCAAAGAAGTAGACGCCTTTGTCATGCATACACTTCGTCGAAAGAGCGTGAGGAGGGACCATTCGTACTCCTTGTACCCTGCCAAGTAAAACGGGATGAATGACGCACAAATAAGGGCCTATATCTACTTGGATGGATATGAGCAGGAAGAGCACACAAAACGCCCGTTCACTTTTTGCAACAAGTACCGTGTCAGAGCACTATATAGTCGTGCGGCGCATTGAGGCGCTCCGCCTCATTTTTCCTCCAACGCGCCAAATTTTAACCACCTCCAGAGGGTAGCACTGATGCGCCCAAGTATGTCGTCAAAACTTTGTCAACAGTCTAAACTCCTTCATGTTTCGATCAAAGAACTGGTAGAATACTCAGATAACAGTCGCCATTAGGCCTCAAGCTATGGTGTTCATCAAAAGGGGTACCGTTGGAGTCGCCAGTCGTCATAGGGAAGCAAACCACCGCCAACTTTAATTGGCCATCCAACATTCGACATCTGATTTTGGCGCTTTCAGCCCAGAGGCTTGCACAGAATGAGCGCATGAAAGTGCTTTATGCCGACAACTCAACGACACTTGTCTAGCACTTCCATCGGCCCTTTCGAGGCTAGCTGATTGGAGAGATCACTCGGAAAACCATAAACCACCTCCTCAATTTGCAACCGCACCGTCTTTTCCATAGGTATGCTACTAACACAAATCTAGAAGCAGGCCACAGACTGAGATGTCTGCTCAACTGCTTCCGTAGAAACTCGGCGTTGTGAACAATCAAGACAATCCCCAGGCTTTAACAGGGCGCCTGACATTGAGGCGCCATCGCAAAGGCAATTAATGAGTCCCTGAGATCGGAATTCTAGCTTGTATGCCACCTAATGCATAGTTTTCGTCTTCCTGACAGTGAAATGACATAATGAACTGAGATGGTCATGGAAACGCGGACTAAATACCTGCAGAAACTAAGAGACATTCTGGATAGGGCGGATGATGAGAAGTCCAAAAAGTCCTAGCGTAAGGAAAGGCTTGGAAACCCTCCAAAGTTGTCTCAAAACAAAAAAAAACACCAATACGTGAATTCCCATCAAATTCCAAAATGCAGAACCAAACGAGTCACGTTGCCTTAATGGTACACTCACGACAGCATCACGTTTCAAGAGGCAAGCAATTTCAAAACATCACTCTATAGTGTGGGACGACACTCACAAAGGGACGAATGCTGCATAACAGTGGGAGTGTCGCGATCCAAGGCACCATGCTTCCCATTTCAGCATTTCTATGCCAAACGACCAGCGCATTACAAAAGTCTGAGCATGCATCGAGAAATATCAGAGCATCGAACAGCAATATGGAGGTGATGTGGTGTTGTCCACCCTGAGATCTAGTCGTTGCAGTCCGAGAGGATAAAAGCGACAAGAAATTTTGACGGAATTCACGAGCTTAACATACCACGGCTTGTCGAACTTCGGAAGATGCTGTAGAAGTGATGCACGGCAACGCCAAGATTGATTAAATCTTCGATATCCTCATCGATGCGGTAGCAGGAACGGCTAAGCAAGTGCAGACGCGGCTACTTGCCCGAAAGCTGAATGTGCAAACCAATGGTGACGAAGATAGCCGCTACACATCGCTCAACTATTAGTGATTCTCACAATGTGCCCAAAGCGTAGAACAAGTATTCCCTTCTGTGATAAGTGCCTGTTGAAAACTTTCAGATTACTACTTGGGGAGTTACGACTGCTAAGATTGAAGAGCTGTCGTCAGATAATCGTATCCGCTTCTGTTTAGCAAAAGGTTGAAAAACTAACTACCTAAAAGTACTAATGATACCAGCCTAAGCAGCAAAACCGGCGCTGACTTTCAACAGAGGAAAAAAATAGTGAAGATGGGAAGAGAAGGCAATCTAAATTGTAACAAGAGTTGGAGCCGAGACCAGGTCGATCATTTCAGGGACGGTGGAGAACGCGTGACCCTGAGTGCCACTCGCGACGCTGGCTCGGTCTTCTAGGCTCGAGGTGAAGTCCACAACGTCACCTGCTTCAACGCATCTCCACCGCCCCGGCATTAGCTCTCCCCTTTCACCCACCGACTAGGTCTGTCCAGCTGACAAAATAAAGTACTTCAGTAAATGAGAGGAAGGCTACTAAGAGCGGTGATAATATCAAAGAGCAGGCAAGCGTGGCCCCTACTGCCACACAAAACATCGGAGGGAATTGTGCACATTAAAAATGGGAAAAGCAAACCTAGTTCGTAAACACGCTCACACCGTGCAATGCGATAGAAGACTCAATGCCTCTAAACTCCTTACAAATTTCGTCCTTGGCCCATGGTGCTACACTAATTAGCGAGGAATTTTAAAAACCGGCTGGTGTGTGAATCTTCAACGCGCGTTACTTATGATAGCGAAACACTTTGGAAAGTGTCAAGTGCAACGCGCAGGGTGACGAGTGAGTTACCTACAGTGACAGCTAGAAAGCGAGTTAATTACAAAGATACTAGGAGTACATTGTCTACAGCATTTTAAATGCAAACTACAGATAGCAAGAAATGCAAAATAATGGAGTATACAATGGCAACATGACGCCCACACATGGAGGTAACAGGCAAACGGATTACTCGCAGAAGTCTACGCTGCGTTTGCCAAATTCCAGACGGCAGCGACCGAAACCTTGGTGAGTAACCGTTGAATGACGTTGGCAGAATAAGTTTCGGCTAGGGATCTATTAGGAATCAGGTTGCAGATCATCAAAAGCATTTCGCCACCCCTTACCCGAGAAACCAATTCGCATTTCAATCCTATAGATGACGAGGTTGTCACGAATACGGCTTTCGTGTGCTAACCCGTGAAGACGATGGCAGATATGATGCCTCGTCAAACACTCGTAGTTGATGAGACAAAGCCTATATCGTTCTCTCCC
Source organism: Taenia multiceps (assembly GCA_001923025.3). Classification (NCBI taxonomy): domain Eukaryota; kingdom Metazoa; phylum Platyhelminthes; class Cestoda; order Cyclophyllidea; family Taeniidae; genus Taenia; species Taenia multiceps. Next base: position 11,599,497 of record CM010313.2, read on the forward strand.
CTACCTCTGGATAAAACAGATACATCACTCCTAAGTCGTTTCTTCAAACGCACATTTCAACTTGCTTTAGTCGCATGGCATTTAGTCGAAGCTGATCCCTTCGGTGTACGGACGAATCAGCTTCAGTATTAAGCATGTGAGCAGAAACACGTCGATGGGTTGCAAAAGCACATCAGTTAAAATACATTCAGCCCAAAAATGAACCTACACTGAAGGATCTGATAATGAAGGGGGAGATTCGAGGTCAAGACGACAACAGCAGTCTTACGTTACTAACGCTCTGCAAACCTTCATTTCATTTAAAAGAACTCAAGGCGATCAGAGAAAAAAGCAGAATAAATCAGCCGAATAGTACAAACAAATACTCCTAAAACCCGCTCTGCCCGAATACCGCGCATTATTCGGCTTCATACAGAAGAAGAAATCACCGCTGCCCAAGTCGCAAATGCCTTCAAGAGTCACCTCACAAAAAGGAAATGGAGTGACAAAACAAAAAAAACATTGATTTCTCCTCGAAAAAAATTACTCACGAAAGGATAGAACAAAATAACACGTAAAAACTAGTCAGCACATTATGTTCAATACACGCTTCTTTCGGAGATTAAATGATCCCACAAAGCAGCCTAGCAAAATTCCAAATGATTTAGAAACCATCTTAGATTAATAGATGAACTACTTGCAAAAAAACCAATAAATTCCAATTTTTAGGAAAGGTAAAGCTAATTACGTAAGCGTGAGTTCGGTCATAAAGACGCACCCACCACGGTAAGGAACGAATTACTACTATCAGGGACAATTATCCTCAGAGCACAAACATTCTCCACCAATTTTCAAGCTTAGCCAAGGCGAGAATCAACATTACACCTGTCAAACGATAAAAGCACTGCGAGGAAAACCGATAACGATGAATGTTCACCGAGCATGAGACATAAACATTCGGTTGCGGAATAGGATATTGAAAAGCGCTTAAAACATACAGGACAATGATGCAGTGGCACGCCTCGGAAGCACAGACGGAACTGCAAGCAAGAGAGACAGCGTCGGTCGCAGTAGCCGAAAAGGGATGGGGCGTCCAGTGATCAACGAGACGGGAGCAACGATAGCCTGAGGGACGGTCAGGAAGCTTGTCGAAGAGCATTGCGTGCGCATCGTCTCTGACGATGACGGCGCGGCCCGCGACCACCAACTGAGAGTCGAACTCAAGCAGACAGACCGGAGCCCTTGTCCACAATTTGGCGCCCTACTTGTAGAACGGCGCATAAGCATTACTTCATCACTTGCATCTCTATCACAGCCCGCCTTCCTGAGATGGCCAACAGACCAAACAAAAGAAAAGCTCAGCACTGAGGGAGACAGAGGAATCTGTTGGGCTCCAGCAACACCAACCAATGTATAAACATCTACCGTAATAAAAGATTTATACTGCTGCAAAAGGCTCCCCATTGAAACGTCTAACAAGGTTACAACTTAACGGCAGCCACGGCATCAATTCGAACAAACTTACCCTGGGCTGGGAGTTCGCTGAAGACATTGATTTTACAAGGTAAGTAATGTCAAAAGCGACCGCTTTGACGAATATGTTCAGGCGTTCGTTCTTATGATGCAATCGACGCGCTCGACCATGCCCACTTTGCTTGAGTTTCTGTCAACGAAAAATGGAACCTAAAGGGCATTTTCGATACTATTTCTGGGTAACTAGACGAATTTGGAAGAAATCAAGCCTTGCCCAAATTACCTGCACTAGTTTTGATGGAAAAACTGGGGAGCTGAAAACCATTCGCCTTTTTCACCTCCCCCATCTTCTTCCGAAGTTCTAATTTCAGTCCGTTAAAGTTGTATAGATCTAATACTCGAAGGATTTTGGGTTTTTTGGACAGGAAACGGCAGCAGTGCCAAGGCCAGTCACCCGTCGAACACACCGAACGTAAGCCCCATTCCTAATGAGTCCTTGCAAAAGCACTTTCGTAAAGTCGACAATATGACGAATTTCCTTCCGAACTTTCCGTCTAATAAGCAAAGTCAAAATTTATCCGAGCAAGAAGGCAGGTCCGAAATCGCCTCCAGCTTGCTTCAAATCCATTGGCCGACTTGTACAACCCGGTCAGCTTGTGTGGCCTGTTAGTATTCGCTTAAATGACATAATTTGACAAATTGAGAATAAGAATGGAAAATTTTAGAAGTTAGATTGCATTATAAAACAAGCGTATAATCCTACATAATATTTCGCTGGTAAATAAAGTCAACTTGTAAAACAATTGAAAAACAACTGTAAAATGGTGTTGTACAATTCTTCAGTATTTTACCAAGCCAATCCCTTTGCAAACTTTCAGTATGAATTTTCTAAAGTTGCCACATTTAAACAAAGCATTTAGGAATACAAAACGATGAGTGGGATGGCAATGTAATAATGGTTGTGTTTATATACGCTTTGTAGGTGGGAGGCGGGAACACAATCTGCACGTGGCCGAGACTGAGTCAGTGTGTTCTCCTCCTGCACCGGATACCTCAGCCCCGTAGACTGGACATCCCTACCTGACCTTTTCCTCTTAAATAAAACCATGCCCAGTAAAGCTTGGTCTTCTGCTAGTAAGGTAGAAAGGAATGAGGAAGAAGAAAATAAGAACCCTGTTACACTGGTGGCAGCGTCGGCGAACCTCCCCCCCTTCAAAGGCGATATCGACTTTGAAGATTGGGTACAAATCGCGAGGTTTTACACCCACTGGTACCCCCAACAACAGAGGGTGCAGCTCCTCCTCCAGGCTCTTCCGCAAGAGTACCTTCTCTCAGCAATAAGAGCAGGAGTTACTCCCGACTCTGACTTCGACTATTGCTGCGAGATCCTCTCGCAACTGGCCATTGACAAGCGTGAACGTTCTCTGGCCAAAGAGTTTTTCCGCCGAGATCAAAAGGTAGGTGAAACCGATGAAGACTACGCTCGGAGCCTACAACTCCTAGCCGAAAGAGCCTTCAAAGGTTGCCCCCCAGCCAAAGTGACCAGCTGGGTGGCCGTCCAGTTCTGCGAGGGAGTCCATCCTCCAAGCCTCTCCGCGAAGCTCAGTGCAATAGAGACCAACGATCTCAATCGGTTGGTAAAAGCCGCGTCTAAGATCCGTCAGGAGCTTCCGCCGATACCTACCCCCCAGACGTCCAACCAACGGCCAATTCAGCCACGTCTTCGCCGGATTCCCTCACGCCAGACCCCAAGAGCTGGTGAGACCTACTTCTCGCTATCTTGCCAACCCCCAAACGCCCCTCGTCCATTTCTACAAGCTCTCGGCCAGTTAGAAGGATACCCCTGTCGTTTCCTCCTGGACTCGGGAGCAGTGAAGTCCCTGGTGAATCCCGCCACGTTTCCAGATCTCTTCCGCAAGATCAGCCCTCGATCGTCCTCCATAAAACTGCTCTCAGCTGAAGGGAGGAAGATGAAAGCGATCGGAGAGACGTCGCTAAATATCACCATAGGGAAGGAGTCCTGGACAGTACAATTTATCATGTGTCCAGAACTAGTATGTGACGCGATACTGGGCGTCGACTTCCTCCGCAATGCTGGAGCAATCCTCAACTTCGCAGAAGGTACCTTTACGACCCAGCAGCACAAAGCAGTAAAGTCGGCCGAGCCTTCCCTGGGAAAGGACGCTGACGAAATCTGCAGTGCTCTGTTCGAAACCGTGGGTATTCCTGTTAGCAACCTGGATGAGCTCTGCTCACGGTTAACACACATCACCGACAGCGAAAGGAAGGAACTGCACTCATTGCTGTGCAAATACTCCAGAATGTTCTCTTGGCAAGGAACCAAACTCGGTCGAACGAGCATCATTAAACATGCCATCGACACAGGTGAAGCTAAACCAATATGGCAGCCCCCGAGACGCATCCCTCCGCCCCTTTTGGAAGAGGTAAACCGTCTACTGAACGAGATGATCTCCGACGGCGTGATACGGCCATCCAAATCACCGTGGGCCTCTCCGATTGCGCTGGTGAAGAAAAGTGACGGGAGCCTACGGCTGTGCATTGACTACAGGAAACTGAACGCTGTGACTAAGAAGGACGCCTTCCCACTGCCTCATATCAACGACTCACTAGATTCCCTGCACGGATCAAAGTGGTTTTCTACTCTGGACTTGAAGTCCGGGTACTGGCAAGTGGAGGTGGCGGAGACGGACAGAGAGAAGACAGCTTTCATAGTGCCAAACGGACTCTATGAATTTCAGACAATGCCGTTTGGACTATGTAACGCTGCAGCTACTTTCCAGCGCCTGATGCAGACTGCACTAAGGGGGCTTTTTCCAAAGCACTGCATAATCTACCTCGATGACATTCTTGTCTTTGGCAGAGACATACAAGAGCATAATGCCAACCTGAAACTAGTGCTGGATCGTCTCCGAGACGCTGGATTGACCCTGAACCCAAAGAAATGCCACTTCCTTCAACGTTCGGTTACATTCCTGGGGCATACAGTCTCGTCAGATGGGATGGCAGTTACCGAAGACCGTACAAACCAAGTGAGAACCTGGCCGACACCGACCAATCAGACGGAGCTCCGCAGCTTTCTCGGCTTGGCAAACTACTACCGGCGTTTCGTCAAAGGCTTCGCCAAGATCGCCGGTCCCCTGCACAAATTAACAGAGAAACAGGCGAAAAAGAATTTCACGTGGGAGAACGAACATGATGAGGCCTTTAAAGAACTAAAACGCAGGCTCTGCTCCGCTCCGGTTCTGGCCTTACCCAACTTCGAGAACGGCGCACCTCCTTTCGTCCTAGACACAGACGCCAGTGACGTGGCCGTAGGCGGTGTTCTATCCCAACGGGATAAAGAAGGCAGAGAACACGTCATCGCATACGCCAGCACCAGGCTCAATAAAAAAATGAGACAGAAAAGTACAACGGAACGCGAACTGTACGCTATCTTTACAATGGTTCGACACTTTAGACATTACCTGATAGCGAAACAGTTCATTGTGAGAACGGACCACCAAGCGCTGACCTGGCTAAAAACAATGAAGGAGATTGACCGCTCGGTGGCGCGCTGGTACGAAGAACTGCAGCAATACGATTTTACAGTGCAGTACCGAAAGGGGACTTCGCATGGCAACGCGGATGCACTGTCTCGCAGACCTCTCTCGGCAGAGAGGGAAAGCGGTATAGTGGGCACGCTATTTTTGAGCGAACCCACTAGGCACCAGTGGAGAAATTCACAAAGTTCAGATCCCGACACGGCGTTGCTATACGAAAGATTTCTGGCGTCCTCATACAAGCCTACTGCAGAAGAGATGAAATCGTCCAGCAAAGCAGCCAAACAGATATGGCGACAGTGGCCCAAACTCACTCTGGAAGACGAAGTTTTATGGTATCAAGAAGACACCACGTCCCCTAAACGTCTTCTTGTTCCCGGCTCGCTAATACAAACAGTCCTCCAGGAGTTACACGAGCAATTGGGACATGTGGGCGTGAAGAAGATGGTGGAGGCCTCGAGCAAACGATACTGGTGGCCCTCTCTTACCCCGGACGTACTCGATTTCTGCCGAACCTGCATCACCTGTAGCGGTTTCAAGAAACCTCACACAACAGCGATGGCACCCCTACAACCCATGCCTACAGGATTCCCGGGCGAAAGGGTGGGCATTGACATTATGGGTCCTCTGCCACCCACCAAAAGAGGAAACCGGTATATCCTGGTTATGGTTGATTACTTCACGAAAGTAGCTGAAGCTGAAGCCATGCAGTCTCAAGACGCCGAAACAGTCGCTTCAACCTTCTTCAACCGCTGGATCTGTCAACACGGTGTCCCCGAATCAGTCCACAGTGATCAAGGTCCTAATTTCGAAAGTCGGCTCTTTACGGAACTATGCAAGACTCTCGGAATTAGGAAGACACGCACGACACCAGGACACCCACAAGGCAACGGCCAGGTGGAAAGAACGAACCGCACCCTGGTGGGACTCCTGAAGGCTTTTACCAAGGGAGCGAAGCCAGAAGACTGGGATTTGAGCCTGGGACGCGCCTTGTTAGCGTATAGAGCCACAGTCCACACGTCAACGGGCGTCTCTCCGTTCAAAATGCTCACAGGACGCGAAATGAGAGTTCCGTCCGACATCTTTATCCCGAGCAAAGAGACAACACCCGACAATGTACCGGATTACGTTCTGCGCCTAAAAGAAGGGATAAGAAAGACGTTCAACTTGGCGCGACGACACCTACAAACGTCTTATAGTAGACAAAAGAGGTTCTACGACAAGCGCAGCCGACCCAACACCTACCGCGAAGGAGATCTTGTCCAAATATACAAGCCGATTCCTCCACCTGGAACCCATCGGAAATTCTACCATCCGTGGAGCAAAGATCCCTTCCGCGTAGTGAAAATCCTCTCCCCCACGAACTACCTCGTCCGAAACGCGGAATTTCGTACTCAACCAATTACGGTACACCACAATAAGATGCGACCTTACAAAGGCCCCCCGCCGGTTGGATATGAGGACGAAGTCTACGGAATAGTGGAGGAGGGGAGAACCCCCAAGGGCATAACTAAACCAATGGGCGAGAGTGGCACCGGGGACGGTGCTCAAAAAAAGGAGGGGGCTGTGTAATAATGGTTGTGTTTATATACGCTTTGTAGGTGGGAGGCGGGAACACAATCTGCACGTGGCCGAGACTGAGTCAGTGTGTTCTCCTCCTGCACCGGATACCTCAGCCCCGTAGACTGGACATCCCTACCTGACCTTTTCCTCTTAAATAAAACCATGCCCAGTAAAGCTTGGTCTTCTGCTAGTAAGGTAGAAAGGAATGAGGAAGAAGAAAATAAGAACCCTGTTACAGCAATTTGTGGGATATCAAATTAATTCAACAGATATCCTATTGTGTAGTTTAATTCTTGCAACTTATTGTGTACATCGGTAAAAATAAAACATGTTTTTTTAGATGGGGCAGAAAGTAGGCAAAATACAAAGGCCGGCTGCGTACATCGACATACGGTGGGGTGTGGGTTTACTTGAATCGCTAGAAATCTATCACGCTTGACAAAATATAGTTGTGGAGCACCCAATTTTGCTCCACAACCTGCGTTGAAAGTTAACCATCGAACATGTGGTCTGTGCATGCACTCTCCACTCGGGCGTCAGCCTCAGCATCAGCCGTCACACGGTAACCAGTGCTGCTAATAGCCGCCCCTACTGCACCAGTCATAAGATCCTACCCATCCTAAAAGAAATTTGGTCGCCATAACATTTGTTTCACCTGCAGCTTGCAAGATCTGTCTTCAAAGACAAAAAATTCTCTGTTTCTCTTTCGTGACTACAGTAGATGCTATCAATAAATTGCCTCAAAGAGATTTTCCATACGAATAATTTAACGTATTTCCCGATCTACAGAACAATCAAGCATCATTCCAAGGCAAAACCTTTATGAATCCACGTCGATGCATGTTGATTGGTGATCGATTAGCCTCTGTTCCAGTTCACAGCAATTGTAACAAACAGACACGACACATCTTGGTTGTTCTTCGGCCCATGGGAATGATTTTGTTTAAAGAACAAATAGTAGTGCCGTGAAATAATCCTAGTGCATTACTGACTTTACACAAAAGCAGTGCCTTGCAATGAAGAGGTGCAACAAAAAATTTCTAAGCCTTTGACTCACGTTTACAGTCATAGAGACTGCACTGCACTTGCTTGGCGCTTTGCTTTAGAATTGGCCGGTGTAGGCCATGGTTGGTGGGTTTCTTTGGTAAACATGTCAGGCAGCTCTTTTGTGTAACAATAATCATTTTGCTCCATTAAGTGCGTTTTACCTCACAGGATAAAGTACTGTGCGATAAAGTACAGTTCAGAGACTGGCTACACACTCGATTTGAAATCAGTAATAGTGGCTAGATTGTCTTTAGTGGTGAGGCTCATTTGTGAGTGGAATAAAGAGCTGCAAGCAGATGAAGTTGATCCTTTTCAGTGCCTTTAGTGCAAAAACTGTTGGTATTAAGATGTGACTAGTATTTTTGCGTGGAACAATCCATAAAACATGTCTTGCACACAGCTACCGAATTCGTGCTCTATTTTTCTGCTACAACACACAGGCTCTTATGCCACTCTCAAAAGCAAAGCATCCATATTTTCCCCAATTTCGCATCCATGCAGCGAAGTTAAATCTTCTGCTGATCCACGCATAGATTCGGTTAGTTCTACAATTCTAAGTTTTCAACCCCACTTTGTTCTGTAGAATGGGATGTGCAAGTCAAAGGCCTCACTAAGGCATGAGGGAAGATGGCATTTTATATCTGTCTTAATTGGTTTCTCCAGCTTGCTTAGAAATGCATTTCAGCTACTACATCCCATGCTCACAAACGAAGTGGAGAGTGACATACTAGCAGGCGTACCTCGACTGCCACCATGTTAAGAGACATCGCTATCTAATATGGAGTATGGCATTGAGTTACACAATCACTGTAGCGTCCCGAGGCCCCCTTTAAGGTAAAAGAAGGCGCAGTACTAGGGCAGAATATATATATATTCCAGGAACAGGACTTGGAGGCTGTTGGCACGGCCCAAAGGCCGACCAACCGGCTCAGTACAATAATGGCCACCCAAGTCACCGAAACCGGCAGTTTGAACAAACAAAGTATTACACAACCCCTCTCTTCTTTCGAGCATCGTCCCCGACGCTCCCCTTCGTCCGCCTCCCGTGCCAGCCATCACAACGTAATCAGTGCTGCAAGAAGCACCCACGAGCTAACTGTCCCAGTCGTCGAGGTTCGAGCGCATGTGTTCCTGTAGTGCCATCCATTCCGCGTAGCACTCAGTGCAGCAAATGTGCGCCTCTTGGCCCTCCTCTGGGCTTGGAGTCCACGGCTAGTGTCGCTTCAGTTGTTAATAGCTTTCCTGTCGAACACGAGGGCGAGGGAGATGTCGAAGATGAACGTCGATCTCGACCCTTCTGTTACGAGATACCAAAGGTTCTCCCCTCCGTAGCACATGTACTTCTTTTACAACCCCGACGTTTGCCAGAATCGGCATGGAGCAGGATAAAATGCATCAAAGTCGGGTCCGCTTTCCGCTGCCACCAATGTAGCGTCCCGAGACTCCCCTTAAGGTAAAAGAAGGCGCAGTACTAGGGCGGAATATATATATTCCGGGAACAGAGGACTTGGGGGCTGTTGGCACGGCCCGGAGGCCGACCAACCGGCTAGAAAAAGATGGCAACTCAAGTGACCTGAACCGATAGTTCGAACAAACAATGTATTACAATCACAAAAAATGAATTGCCTTTTGCCACTAACAAAACTTTTAAATGTATTTGCTTTTAATGCAGCGGTGCACTGGTCGCCCCAACCACTGACGTGAGAGCGCTTTTCACCTATCATAGCCATTGATGGCAAGACTTCTAACATTGTGAAGGATGTTCCTTTCAATCCATGACATCGTACCAGCTAGGAATGTAATTTGGTGCCCTTCGTAAACCCCATGACTAACCAGCTCCTTTTTGCTTTGTTCCCTTCCTCACTGTTCTTTCTTAATCTCTTTTGATCTCATCTGACTTTATCTGCCCTGCCTTGCCCTAGATACAAGTAGAATGCTAATGGACTTACGGAACAGACCTAAAAGTGACAAATATGAGCTTATTTTAGCCATCCCACTAACTGAGTACTTTTTGCGTAGACAGACCTATCACCTCAGCACTCCACCACAGTGTCGATGCCAATGGTAAACTCGATGGTAGAGTTTCCGATTTTCACCATCCTTTTAAGGGGAAATACAGGCTCGGCCAACTCAAACACCATGCAGGGAACTATCCGATCCAACTTTGCGTTGTGTGAAGGGCAGTCGCAAGTGTAACACTGTAGGCTGGCATGCTACGTTAGCTTTGCTGACCGTGATGGCGAAAATGTGAGGTGCAATGTGGGCAGACGAGAGGCCATCCAACCACTATCGCAAAGCCACGAGACTCTAATCGATGTTTCCACATGGCTGCCTGAAGTTTATGGACTTCGCTTGCTTTCAAAACTGCACAATTGGACTGTCGTGATGAGCCACATCTTGCAGTTGATCGAACGTACCACTATCTTCATTCATAGCCTTACTTCGGACCCTGGATTATCTCTTCTCTTCATTCGGATCGTCCTCATTTTCATTTATTTAGTTTGTTGGATAATTATGCGTACTTCTACAACACCTAGTCCAATCCTTCATCCGCCTCTACATAGGGAATCGTTAGCGTACTCAGAAGAACTCAACCTTTGTAGGGGTGAGTTGTTAACAATTCTATTATAAATTTCTTAATGTGTGAGGTAGCTAGTTAATAGCTATAGTCAAGTAAAGCCTTAAATACTCGCCCACAGACAATTAGCACGGACCTTTTAATCCGGTCGTCAGCATATGCTTGGCGCGGAAGCTGTGCCATTTATGCAGTGTCTCAGGCGTCTTTGATGACTGCACATGAGAAGTGAGCATGCAGGTGAGTTTGTCAGACGGATTAAAAGACGTGTAGATGGTTTGCCACCTTCGCAATAGCAATGTGTTCAATGTGAGGATTGCTAAATGGGAACCTTGACAGTATCTCTTTTGTGTGGACGAAAAAGTGGCAACACTTGTCACCTTAATGAAGAGAGTGGACGACTCACACTTTCGAGTGGTGTACATAGAGAAAGAGTATCAAATAATGCAGGCAACGAAGGTGTTTTTTATTAGGCTTAGGCTACTTCCAAGGAATGAATACGCGTGTGGCTCTTCACATGCATTGCTGTGCTTATGCAAATTTGATACAGTAAAAAGTAAGAAATCATTCCATGATAAGATGATTACTTTACAACAAGCAGCAAACGAGCAGGGTGAATGTGGATTCGGTTGAAAATGATGTGTAACATCGAGGCTTGTTACGAATCGATGGCACGTTGCCAGTTCTGCGAAAAGTAGATCCAACCCGATTAAACAAGTAGAGTCTGGCATTGGCTGTGAAAACATCCTGATAAACAGGGTGATGCAGGACGAAGATTCCTCTTTTAATTGTAGGCATTAAGGATAGTTGTTACACAGGGGAGGAGGGAGAAGAGGAAGACGGAGAAGAAGAGAATGATGAACCCATTCAGTTTACTGGCCCTTTTTGTTACACAGGAGGAGCTGAGCAGTTCCGTAAGTGCAGCCTTGCCTTCTTTATTCTCATTCTCACCGCTGCACTGCCCATCATTTATGTGATGCTTGATGGCACTGCTACTTTGCTCACTGCATTTTCTAAAGCACTGAATTGATGAACAAAAATATTTTCATAAATCATGACGTGCTTGGATCGAATAGAGTGGCGTTGGTCTGGTGATAGAGGTGTGAGAACACGAACCACTAGACGAGCTTTTGCACATGTTGTAGTGACGCCCCAACCCGTTTGTCCTTTTAACAACCTCAAGTCGAATGATGGCTACCACCTGTCGTGAGCAGTCTCATAGTTGAAGGGGACTGCAATCCTTCCCCTTTGTTTTCAATACCTCCTTTTGGGAAGAACGAGTAACCCGTGAATGCACCTAATTTCAGTATCTCATGCTGTCACCTTGTAGTGTGCCTTTTTATTCACCAAGATGACGAGACTGCGAATGTCCTGTGGTGCTTTTGTTTGTTTTAGTTTTCCTTCCACCAGGTACATACCCTGTTCAGATAGCCGAGTATTTCGAGGACGTTGATGTTTATACGTCCAAGTGGCATTCGAATTTATGGGAAGAGTCGTAATCAGTCGAGATGAGTGCTGATACAGCCTCCAGCTCCTTCTGGCTTACGGACACTTGGTCTTATGAAGAAGGCGAACACTTATGTTGACGTACACCTGAAACACCCAAATGCATGCACTTTATTGGAGTGTGCTTGTTTGAGGGTGAAGGCAGACTAGGTGAGTGCAAAACCAAAGGAGGCAAACAGCGGAGAGGAGGTGGAACTCAGCATTACTGAAGGTGATTGCATAGCATAGAAGAAAAATAAGATCTAAGACGAGCAAAAGGAGGAGGTAGGAATGAGAAGAGGGAAGAATGGAGCTTGTTAACAGCAAAGGATAAGGTGGAGGAAAAGGTGAGGGTGAAGGCAGAGGCGATGGCAAAGACGGAGGGGATAGAGAAGACAAAAGACAGAAAGAATGGAAAGAAGGGTGAGGAAGGGTTGGTGAATGTGGAGAAGCGTATGGGGAGGAGGTGGAGGCGAAGGCGAAGGCAAGGTCAGTGGAGGTGACAAAGACGGAAAAGAAGTTGGAAGTAGAGGAAACGAAGGCAAAAGCAGAAGGAAACCGAAGAAGTCTAGAGCTGTTAAAGCGCTTCCAAGCGCTTGCTGAATATTGAATCCGACTTTCCCGATTTCATGCACGCAGTTGGAAGTAAAACTCGATGTTTCAGTGAGGAATGGAAGATCTCGTAGACATTAGTTGAATCCCACCACCGCTAGCTGGTGGGAGGCCTTCGGAATTTGTCTTATCGGCACAACTAATTTTGCTCCTCATCTTCCATTTTAAAGAAGGAGAGACCTCGTGAGAGCGTTACATATTCAATATTTTGTGAGTTATCAGTGGCTTTGGATGCATATAACGTCACTACTCAGACAAACGATAAGCAGCAGATTGTGTAAGAACCCCAGCAATGCCTCTGAAATCATCTGTTCTCCAGACAAACCCATTCCCAAGCTACAAAGCTAAAGTGTTTTCGGGTTAACGACATAAATGAACCACTGACTGGCATCATCCCCAATCGCGACTGTCGGGTTGAAGGATAGGAATGTATTGTAGTGATCACTCACATCTCTTTAGCCTAAACTTCGCAAGTGACGCACGCCCACGCTACCAACTCCAAATAAACTCAGTAAGGTGGTTGAAGTGGCGATTTTACATTAACTCTGATGTCTATTCAGTGCTCTGGAATGAAACAGAAGAAACGTTGACTTTACTTCCACATCACTGCTTGTTGTCGACTCTGCGATTTATGCACACTGCTGTAAAGGCTGCTGCATGATCAGCACTGAGAGCAGTGCAGTGATGCTACGAATGCCGCTGGAACCAAAAATGAGTTGTGCACATGAATAGTCCAGAAGTTAGTTGCTACCGAAATATGCTACACAGCATTTGGTTTTGAACAGAAAATGATTGTCCCAAAGTGCAATTCTACTTCGAGGCTTTCATGCGAATTGCCTGATGATCAGATGACTACCATTTGTAACGTGAAAACACCCGCTTGTAGTTCTCTATTCCACTCACAAATGGACCCCATTACTCAAGAGAATCTGCCTAATGTTACTAATTTCAAGTCGAGTGTGTGGGCAGCGACTGGACAGTACTTCATCACACAGAACTTTATCCTACGAGGTAAAACGCAGTTAATGGGACGAAGTGATCATTGTAGCGCAAAAGAGCTACCCAGCACATCGACCAAAGAAACTTACCAAACATGCTCTGCACCAGTCGATTCTAAAGCAAAGCGTCAGGCAAGTGCAGTGCAGCAGCTTTTCATTCTATCACACTCTCTTTGTCAAAGCAGTGCCTATCGCAAAGCTGGTGTGCTTAAGAGAATTGTCTTGAACGCGCACCGAGAAGCACCTACAACCAGGGTTCCTTGCTGATCAGTTCTATGTCACTGTGACGAGAAAATGGTATGCAATGCCAACTTGGTCCTATCTTAGCTTTTCGAGTGCAGCAATGCTCAAATCACAGCTTGCAGACCTTGATTATTGTTTAGCAGGATGCTGCTTCGCACTCACATCGAAGCTAGAAGGCAGTCAGTCGGCTTCTATTGAGGCGGCAGTTATGTTTGCAGCGGCGACTATAACCATTTGATCTGCTAGTTATATTATATCCGGATTTTCATCCCTATTTTTAATTGTAGTTTAAATGGGCAGAAATGGGGAGATATGCATCAATTATGCACAGCATAAGACTCCCTCTGTCACTGGATATTGGAGCAGAGACTAATCGCTTACCAATCACCATGCCTCGATGCGGATTTCAACTAACTTACACTAGGTGTGATGTTTTATTTTTGCTATGATGCGGTGGGAACGTTAAATCATTTGTACGGGAAGACTATTTGAGACCACTTCAATATGGCATTCACCATAGACATAAAGGATTAGCTAGACATTCTAGTCTTTGAAGCCAGATCTTATAAGCTGCGTGGTAGTTAAGTGATGTTGTGATCAGATGTCTTTTAAGATAGGTGGAAATTTGTTGACTGGTGCTGTAGAAGGTGGTCACAACAGCGCTGTTTGCAGTGTGATGGCTGATAGTGAGGCAACCATAGATTACATGTTGGATGCTTGACTTTCGACGCAGGTTGTGGGGCGAAATCGGGCGCTCCACGACCATAAGTTTACCGAGCGTGATGGTTTACTGGCGATACAAGTGGACCCACACCCTATCGTATTTTGGTGTAGGCACCCAGCCCTATCATTTTGACTTCTTTCTCTCCCATTCAAAATTGCTTTAAAATCGTTTTACCGGTGTATGCTGAGATTTATCCTCCGTTAATTGTAGGTAAAATGGACAGGAATGGGGAGGTATGCATTGCCTTTTACAGCTTAAGACTGTAGCTACTAATGTCAATTGGAGCAGAGGCTAATCGCTCACTAATCAACATACCTTTGAGTGCATTACAGTTTGCCTTCTGTAGTTGCGGCGACGGCAATATTTGTTGGTACAGTTTGCGAACCCCACATGGGACAGCTGCACACTCGACGTCATCCAGTTGCGGTGGAGGCACCAAGTTGGAGCTGTCTCACTGAGCACTTGGCAGTGAGTTTATGCGAATGCAGACATCTGCCGAGAGGCAACCGTCCCCCAATTAAGCGTTAGACTCGGTAATCCACAAGGATAAGTGGAAAAATTGTCCTTTTTGTTGGTCTCGCTTGCCGCCGTCAGCAATGCAGCGCCTGTAGTGTTCCTCGACAGTGAACTTTCATTAACTGAAGTCGTGTGTGTGAGTAATTGCACTGCATCTTATCGGTTAGCTAGCCGAAAAACCAATACGCAACGAATTTGCAGCAGATGTTCTTACCAATCGATCAATCGACTAGTTAACGCGGATGAGTCAGCAGTAAGGCACATCAGGTAAGCGCGTATGCGGGATCGAAAGAGTAGCTAATATCAATGTACAGGAACTAAAAAGGCATTTTACATCTGTTTTATTAATACTACGCTCAATATTAATCTATTTGACTAGTGAAGAAGCACTGACGTTTAAATTGGCTTTAAAAATGCAGCCTTCTGTAGATTCAGTCTAAATGGGGAGGCACGAATTCTTCTCAAAATTTTGACGCCGACATGTGTGCACATAAAAATAAGATATATTTGCACACATGGAACCATCCACATAGTCATCTAAGTAATCAATGCGAACAGGCAATCGTGAGAAGGGGCTGAATCTATCATTACCTTAGTTGAACCATTCATCGAAAGACCATGACTGGGAAATAACGAACATGGTACAAAGCGGTATCCCTGAGGCGTTTTACCATAGACCAAATAAAGCCCGATTTGAATTGGAGCGAATCAAAGAGGAGGTAGAAGGTTTCGTTACAAAGAAACCACTCTTTATCTCCTCACTTACCATCTTCATCTCCCATTTGACAAGATTGTCCCATTTTCGCTTATCGTGGTCCAAGCTCACGACTCACGCAGAAGGGACCTTCATTCTGCATTTTTCCGTGGCAGCTACTACAACGATCCTACTTTTTTGAACACTACAAAGAATAGCCACAAGAGAGCTAGCGTCCTACTGTGTCAACACCCAATCCTTCGTTTAGCATATCCTTCCACAATGACGACGACGATATCTTGAAGACAGGAATCACCGCACATCACAGCGCCGCACTTTACACACTTCCAACGGTTTCAGCATACATTCATCAGCCAAAACCGCCCACCAAAATACACTTCAGCATCATTGCTGTAGCGCTTAGACGGCACACACACATCTTCATAGATTGGGACAAATGAAGACCTAGCACGCATCGTTAGGTGCCCATTCGTCGTCTCCATTTTCACAGTAGAACTCACAGTTACACTCTATCCGACCAACCAATCACTCTCAAGACATGCGCAAACAATTCCGACCCCAAAAGATAGACCTGATTCCTGTGGAAACTGAACGAATTGCAGAGCAACAATCTCAAAAATAGTGAGGCTACGTGATAATCTGACAAATCGCATCAGCGATTTGACACATAATCGAACAGCAGCGTGGACTGCACGCCAAAGTCTCCTTCGGATCACAGTCTTCACCACCTCAGCGGCTTTTGCTTGCCCAAATCACACCCACCAATGTTGCTAAAAACGCCTTTTGCACGTCAATCGTGGACGCTTAGGCAGCCTTTCCGAGAGTGTAGCCAGCCGCTCTATCCATCACAAATACCTCGGCCACATAGACTCCACCAGCAAAAATAGCATTGCGCTCTAGGCAATGCAACGGTTGCCACACGGACGGTGGTGAAAACATTAATAAAAGACACTTTTCGACTTGCCGCCCAGAAAGGTGTTCTTCAAAGCCATCGAGGCGTGAAACACACCAAAACTACTAACAAAGATGAGAGCCACTCCTGCCTGAAGAAGGTATGAAGCAATGGCAAAGCTCATCTCCAAACACCATCTGTTACACCAAGCAAAGCCAAGGTTTTCAGTGACTTCCTTTAGCTGAAGATTGGGTTCGCCAGTCAAAACCATGATGTTGTCATAACAAAGTGAAATCGCAATATTTCTAGGCATTATTTGATAAATAAAACAAATAATATTCAAGGTAGTGCATGAATCAAGAAAAGAGCGAATAAAAAACAAAGCAGGAAACTGTGATAGATTACCATTGTCCGGCGACTGCAATGAAGACTTGGTGTCCCCAGTTTCCACAATTGGGAGGCAGCATGCGGTAAGCTTCGCAGTCTACTATCCCTCACTTGAAGATTAACTAGGTTCCTCACTCTATGCACTTTCATTGCCTGTTAATAGCAAGCTAATCACAATCGTCAGATTCTAAAATTCTCCTACAGCTAGACAATTCTATTCACCGACAAGTTCAAATAACAAAGGCGGCTGATCGGGGCAGAGTCGCACGATACCCTCGATCAACTATCCATCTCATTCGACTTCAGCCAGAGACGAGTCAGATGCGAGCCCAATACGGACAGACACGTTGGTCACAATGCGCGATTCTCAGTTGGCTAAATCCCCATCTCTCTTGCATACGGGCATTCAAGGTGAATTATAAACGGTTTTAGCAAGTACTAATGGCTCCAAATCTCGATCAGGAATTTGTCAGCATCTGAGGTCTACAAATGTCAAAGTAATATGGCCGCATACTCCAGACAATCCACCATGTAAACATGAAGAAGGCTGTACGCAACGCCTTGTCGAGTTCCAAGGCACATCTGATGGCATACCGTACGACACCTCGGAATCGCCAGTGGTTTATAATAGGAAAGGCCATAACTTAAACAAATACAGTCAACCAAATAATGAGTGCGCCCTTGCGAACATACCCATCACACGATTCAACGAGGCTGCTGCTAAGCTAATAGCGTTAATAATAGAAATCAAGTGCTCCATAGCTCAACGTCTATTTACTAAAAGCGCACAATAAGACCATGCAAATTGCGGAGCGAAGAACAATGACGTCAAGCCTTACATGATGAGTTAGGTGGAAAACAACAAATAGAAAGGAGGATAAAAATCCGCATACATGTAAGTATCACGTCAAATGGTTAAAGCTGCCACTGCGAACGTAACTCTCGCCTCGACAGAAGCCGATTTACCGCCTTCTAGCCGCAATTGGGCTGTAGGCGGTGGTTTGCTTAGATATAAGTGCAAAGCAGCACTCCTGCAAAACAACAATTTAAGCATGCAAGCTGTGATTTGAGTTTTGCTTTAGTCGAGTAGCTGAAATAGGGCCAAGTTGGCATTGCATGCCATTTTCTCGTCACAGTGACATAGAACTGATCAGCAAGGAACCCCGGTTGTAGGTGCTTCTCGGTGCGCGTTCAAGACAATTCTCTTAAGCACACCAGCTTTGCGATAGGCACTGCTTTGACAAAGAGAGTGTGATAGAATGAAAAGCTGCTGCACTGCACTTGCCTGACGCTTTGCTTTAGAATCGACTGGTGCAGAGCATGTTTGGTAAGTTTCTTTGGTCGATGTGCTGGGTAGCTCTTTTGCGCTACAATGATCACTTCGTCCCATTAACTGCGTTTTACCTCGTAGGATAAAGTTCTGTGTGATGAAGTACTGTCCAGTCGCTGCCCACACACTCGACTTGAAATTAGTAACATTAGGCAGATTCTCTTGAGTAATGGGGTCCATTTGTGAGTGGAATAGAGAACTACAAGCGGGTGTTTTCACGTTACAAATGGTAGTCATCTGATCATCAGGCAATTCGCATGAAAGCCTCGAAGTAGAATTGCACTTTGGGACAATCATTTTCTGTTCAAAACCAAATGCTGTGTAGCATATTTCGGTAGCAACTAACTTCTGGACTATTCATGTGCACAACTCATTTTTGGTTCCAGCGGCATTCGTAGCATCACTGCACTGCTCTCAGTGCTGATCATGCAGCAGCCTTTACAGCAGTGTGCATAAATCGCAGAGTCGACAACAAGCAGTGATGTGGAAGTAAAGTCAACGTTTCTTCTGTTTCATTCCAGAGCACTGAATAGACATCAGAGTTAATGTAAAATCGCCACTTCAACCACCTTACTGAGTTTATTTGGAGTTGGTAGCGTGGGCGTGCGTCACTTGCGAAGTTTAGGCTAAAGAGATGTGAGTGATCACTACAATACATTCCTATCCTTCAACCCGACAGTCGCGATTGGGGATGATGCCAGTCAGTGGTTCATTTATGTCGTTAACCCGAAAACACTTTAGCTTTGTAGCTTGGGAATGGGTTTGTCTGGAGAACAGATGATTTCAGAGGCATTGCTGGGGTTCTTACACAATCTGCTGCTTATCGTTTGTCTGAGTAGTGACGTTATATGCATCCAAAGCCACTGATAACTCACAAAATATTGAATATGTAACGCTCTCACGAGGTCTCTCCTTCTTTAAAATGGAAGATGAGGAGCAAAATTAGTTGTGCCGATAAGACAAATTCCGAAGGCCTCCCACCAGCTAGCGGTGGTGGGATTCAACTAATGTCTACGAGATCTTCCATTCCTCACTGAAACATCGAGTTTTACTTCCAACTGCGTGCATGAAATCGGGAAAGTCGGATTCAATATTCAGCAAGCGCTTGGAAGCGCTTTAACAGCTCTAGACTTCTTCGGTTTCCTTCTGCTTTTGCCTTCGTTTCCTCTACTTCCAACTTCTTTTCCGTCTTTGTCACCTCCACTGACCTTGCCTTCGCCTTCGCCTCCACCTCCTCCCCATACGCTTCTCCACATTCACCAACCCTTCCTCACCCTTCTTTCCATTCTTTCTGTCTTTTGTCTTCTCTATCCCCTCCGTCTTTGCCATCGCCTCTGCCTTCACCCTCACCTTTTCCTCCACCTTATCCTTTGCTGTTAACAAGCTCCATTCTTCCCTCTTCTCATTCCTACCTCCTCCTTTTGCTCGTCTTAGATCTTATTTTTCTTCTATGCTATGCAATCACCTTCAGTAATGCTGAGTTCCACCTCCTCTCCGCTGTTTGCCTCCTTTGGTTTTGCACTCACCTAGTCTGCCTTCACCCTCAAACAAGCACACTCCAATAAAGTGCATGCATTTGGGTGTTTCAGGTGTACGTCAACATAAGTGTTCGCCTTCTTCATAAGACCAAGTGTCCGTAAGCCAGAAGGAGCTGGAGGCTGTATCAGCACTCATCTCGACTGATTACGACTCTTCCCATAAATTCGAATGCCACTTGGACGTATAAACATCAACGTCCTCGAAATACTCGGCTATCTGAACAGGGTATGTACCTGGTGGAAGGAAAACTAAAACAAACAAAAGCACCACAGGACATTCGCAGTCTCGTCATCTTGGTGAATAAAAAGGCACACTACAAGGTGACAGCATGAGATACTGAAATTAGGTGCATTCACGGGTTACTCGTTCTTCCCAAAAGGAGGTATTGAAAACAAAGGGGAAGGATTGCAGTCCCCTTCAACTATGAGACTGCTCACGACAGGTGGTAGCCATCATTCGACTTGAGGTTGTTAAAAGGACAAACGGGTTGGGGCGTCACTACAACATGTGCAAAAGCTCGTCTAGTGGTTCGTGTTCTCACACCTCTATCACCAGACCAACGCCACTCTATTCGATCCAAGCACGTCATGATTTATGAAAATATTTTTGTTCATCAATTCAGTGCTTTAGAAAATGCAGTGAGCAAAGTAGCAGTGCCATCAAGCATCACATAAATGATGGGCAGTGCAGCGGTGAGAATGAGAATAAAGAAGGCAAGGCTGCACTTACGGAACTGCTCAGCTCCTCCTGTGTAACAAAAAGGGCCAGTAAACTGAATGGGTTCATCATTCTCTTCTTCTCCGTCTTCCTCTTCTCCCTCCTCCCCTGTGTAACAACTATCCTTAATGCCTACAATTAAAAGAGGAATCTTCTTCCTACGTCACCCTGTTTATCAGTATGTTTTCACAGCCAATGCCAGACTCTACTTGGTTATTTTACTCTGTTCTTTAATTAAATCCTGCGGGCAATTTAATGCTTCCTTTGTTGCTTTGTATTGCACCCGTCGTATGCGCTTATGTATGCATGGTGTTCGTTGCTCTTCATCAAAGTATAACATACTTTGCAGATGATAAATAATCGCGTTTCAAATGCGTTGCAGATGTTCAAAATACTTATCTGCTTTACTTTAAGCTTTTTGTTCTTCTCGGTTTATGGGAGCTGATTAAATAGCGCTTTTTTCACAATCTTCGTATGTGATGCCAGGCTCGCTACTATACAAGCCTACAAGTAGGAAACGCGTGTCCCTTTAATCCATACATTACACTTAACTTGAAATTGATCCCTGTTCAAACATTTCAGCCTTTTTCATAGCCAATAATTTCCATATTCTATGTTATCCAAGTGATTAGTACATACTGTAGCACGACGCGTCGCTGTTCTGCGCTGACGGGCCGCCGAGATATCTTAAGGATCAGTACAAGAGTGCAACAGCTAACCTTTGGCTATGAAAGCATTTACAACGCTGTCGGTCAATTCAGCTAAGCCGTAAGTAGATTAAATGCATTCGTGTCGAATTCCGTTTTCAAATACATCGTTTTTTTAGGTAACAGTAGGGCAAATGATGATGACCTAAATCTTGCAGTATTTGACGTCAGGGAATAATTTGTGGTGTTATCACGCTATGTAAACACTATACAAATCATTTTTCAGCCGCAATCAATTGATACATGGTGAGGTTCGGTAGGCAAACATATTTAAAATGGGGTTTCTTTCATTTTAACTTTCCTATTACGAATTTGTTGGCCTCATAGCTCCTTTATTTGTCATTCTCATTCCTTTGCTCATGATTTCTGAACACCCTAAAGCCTAGGTCACAAAATCATACTCACACACACCCATAACAAGGAAATGCCGGGTAAGTGGATTGGTCAGCAATAGACCTGCGAGCTATATTCTATTTAATTAATTCTGCCTAGTAGGCTATTAAAAGCCTAAGTCCTTAATTGTGCTTTTCACCAGCTCAACTTTGAGAGCGTTTGCTGCTTTTGTGCTACAATTCGGTTCGGTATTTAGCACAGTGTGAACGACTTTAAAGGAATTGGAACGGCGCATAGATAATATAGCTTTGTAGCCTAGATTAATTTAGAAAAGGCTTTATTGTGAGAGTGCAATAACGTTTGTTGATCTTGGGTGTAGATGAATAGAGCGGAGTTGAAGGCCGACATCAGGGTAGCCACTTCTTCATGATAAAAAACTTTAAAAATAAAACCTCAAAAGTAAGCTTCGGGAGCTAATTAAGAATTGTAAATTTATGAAAAAACTGTTGGCCAAGCAGGGTGCCTGGAAAAACTATTGAGTACAGCCTTAATCATAATGTTTAAGTGGAAAATATTCTAATAATCTTGTTAAGGCAACATACTTGACGCTGTCAAACTAACAAAAGACCAGACGACCGCATACAAGTGTTCAAACCTAATTTTCTTAAGAAAATGACACGTGCAGAGAAGGTTGATGAATTTGGGGTTCGTGCTGACACAAATGCATAGCATCTGGCACCGGTCCAATCATTTTACGCCTGCGCATATGACTTTTACTAAGAAATAAGTGGAACGCACTTATGCCTTGTCAGGTTAGTCAATTTTAAATTATGAATTAGCAAGGCGCGAATTGTGTCCATGCCTAAAATAGCCAAGTTACAAAGCGAAAGCTGTGGCTTACTCCCATTCTCTACCTTAGTTGGTTAGTTAGACTGTCATTGATGTAATATATGCAGAATAATTGATGCAACGGCATAATTTTGTGATCTAGTTTTAAGCTACTTTTAATTACTCAGTACCACGAACTTAGTACTTAGCAGTATCAAAAAAGGCAGTATATACAGATCTTTGGAAGACTATGAAATGAACTAAAAGAGCTAATAAGTGTGAAGAAGGAAAAGGAAAGAATAATGGAGAGTAGAGATGGTGAAGTGCGCATAGGCTATGCTTTCTGCCAGGCCTTTACGGACCTTAAATTTAGTAAACCGGGACAAATAGGCAGTTTAATGATGAGACTAAGCCAAAATCTAGAATCGCAATTACGAAGTAATAATTTGCCAAGTTCGTTTCGAATTCCTACCTTGTATATACTCAATCTTGTGTTCTACTACCCTCATCACAAGATTAGGTGGGATGGAGTGCAAAATAAAGTGGAAAGGTTTGGTCAGCGGAAAGGTGTGTACTAGTCCCCGCTCAGGGTCATTTCTTTTTCCATTTGATAACGTTTTAAGAAATCCAACGTGCTGTCTGCATCCCTGTTGTAAATACGGGAGAGGATATTTGCTTCAATTGCAGAGTGGTGAGTGCTGAAAGTGCAAGCTTGATAGGACAGCCTGTGTAAACTTTACGACTAAGTGGGTGGAGGTACCACTACCACTCTCGGACTAGGGAAGATAGTGAAGTAGAACGCAGAGGTAACCCAGCAAAAATCTGTTAGAATTTCACAGTTAATCATCTTACTGTGACACTGGATTTGTCTTTCAATGCCCTACAATGTGCGTCAGATTAAAATTTACTCACTTTTCTATTCCCACCTCAAGGAGAGATGCCTTATCTTCTGATTACATTGACATTCATCCCATTCTGTCGATGAGGGTGGTAGTGATTACCTCTTTATACCCCTAACTTTATTTTTCATGGGCACTTTACGCCAAATTTACCACCTGCTTAATGTGTATTCGTTTGGTTGTGATCTCTTAGCTCGTTCTACTCCACAGTACTCAACGTCTCGCGAAACCCTGATTATCAGGTTGGCAGTCTTAACTGGGTAGTGGTGTAATGAGAGCCGGCAAAATCAAGCTCTCCATTGTTTTTTTTATCAGAACAGTGCATCAGTTAATTACCATGGACGCAACCGTTGTTGGCGACATGCTTGTTAGTGCGTCTACCAAACTAAGTAAACACAGAGAAGAAAGAAAAATGAGAATGGAGGTAACTACACTGCAAGGTGTCACAACTAAAATGACGTACTTATTAGGCATTTATTAAAGTCGTGCAAAAGAATGTAAAGGACGAGTTCTGTGGCCACCATATTTGTTCCCAAGACTGTTCCTAGGAGGCGAAATTCCGAAATAACTTTCATCTTCTCCTTAGAGCCTTCGTTGCACCTAAGTCGACACAAGGCAAGGGAATTAAAGTGACTATGTTAACAGTTACTACATTTGCACTAAGATAAACACAACAGGTGTGGGAATATGAAAATAAGAAAAACGGTAAGCATTTGGCAGAGAACCATCACGCAATGAACAGCGCTCTTTTGACCTTGACCGCTGTATGACGACTGAGTTGCAAAAGTTTCGTGCAAAACGCGTAAAATGCGCGTGGTAAAACAAGATGGTTTGGTCAAGTCATAATTATATTAAAAAATGCAGGTATTTGCAGTGTCGACTTTGAAAACCACTATATTTTTGATATGGTTCACGCAAAGCAAAGAACATAGTATCTTTCCGGCTTGAAAGATATTTATGCGTTTATTTTATCCCTTTTCTAAACCTTACACTTTTGTGCCTTTTTGTGCTTCCAAGGAAAGATAAAGACTTGACATTGTTAAAGTGCTTAATTGAAATAGCCGACTGAAATTGGAACGCTAATGCACACCATGCAATCGAGAATGTTGGGAAATTGAACGGTTTTGGTCTATAAAACTACCGCGTAAATTTCCGGCTGTGTGACATATTCTGACATATCTTTTACCTACTCTTCAGACTACACCGACCTAAGCCCTAGAACGATCCAGCCCATTTTGCCGCCCCAAACACTATCGGCAGCTAACTTGGAGGCACTGACTGTGCATGAGCACAGCTGCCAAGACTTTCTGTGAACAAGACTACCAGAATAAAAACGCCTTCAATGTTGAAGATGAATGCTACTGTGCAGCTGTGGGAGTCTCCGCCAACGCTCCCCAGCATGAGTCATCAAGCACCCAATAGCAGGTGTTGATACAGCATGCATGAATGCACCATTTGCCTTGTGGGTCAAGAAAGTAGCATTTCAGAGGTCGTCGTGAATTTACAACACCTATTTAAGCAAATTCTTCGTAAGTTGTGAGTGCAACTCGTTCTTGGACCCAAGATGTTGCTCCAACTCTGCCTCGTTTGTTTGGCTTTCTCCATAATGCACAGTGAATTTGCACTGGCAAAAAGTAAGATACCTGCATTTTCATGTTACACTCTAGTCAGAACACGTGTGGAACCAATCAGCAAGTAAGATAATTGATTTAATTTTTAATTCTAACAGATTAGCTGACAGTTTCCAGGTATGCACCTAGTCTAAACTTGGTAGAGTTAACCTAACTGCTTCCTTTCCTTTTCATGTCGGATTAAATTGGCACGACGGAGCAGGCTCATACGCTGCTCCAATGCCTAAGCTACTGATCCTTTTATATGTGCTATGTGTTGTCTTTAATATGCATTTGAATTTCAACGCAATTCGTAATAAGTATTACTTGATCTGATAAGCTTGATGCCCAATCTCTGCACTTCAGTGGCCTTGAGTGGAACCAACCAAATAAGTTTAAGTGATTTTTCAAGCCTTTCGGCTAAATTTTTTATAAAAGGTGTTTTACGTTATCATCCTCTATTCAAACAGTTTATAATAATTTTT
This sequence comes from Taenia multiceps, assembly GCA_001923025.3. Classification (NCBI taxonomy): domain Eukaryota; kingdom Metazoa; phylum Platyhelminthes; class Cestoda; order Cyclophyllidea; family Taeniidae; genus Taenia; species Taenia multiceps. The sequence goes on from CM010313.2 coordinate 11,624,714, forward strand.
TTCTTTATGGACCAACGGACTACACCAGAAGAAATTTACGAAGACGGAATGAATTCGCTTTTTAGCGATCACGTTTTTTAGAAAACCGCAATTTTTACCGTTGTAGGTATGCATAAACCGACTTTTGAGGCATCTTACTACGAAACTGTTTCGCACATGCTCCTATTAATAGACGATCCCAAGGGTGTCAAAGGAGATTTTGGCGGTTTTGAGATCTTGATTAAATACGGAGGTCTCACATCGCAAAATCGGTGGCAGTCACTGGACAACCTCACTCGTGAAGAGCGCGAATATTATGTCGCGGGACTAGAACTGCCACTAACGTATGCAGTCACAGTGCGTGGACTAGAACTGCCCGACACTTACAGCGAGATGGCAGACCCAGTGGAAGTTACAAGAATAAATCCAGGTTTGTCGCAAATTTCACGACGTCTATTCTACTTGCATGCGAATAGTAGCTGCTATTCGTTAATTTACCTTGATATTTAACTTTTCCGCATCCATCCTCATTCAGATGAGGACAGATGGTAATTTGTGACCCTTTCAACAATAATCACGAGTGCACGCATTCCAAAATTGTGTAGCCCTCCGTGTTCCCCGAAATGTGCAACTCGATGCAATCAGCCCTCACACGGTGCACATGAGGTGGGATCAGCCAGCTCAGCCCTACGGTCGCATTCTTGACTACGCTATCGTATGGGCTCTGGATTATAAGGAGCAGGGACCTTTTATACATAATATAAGCCGCTTTTATGCCTTTACCCGACTAAATCCCGGGCAAACCCTTTCTGCCGCCGTCAGTGCACGTAGTAAGCCAAATGCTTCGATGAAACTTGACTACTTTGGTTTGTTCAGCAGGCGAGTAACAGTAACTACGCCGTGGTCTAAGAAAGGTAAGCTATTTACTTGTATTACCAAAGGCCGAGCCATGGTGTAAGATTAGCTAAGGTACATGGTAAGAAGCCTAGAAGGGGCTTTAGTGATGCTACCATCAAGATTACGAAGTTGAATATAAAGAGATAAATCATAAAGCAGCCACGAGTACCACATCATGCATAGTTAACAGTTAGGCAATGCACATAAATAAAGGAAGTTGTAAGGGAACTGTCTTACTTCTTCAAGAAAACAAAAGCACAACTGTCATAACAAGCAGCGGATCTACGCAGACACCTGTAATTGCCACGACTAGGGGATTCATTTCAACTTCTATGGCTACCGCAGCCCTGTTCTCTTCCATGTCTGTAGTCCTTGTGGTAAGTCCATATTAAATTCCAGTCGCTTCATTTGTGACACAAGCTCAACTTTGAGTGTACAAGATCCAAGCACATTTTCCTCATTGCAGGCTTTAACAATCCATGAATTGGGCGCGATTATAATTTAGCTCCGAAGCTATTAATTGTCTTGAGCAATTCTCAAATGGCAAATGCAAATGTTTGCATTGTATCCCAATTTTTCTTATTTATTAAATGACTTGATTCCTCTAGGGTGATTCTTGGCAAAATAATCGGGACATCAAATGAATTGGTTTTCTAGTGTACTAATTGATTTGGGAAAAGGAGACCTGAATTTATAGTGTAATGCTGATGATGAATGCAACCTTGGATTACCCTCTCTGTTCAATTTTTCGGTAGCTCCAATTTCGTGACTAATTTGGCAAAAGCTACAGAAACAATCTCGCTATCCCTCACTTCATTGAGATTGTCATAATGTTGCGAAACCTTCGTTTGAATATCCCTGAACAATGCTTTACATCAAAGGCGAATCGGTCACTACGGGTATGCCTGAAAGAGTCGAACGAGTGCAAAAGGAAGCTGTTGGATATAAACATGCAAGTAGTATTTTTAGAACATTTTGCTCTTTGGCCAAGGTGAGAGTGTAATCTGGGTAGTTGAATGTACTAAATGGAGTGTTCCATGAGTGAACTGAGAGTCATTACACAATAAATAGTTATGGGCGTTTAAAATAACGATCAGCAGTTTCATTTTGAGCTGCCCAGCCGCAAATGTGGACCAAAAGCCAGCAAAATGCACGAAAATTAAAAGCAGAATCGAAAGCCAAACGAAGACAATGAGGTTTACCGCGCTAACATTCGGTAAAGCTTACGTGAATTAGCTCACCATTGGTTGGCTCAGAGGCGCAAGCATTAAGTCATGAGAGTTGTGTACGCAACACTTCTATAATCTCACTATGGAACATACCTGACTGCCTTAAAAATATTTGCAAACGTCTGTCACTGCAAATATACTTCTGTTTCTAGTTCTCAGGATGGTCTGTTATCACTAACAGTGCAGCCATGACTGAAAGTACTGGAAGCTATCCTGTGTCGCCTTTAAACTTACCTATTAGGTAGTCTGTTACCAAGAGCGCGAACGTTGTATCCGACGCCTTCACCGATCAGCTGACTCCTACAAAATACTCCGGTTTTCAGCCTTTCGGCCACCAATTACTCGGTTTGTGACTTCAAAACCGGTCCATGCTGAATCATGCGCGCGTAGATAAAAGTTCAGAGTTGGCACCAATTGGAGTGAGTAGATCGTCTCGTCACGAAGCGACTTACATTTTGATAGCGTCTGAAAACGTTGCGCACAGGATTTATGAGGGATAATGGACGATGTGATCTGTGAGCAAAGTTGTGATCCTCCAATTGCCGGCAGCTACTCACATTTGCAGAGAACTTGAAGTGAAGAACAACACAACGCAGTACTTTATGGCGATAAGGCTCTCAGAAACTTAGCAGTTTAGGTAGCGCAACCACTCAGCCATGTAACAGTGGGACTTTACATTGGTGTGCACATTTGAGGGGCTGTCACAAATCAGTGTCTATCCCGGCCGTACTAGTTGCCTTCACACCGAACAGCACAGTAGGCACTAGGCATACGTCCAAGTAACAGGCAAAAAGTGGTAAAATTATTGTTGGTTTATAATCCCTAGTAAAGAACCGCACCAGAGACGTATTTTGTTGTAGGAGCGTTAGCATTTACATAAAAAATTTGTGTTTTGACAGAATAAAGTAGTTCAACCGCAAGAAGTTGGCTCGATAGTAAAGTTTCAAAGAAAGGCAGGCAAATGCATCAGAATTAGTAGCCGGCTAACGCATATAGTGGTTTGAAATGTCGTGCGTTCGTGTCTTGTTGAAGCATGAGGTGGGCGCATGTGTGTGGTACATTAGGACATGATCAGCAGGCCTGAGATCAGGTGTCTGCCTCTATTTTCACACAAGCTGCGTAAATGTGGACGTCATGGATTACGGACGATGAGTAGTTGCATTGACAGCTGAATGAAATGAAGCACGATAATGAGAATGAATGCAGCTGGTAGTAGAAGAATAAGGTGCATCGAAGCAGCTGCCGTTTGTTTGTGTTTGTGTTTCATTTGCAGATCTCTAAGCGTACAGTCATGATGCAACCCCCATTCCACTCTCTGTGTTACGAGGGTGTATTTACGATCATCTGTCCCATTCACACGCGACATCTACTGCCAGTGGGTGCGGTCTCCTTTGGCATGACTATTTCCTGCTTGTTCCAACACTTTACACCCACTCACAGAACATGCACACGCCTTTATATTAGTCCCCATCCCCGCCACTGTACAGAAAATAGGCGTCTTCTACCGCTTAGTTCCTGGTCTTAACATGGCACTTTTATGGAATTAATGACTTTCAACCTTTCCACCTCGTTGAATTCACAGTGTCTATACCTCGGGACTCATGTCTCATGTAAAAGTCTCCTTTGCTTCATACTGTTGCTCTCTTTACTGGAACATCTTCAAACTCTTCCTTGACGAGGTACATGTGAGGAGGTGTGGTTGTGCTGCAAACTGTCAGTGTGAGTGTGAACTGGCGTTATGGGTAGATGGGTAGGTAAATCAGCATGGGTGAGTCAAGGAAAGATGTTTAAAAAGCGTTAAATGCACTGGCTTTTGGTGGAAGGAAATATAAGTAGCTGGAATTAGCCAGCACGGCGTCGTTAGTGGGGAAATCGGTAAAAATAGAAATTGACGAAATAGAAGAATCGTCAAAATTATGAGTTGGGTGTAGGAGGTAAACAGTACTTGATTGGTGGCGAAGTGCATTAAGAAGGGATGTTTAAGATGAAACTTTTATAAAATTTTAGCATAAATTTTTCATCTTGCACCCATCATATGCCATTCGCTGTCCTAGGTGTCAAGGCTTATGGCACACTGTAAAATTTTCGCACCTATTTGTTATATACGAGTGCACAACACTTCTTAGTTTTCTCCCAATGTGCATAACTTCAGAACAGCTTTAAAACCACAAACCTCATATTAATCAAGTAACAGAGAGAAGAGTTATTAATGCTTGAGTAGCAAGCGATTTCTGCTTCTGCTGTGGTAAAGATGCAAGAATGGTTAGGTTAGCCGAGACATCAAGAAGATGGTTGCTTCAGAACATGCAAGAAGGAAAGGAAATCAAGCATGCAAGATTGCATTGCCTGTCTGTTATTCAGTCTATCTTTGTAAATTATTTCTTTTTCGAAATTGGACCTTTTAAAGCCCAATTTTGATCATTCGTACTCCTCTAGTTTGCAGTCAGGGTAAAAAATGCAGTGGCTGATGCTAATTCGTTGTAATTTTTCCGGCTAGTCTATTTAACGTTTACCTTGCTTGGTTGGTTTATTGATAGCCCTTAAACATTAGCTGTGCAGCCCAACTTGCAATATTAATGATATTTAGATTGCCAAATCGAGGCTGTCATAAAGCAGTTTACACTGATGATTATTTTTCGAGGAAGAGGACCATATAAAGGTGTCTAATATTACAAATTGAATAGTTCTTACAGATACTTAATTTCTTTGAATCTAATAAGTATTTCATTTGGATGTTACTATTATAGAACACGGTAAAGTAAGAAAAGATACTAGCTCTCACCAGCCACGGAATAGCTTAAATTCTTAATAAATGCAATCAAGAAGAAAAGGATACGATTAAAGCATAAGGGGGTCCCGGAAAGTGGAGAAAGAGGGTAGCAAAGAGATGTTTTAAAGAAGAGGGAGGGTGATTAAAATGAACGAGGTGAAAAATGAGGTAATAGGAGAGATGAATGACGATTTTAAGTTTTGAGGTCAAAGAATTTGAGCTGATTATTGGAAGTGAGACCCGAATGGGGCAAATCTATAAGCACTGCGTGCAAAACGATATACCGAGAAAGCATGAGCTCAACATGATACTTGCCCAACAGTCACACTGGCAGACGCCTTCTAAATACCACCTCGATCTGTGAATCTACATCCGTTTGATAGAAAACATGTGAGTAAAAGATCCCGCTTGGCTTCCCTTTTAAAATAAGGTAGCAGTGTCGTAGACGGTGGGATGGTATGGGAAACTTTACGATAACAAAAGAAGTCGGCACTACCTACTTCTATAAAGCTTGCTGTACGATTATCCAAAAGTGCAAGTTGCAAAACAATTATTAGCAAGTAACACTCCATCCGGTTTTAGTATTCCTTGTTGATTGGTATAGCACTATCGGCTCAGAGACATTGAACTCTATCGCACTGCGAGGTGTGAGTGTGCTTAAGGAATGGGTTTGCTTTCTACCGTTTTTACTGTGCGTCAAGCTCGAGTAGGATTGTTAGCCTAATTGCACTGAGTCTTTTACGATTTCCTTCTCCACCCGACCTCCCCCACACATGCCTGCTCTTTGATACTATCACTGCACTTAATAACCTTCCCCTCATCAACGTAATTACCCTCTTTTATCAGCTCGATAGGCTCAGTCGGTGGGTGAAGGCGGAGAGCGGAGGCCTGGACGGTGGTGAATGGCGGTGAAGATGCATTGCGGTGGGGCATGTAAAGGGCAGCATCGTGATGGATTTCACCTCAAGCCTTGAAGTCCGAGTCGTTGCCACGAGCAACACTCAAGGTCACCTGCTCTTCACCGTCCCTGGCATAATTGACCTGGTCCCGACTCCAATACCTGTTACAAGTCAGGTTCCCTTCACTCCATTTCTTTCCCACTTTTTGTTCCCCTGCCGAATGTCGATGACGGTGTTATTGCTTAGGTTAGCAGTATTCGTGCAATCCTGGTGTTGCGGATGCTTAACTTTTTGCTTTCGTGTGTAGTGACGCCAATCCCTCTGACTGGCTGACAACGCCTGCAACAACCTCCACAATCGGTGTCCACCTTGGCACCGATTCCTCTGCCCATCATGCTAACAACTTCATGATTTGCTTTGCCTCCTATACGACTCCGTTTGCTTCAGCTCGTGCTCCTTTACTTCTGCTTCCCTAAGCACCTCCTCCCTGAACAAATTACTCTTCTCCAAAATCGCATCATCAGACGCATGACTAAGAGCTGATGTATTAAGTCTCCAAATGTTTTTACCCCTTCACAAATCATCAGCTTTACATTCTCACCTGCACTAACATCGTAACAGAACATCCAATTAATGCACTGATCAAAGGACATCGAACGTCTAGGCCTTGGCTTGCTTGACCCTGACAGCGTTTCTAGGCTTTTGAGGGGATGGACATGTTTTACCATTGCATCCAACTGTGAAATGCAGGAGGTCTGCGATTTTGACTCCAACTCCCACGCGACTCCTCTGGCACTGCTGTTGCGAGCGCAGTTTTTTGTTACACGATACCTCTGTCCATACTTCTACAATCACATCAATGCCTTTCATCAACTCGCAAGAACGCCGTGGCAAGAAAGTTAAGCGATAGCGGAGCAGTGGTCTGTAGTTTGAAAGAAAAATCGGCTCCGTCTCTCGCATAAGGCCACATAAGGTAAGCAATGTATCCTTTTTCTCATAATTGTTGTTTATTTTTGTCAAATCTGACAGCACCTTGAAGAAGAGGTGCCTTGAATTGATCTCTGTAATTAAACGCATTACCTTCACCCTCTCGGTTCTCCCACTTCAGTTCGGCCCAGTTCGGACAGCAAAACTTGCTGCTTGGAGGCAAATGCTCCATCCTCAACACCGCTTTTCATCATTACTGCTAAGAGGGAAACAGAAGCAGGCCTTTATCAGATTGGCTTTGAGTCAATCCGTTGAATCAGGCGATTAGTAATAACCATAGCTGCTGTAAATATAGAGTAGCGGGCCACAAACATGCTTCCAATCAGATAATGCTGCAGTCACCAAATTAGTACAAGCGGAAAATCAGATGTGCAAGAATTATAACTAATGACGCTACGTAGCTTTGTTTTCAATATGATAAAATTAGAATGAGTCAATTTTATAATGTAGTACAATTGCAGCTTTTAAGTGTACCTCTGTGAACTTTACAGAGCTGCATGCGACAAACAGTTTAGCAGCAAAACCCATATAAATTCCGCAGTTACTTCACTCAGCTACGCTTGCTATTAGTTGGCAAATAAAACTAGTATATGCTGAATTCGATTTATTGAAACAAGCCATTGGATTATTTTAACTTTTAGAGGCCTCAGGAGTACACGTGTTTTTTAAATGCTCGTTGATCCGATTGAAAGAAACAATTAATGCATTACACCCTACAATTGTGCTTGCCAATATACCTGCGCGTTTAAGATCCAATATGTAATATGTTTCCTAATCATGACTCGGCGAACAGACTTGAGCAAGCGACTGGATTTTTACTTGACTAAAGGTAAGCATCCAACAGTTGGGGTGAAGGTAAGAAGGGAGAAACATACAGGAACTACTATGTAAACATAATTCCATCATTCATTTGTTGAATCCACAATGCAAGGCGTAAGGCCAAATTACATGTTTTACATCAACAATAAGTAGTCGCGTTGTGAAGAGAAAAAGGACAAAATATCAATTGGCTATAACTGTAAACAAAAGAAATTAAGGTAAACGTATGTTTTGAGGGTTAACAGAAATGTTTAGAGAAACGGAAAGGAATTCGTCAAACCAACGCGATCTGCAAATTGTTGATTGAAACACTCTTGAAAGCTTTGGGTTGCTTGCAAATTGCTCGACACCAATAGGAAAAAATCGTTTACCATGAAAATTCTGTAATGCCTTTGCCCTATTTAACTCATTAATTTGTGTGCATGAATTTTGAACCAGTAATTTGTTAGCACTGCATTTAACTGGGTAAAAGCCACACTTTCGATCAAATTGCAAGTGGTATACTTACTTGCGCAATGAAAATGCATCAGACGAAATGGAGGTACACACTTGGGGTGAGTCCAATTCATTTTAAATGCGTGGTTTCTGAGGCAGTATATGTAGGTTGAAGTAGTAAATCCAAACGCTAAACTAAAGTTAAAAAACACTAAAAACTTATTCATAGGCTGCTAGTGTAGCGTCACGAGACTTCCCTTAAGGTAAAAGAAGGCCTAGTACTGGGGCTAATGGCACGGCTCCGAGGGCGGCAAACCAGCTACTACAATATAGCCGCCCAAGTCACCGAAACTGGCAGTTCGACTAAACAAAGTATTATACAGCCCCTCTCTTCTTCCGAGCGTCGTCCACAACGCTCCTCACGGTCAGCCTTCCATGTCAGCCATCACAACGCAATCAGTACTGCAAGAAGCACCCACGAGCCAACCGTACAAGTCATCGAGATTCAAGCGCATGTGTTCTTGTAGTGCCATCAATTCCGCGTAGCATTTAGTGCAGCAAAGGCGCATTTCTTAGTCCTTCTCTCCCACGATAATGAGGCCCAATAAAAGATGGGAGTACGACTCCGAGTTTTTGAATGGGTCGAGACACACAAAACACACACCGTGATATCAGGCTTTTTTGATGCCATAGAAGAAACGCGGGAGTATCGTTGAACCCTGAGCAAATGGGGCGATCAGGCCTTATAGGAACTAAATGCATGCAGTCCAAGTGTGCAAAGCATAAAATGATGCTATCGAATGGCGTCCTGCGCATTCAACATCTGTAGATACGCATTTTGCCGAAGATAGGCAATTTACCCAAGAACAGGATAGAGAGCTTACGGAGAATGCTTGACCACAACGTCGCTGGTCCCTCTTAGCAGTTCTACCGGACATGGAGTTCACGGCTAGTGTCGCCTCAGTTGTTAATAGCTTCCTTGCAGAACACGAAGGCGAGAGCGATGCCAAAGATGAACGTCGATATGGAGCAGTATAAAATCCATCAAAGTCGGGTCCGCTTTCCGCTGCCACAAATTTAGCAGCCCGAGAATTCCCTTAAGGTGAAAGAAGGAATAGTACTAGAGCGGAACATACATACATACATACATACATACATGCATGCATACATACATACATACATACATACATATATATATATATATATATACATATACATTCTGGGAACAGAGGACTTGGGGGCTGTTGGCACGGCCCCAAGGCCGGCCAACTGGCTAGTGCAACATGGCCACCTAAGTGACCAAAACCGGCAGTTTGAGCAAACAAAGCATTGCAGCTAGCTCCACCATTTTAAGTACCAAGTGTTATTTTTCTTTTGAGTGGGTGCCATTGCCAAATGCTTAATGTTACGAAGTGAGCCCCATCGTATTTACCGCATAGAGTTACAGGCTTCAAGCAATCGGCATTAAATGGAAGAGCGGAAGTCAAAGTGTATCAGCAACTGATAAGAGTTCGACTTTCTTTGTTACCACACCCAATTAGCGATTGGTAAACTAATTTGGTGGAAACATGAGTTAATCATACGAATCCAAGTACATCCAGAGGAACCAAAGAGCCGCCGAGTTAGACGTCTCCTCGTAGTTCAATTAAAAAACGAGGCAGCATAATATTATTTGCTGTTAAAAGAGGTTGCCTTGAAGCGCACTTCCATGCATCAAATTTGCATGCAACAGTGTAGGTGGGGAAGGCTGGGCCAGACCGATTCACCGATTGTAGCATTAAATGGGCGAAACTTTGGCAAGTGGGGCGTGTATACTAGTGTCCACTGCCAAGAGTACTTGCGCGTTTGACTTCATCGTGATCATCATTCACGCATTTGTAGTGCACAAAATTGTCTTTTTCCTTATTTGACACCGTGCCAGACATACACAACTCAGCAAAGTCGCAAGCGAAGCCAATTTATGGGTGCTCCATAGCGTAACTTGCAAGCCAAAATTTTCCCAACACAAAAATTGTGCGTACAGTCGAGCATTGCAGACGTCTTTAAGAGTTCCGCTTTAATAAGTCGAGAAAAAACCCAGAACTACCTGCTTCTGGTTCCATTCCACTTTGACTTCTGAACTATTTACTTTTGCTTTGGGTTGTTTGTGGCTGTAATTTAGCTCTTTAACGCCTAAAGGTAGAAATGGCGGAAAAATGCAGAAAACCACAGGAAGGAAAGTAGTTTCGACCTTCCTCCCATCCTAAACTTCTATCTTAGGTATCCCCGCCGATGGCAGAAAGCCATCAGTCATAGCCACAAAGTTAAAAGCGACATCAGAGAAGTCGTTTTTCAATGCGCACCCCTATTTCGTCCCAAATGATGATAGCGCAAACCTATCAAATGCCAAACACCGCGTCTAGCAGTAGCAGGTTCTACATCACATTTAACTACCATTCAGATCATACATTACTATCGCAAACAAATTAAGGGACTTGCTGAAATCACATTCATTGAAGTAATCTTACGCCTCCTACACATTAGTGATTTGCATCGACTCGCTCACCAGTACCACCTTGCAAACACCACCCTTACCCTACCTCATGCTACGCACCGACTCTTCTCCCAAACACAGTGCCCGATGAAAGAGGCACCAGCACCAGCAAACCCACGCATGCGACCAACGTACAGAAACCAAGACCCCTCAGCAGAGATTCTGCCATGGTTCATTTGCACCCTTGAACTAACTGGTCAATGAAAAAATAATTTTACCACTACTACAATCAGGGAAATTACTAAGGAAATGGATTGCAACAAAAAATAGCAGCTTCAATTTCACCTATTAAGCAATATCAAGTAACCTTGCTTTGCAACACTCCATAATGCTCCCAGATAATGGAGAATAGGAGGCATTAAAGACTGTTGCACATTTAATGCGATACAGAACCCCTGCTGCTGCCAATGAGATCATGTGAATTAAAGCAGAAGCGCACGGCGGAGGCAGAACAAATTAAGGTGAATAACCAAAACTACTCTGCTTGTCATAACGCTGACAACGCAGAAATTGCACCAATGCAGGCGGAAAACACAGACAGGTGGACAAGAAACTTAAGCTCAACACTTCGAAAATTCAGCTAGTCATCACAAACATTACCAAATCACTTGCACAACGCACATGCTCGAATTATAACTAGCAAGTTTAACTGAAATTCTGCACCACAAAACTTCCAGAGATGAGAGCGGTACAGAGCACACTTAACGACACTTGGATCAACTCTACAAACCTACACAAATCACAACAGGGGTTGATTTCTTCCACGTCCTAATCGATCATTATATTCATGCAATTACGAGAAGCCGCAGTTCTTGTACATAAAAGTGAACGCAGGCACGTGAGAATTCGCCTAACCAACGGCCTTGAAAAAGATGAATCGCAGTTTAATGAATGGGACAATTTTGCTATCATGCCAATTAAAGAAAGTAAAATCTTGTCCACGTTCATCGCAATTTCGAGGAGGTAAACTCCAAGTCAACCCAGATAGGGTAGCCCTGATTGTTTAAATGATATCTTCCAGGAGACCACTCCTTGCCTATGCAGAGGTCAGTGGTTGATCAGTGGGGTATACATAATCGGTCTCCAGCTCCTTAAAGTAAACATCCACGTTCGATGCAGCTGACCCCACATTTCACAAAACGATGAGAACAAATTGCTTCAACAAAGTCACCAGCCCTATTTGCCAACAGACACGACACGTCTTCGTAGTTCTTTAGCCAACGTGAATTATCGTTCAGGGAACAATTAGTAATAACACAAAATAATTCTAGAACATAACTTGTTTCCCATTTTTAGTCATGTAGACATGCAAAATATAAACAGCTGCATAGGTTGAAGTCAAGCGTCACGTTCGATGTTCAGTGTAATAAGCAAAATAGTGAGAAGAGTTACACATCCTTCCAGCGAAATCGCGACCTGAAAAGGGATACGATTACCTGTGTAACTGACAGCTTAATTGGAGCGCTGAAACGTTGGCATCGGAAAAGTAGAGTATGCCACTATGAGGCACCTCACAGAAAAGGAGACAACCTTGAAAGGCGTTGAGTTAGGAGTACAGCAGTAAACAGCGGATTCACTTACCATATCAAAGTAGACAGCTTTGCCATACGTACAGTTCATCAAATGAGCGTGAGGAGGTGCTACTGGTAAGCCTTGCATTTTGCCAAGCAGAAAGGGATGAAAAATACACAAATGAGAAACTACAGCTACCTAAATGGATGTAAGCGAGAAGGGAGTACGCACAGAAAGCCTGCTCAATTTGCACAACACGAACCCTGTCAGGGCGCTATGCGATCGTCCAGCGCCTTCAAACGCTCCACCCCAACTTTCCTCAAAAGCGATGCATGTCTACCACCTCCAGAGGGTGGTATTAATGCGTTGGAGTGTGCCGGTGAAACTTTGTAATTCGTTTAAACTCCAAGTCCTAATCGAGAAGCTAACAGAACATTTGGAAAAGTCGTCGTTACGCCTCAAATGTTAGATTGATAGAAGGGTCAGCAAACGAACCCTGGTTTGATTCTTCAGTTTACCATGGTGCTCATCAAAAGGGGTAACGTTGGAGTCGCCAGTATTTATGAGGAATCAAATCGCCTCCAGCTTTAAAGGACTATCTACCATTTGACACTTGATTTTAGCACCCTCAGCCCAATGGCTTGCAGAGCGAGCGCATAAAAGTGCATCGTGTCGCCCATCGAACGGCTCTTGCCCAACCCTCCCATCCACCTTTTCAAAGCCAGCTGATTTGAGAGAACGCTCGGAACACCATAAACCTCCTGAACCTGTAACCCTACCGCTTTTTCTATAGGTATATTACCAGCATCAAGCCAAAAAAGGCCACAGATTGAGATGTCCGCCCGATTGTTATCGAAGGAGCTCAGAGTTGTGAATAATCAAGACCGACCTCAGACCTCAGCATGCCGCCGATCATTGAGGTTATGACCGCTAAGTTTGAAGAGCTGTCGTTAGATAATCACACCCGTTTGTTAGAGAAAATCGAACCTATTCCCTAAGCACACTCACACTATGCTGCGCAATTAAGGGTTCAATGCCTCTAGACTCCTTGCACGTTTCGTCCTTTGTCGATAGTGCTACACTAATTAACAAGGGATTCAAAAAACAGGTTGGATTCGATTCGTCAACGTACGTTACTTGGAGACCGCCAAACAAACAGGATGAGTAGGTTGCCTACAGTGACAGCTAGAAAGTGAGTTATTGTCAAACATATTAAGAATGCATTATCTAAAACATTTCAAATGCAGTTATTCTGGACGATGAATGAGCAAGAGCAAAATACAGATAGCAAGTAATGGAAAACAATGGAGCATGCAAATGACAATATGACGCTCACATATAGCGGCCTAAAAATAATCAAACAGTAAAAATTGTTAGTTTGAAACCGTTATGAACCGCGCGTAAGAATACTTATCAATACATGCCAAAGAGTGGAAAAGGAAAACGAGTGTGGCAACATGTAAACGGATTACTCGCAGAAGTCGACGCTACCGTAGCCCAATCCCAGACAGTGGAGAGTGTATCCCTAGTGAATAACCGTTGAACGTCGTTGGAAGAAAAACTTTAGCTGGAGATCAATTGAGAATCAGGTTGTAGATTATCGAAAGCATTTCACCCCCCCTTACCCGAGCCTCCGGTTCGTGTTGCAGTCCTACAGAGGACGAAGCTGTCACGAATATGCCTTCCGTGTGTTAATCGTGAAGACGACGAAGGAAATGATGCCACATCAAGCATTCGCAGTCGATGAAACATAAAGCCGATATCATTCTCGCCCCGACCTCTAGATGATGAAATAAAATGACATTGATTCCTCGTCAAATTACCCACGATAAGATAGAACAAAACAGCACGTAAAAAAACTAGTCAGCACCATCATGCTCAATAAATGCCTCTTCCGGGGACTAAATGATCCTATAAGGCAGCTTGACATAACCCAAAATGATTTAGAAGTCTGTCTTAGACTAGTAGACAGACTGCTTGCAAAATAAACCAATAAATCTCAACTTCTAGGAAAGACACACCCACCACAGTAAGGAATGAACTACCAGGAGCCTTGATATTGACAGTGAGGTGGTGCTGTGTCACATTTACGTCTTCCAACCAAATGCCTCCGTGGAAGCACTCAACTAATTCGTTGAAAAACGGACCCGCGGTTCGCACCCATGCGTTTGTCTAGACTGAAGGTCATCAATACTAGAGAAAAAATGACTACCATGGAGCAGATGTTCAGGCTTCCTGAAGACACCAATACCAGCACCACAGAGCTGACAATTTTAACTGCTATTCAAAAACCAACAGGGGCAATTATCCTCACGGCACAAACATTCTCTACAGCCTTGCAAACTTAGCCAAGGTGAGAAACAACATTGCACTTGTTAATAAGGACAAACTCAGACAAGGCAATCGATTCTTGCCAAACAATGGAAGCACTGTGGGAAAAAACAATCCGACGAATGCTCACCATGCATGGGGCACAAACATGCGATTGCTAAATAAGACATAGACAGACGCCTAAGAGGTGCTAAACGAGGATATGGTACTAAGCCTTGGAAACAGAAGGAACCGTGAGCAAGAGGCAGCGTCGGTCGCAGTAGCGGAAAAGGGATGGGGCGTCCAGTGATCAACGAGACGGGAGCAACGATAGCCAGAGGGACGGTGGAAAAGCTTGTCGAAGAGCATTGCGTGCGCAGCTTTGCTGAGAATGGTGGCAGGGTCTGCGAACACGAACTGAGAGTTCAACTCAAGTAGACAGCCCGGCGCGCTTGCCAAGCCTTGTCTAAATTATTTTGCATTAGTCTTAATAAAGGAGCTGGGGCTGAAAAAGTATTTGCCCTTACTCCCTCCCCAACCTGCTTCTGAATTTCAAATTCCACTCCGCTAAAATTTTGTAGGCCAAATGCTCGAAGGATTTGGGGTTTTTTGAACTAGAAACGGTGGCAATACCCCGGTCATTCATCCATCGAATAAATCGGACGTAAGCTGCATCCGTAATACGTCCTTGCAATAATGCCTTCGCAGGATCGACAGCCTGACAAGCTATTCTCGCACATTCCATTTAATAGACAAAGTCCTAATCCAACCGAGCAAAACAACCCCAAGTAGCCTTAAGTACACTTCAAATCCATTGGCCAACTTTTCAACCCGGTCATCCTATGTGGCCTATTCGTCATTCATTCAAACTATTTAATTAGACAAACTTATAACAACACTCGTTAAAAAATGCAAGGTTTTTAGTAATAACGGATTTGTCTTATCTCTAAAATCGGTACTGAAACAACCAATTTGTAAAAACGGATTGTTTTTTTCCTCGCAAACTCTACAGCTTACCCATTGCAAGCCTACAATTCTAATTTATCAGAATTGCTATATTTGGATGCAGTGTTTGGGCAACATGAGTTTGCGTGCATAATTGAAGTTTGAAGCACATTAACTTGAGTAAGGTGTCAAATTGTGTGGGTGTTATTTATTGCAAACATCGGTAAAATGATTTTAAAGCAACTTTGAATGGGAGAGAAGGAAGGCAAAATACTAGAGCTGGCTGCCTACACCAACATATAATGGGGTGTGTGTCCACTTACTTCGCCAGAAAGCCATCACGCTTGGTCAAATTGTAGTCGTGGAGCGCCCGATTTCTCCCCACAACCCGCGTCGAAAGTCAAACATCCAACATGTAGTCTATGGTTGCACTCCTCACGCGGGCGTCTGCCTCACTATCAGCCATCACACTGCAAACAGTGCTGTTATGACCACTCCCTACCGCACCAGTCAACAAATTTCCACCTATCTTAAAAGACATCTGATCACAACATCACTTAACTACCACGCAGCTTATAAGATCTGGCTTCAAAGACTAGAATGTCTAGCTAATCCTTTATGTCTATGGTGAATGCCATATTGAAGTGGTCTCAAATAGTCTTCCCGTACAAATGATTTAACGTTCCCACCGCATCATAGCAAAAATAAAACATCACACCTAGTGTAAGTTAGTTGAAATCCGCATCGAGGCATGGTGATTGGTAAGCGATTAGTCTCTGCTCCAATATCCAGTGACAGAGGGAGTCTTATGCTGTGCATAATTGATGCATATCTCCCCATTTCTGCCCATTTAAACTACAATTAAAAATAGGGATGAAAATCCGGATATAATATAACTAGCAGATCAAATGGTTATAGTCGCCGCTGCAAACATAACTGCCGCCTCAATAGAAGCCGACTGACTGCCTTCTAGCTTCGATGTGAGTGCGAAGCAGCATCCTGCTAAACAATAATCAAGGTCTGCAAGCTGTGATTTGAGCATTGCTGCACTCGAAAAGCTAAGATAGGACCAAGTTGGCATTGCATACCATTTTCTCGTCACAGTGACATAGAACTGATCAGCAAGGAACCCCGGTTGTAGGTGCTTCTCGGTGCGCGTTCAAGACAATTCTCTTAAGCACACCAGCTTTGCGATGGGCACTGCTTTGACAAAGAGAGTGTGATAGAATGAAAAGCTGCTGCACTGCACTTGCCTGACGCTTTGCCTTAGAATCGACTGGTGCAAAGCATGGTTGGTAATTTCTTTGGTCGATGTGCTGGGTAGCTCTTTTGCGCAACAATGATCGCTTTGTCCCATTAACTGCGTTTTACCTCGTGGGATAAAGTTTTGTGTGATAAAGTACTGTCCAGACACTGCCCACACACTTGATTTAACATCTGTAATAGTAAAGAGATACCCTTGAGTGGTGAGGCTCATTTGTAAGTGAAATAGAGAAATACGAGCGGATGATTCCACGTTACGAATGGTGGTCATCTGACCATCAGGCGATTCGCATGCGAGCTTCAAAGTAGAACTGCACTTTGGCACAATCATTTTCTGTCCAAAACCAAATGCTGCATAGCAAAGGTTCTCCTCTACGGGCTATTTAGAGCTCTGCAGTAGCGATGAGCTTGCACTCACGCTCGGCCGTAATCCTGACATGGTGGTGCATCAAACCTCGGCCCATTTGATCGAAGCGTAGAGTAGTGTAAGGAAGTGCATAATCCTCGTAGCTGTGATTGTATGCCTCGCACCGTCAGCGGAGTAACAATACGACTCTAGTGCTATGATCAAAGGTATCCAACAGTAGTGCTATTCGGATGGCTGCGCGCACAGCTAGAGTGTTACAATCTCAAGTATGTCCTGGCCCATCTTTTCATAATCGGTTTTGTGCTTGAACGGAGCCTTAGTAGAAAGCACTAAGAGCTCCTCAGGCCATATGCACAGTTTGTTGTAGTAGATATGATGGTGGACCTCCGGACATGGCTCATTGTGAGGAGAATACAGTGCAAGGCGCATCATTAACAGCGGAGGCAGATTTGCACATATCAACCGCATTATCTATCACTGCATCCGCGTTGTACTCTTCCTCCTTCAAGCAATTGTTGCCATTACTGACGAGGTGTTTAATTTGGCACTAAAGAGTGAACGAATGAATGAATGAAGGGATGATTGCATAGGCTGCAATTGATGGAATTGATGAAGGTAAACCGTGAGGAAAACGATACCTGGCTCATGGTTGACGGAGGGTTTTGTGCATCCAATTCGACTTTGCGTACATCATGTTGTTTGGCATTGGGGGCGCAACATAGAGAGCTCAATTTAAGACCTCCGTTTGAGCAAGTGTCTCGATATTGCTTTACGGGCAGCATTCGCCCCATTGAAATTGTTGGCAGAATCATGACGCGCATTCAATTGACAGTCCGCATTTTATCTGTCTATGCTCTTAATCACAATGGTCAGTTCCGTTGCTGGGCTATTCATGCACACATTTTATTTTGGTTCCAGTGGAATTCGTAGTATCACTGCACTGCTCCTAGCGCTGATAATGCAGCAGCCTTTACAGCAGTACGCATACAACGCCAAGTCGACAACAAGCAATGGTGTGAAAGTAAATGTCGGCGTTTCTTCTGTCTTATTCCAAAGCACTATATAGGCAACAGAATTAATGTGAAATCGCCTCTTCATTCACCTCTCTGCCTCCGTTTGGAATCGGTAGCCTAGGTGACAAATAAAATCTGGCTTCTATTGCGAAGTTCAGGATAAAAAGAGGTGAGCGATCGCTACAATACATTCCTATCCTTCAACTCGACAGTCGCGATTGGGAGTGATGTCGGTCATAGATGCATTTATGCCGTTATCCAGGGAACGCTTCAGGCCATTGCCTGAGAATGGGTTCTTCTGCAGAGTAGATGATTTCAGAGGCATTGCTGGGGTTCTTACACAATCTGCTGCTTATCGTTTGTCTGAGTAGAGACATTATATGCATCCAAAGCCACTGATAACACAAAATATCGAATGTGATTCGCACTCAAAAGCACTCCCTTGTCCTCGAAATGGAAGATGGGAGGTAAACTTAATTGAAGCTGATAAGACAAATTCCGAAAGCCTCTCACAAGCTAATGGTGGTGTGATTCAACCAATGTCTACGAGTTCTTCAATTCCTCACTGTAACATCTAGATTCTCTTCCAACCACGAGCATAGAGTTGGAGAAGTCGGGTGCAATTCTTTGCACTCGCTTGGAGGCGCTTTGACCATCCGAGCCTTCTTCTTTTTGCTTCAGCGTTTGTGTCCGTTTACTCTGCCTCTACCACCTTCGCTTCCACACCCATGCCATTCTCTTCAAGGTCATCTTTACACATGATGTGAAGTAGGGCCAATTCTCTTCTACAAAACTTGTGCAAATGTACTAGGTGCTGTCTATGGTAAAGTTCTAAATTATATGCCTTCACATTTCGTGCTTTATGCCTTACTACATTTTAAGCCAAAAAATTGCTAACAATCAGCTATGCATCCACCAGAGATGCCACACAACGGAATGACTTCAAGCAAACTGTGTTCATGTTTGTGCGAATAGTCATCTTATGCGTCATTTAGGTTGAAGCAGATAGTGAATGAGTGTAGGGGAGGATAAGGAGGTGCGTTGATCCTTTTCAACACCTTCAGTGGGAGAAATGCTGGCATTTAGCTGCGGCTGGTATTTTTGAGTGGAATAATCTACCATACATGTCCTACACACAGCTGCTGAATTCGTGCCCTGTTTTTTTTCAATCCATGACATCATGTCAGCTAGAAATGCAATTTGATGTCATTTGTGAACCCATTGGCTAATCAGCTCCCATTTGCTTTGTTCCCTTCTTTACTGTTCCTTCTTATTCTGATTTGATCTCATTTGATTTGATCTGTCCTACCTTGCCCTAGATCCGAGTAGCATGTTAATGGTAGTAAATATGAGTGGATTATTATAGTAGTTTCTTCTCTTGAGCCCATTTTAGCCATTCTACTGAGTAATTTTTGTGTAGACAGCTCTACCAACTCTGCACTCCACCACAACGTCGATGCCAATGGTAAACTCGATGGTAGAATCACCGATTTTTACCATTCTTCTAAGAGGAAATACCAACTCGGCCAACTCAAACACCTCTAGGCAGTCATACGATGAATCGCTAAGGGGGAAATACCTAGTCCAACTTTGCGTTGTGTGAAGGGCACGCTGTGTTAGCTTTGCTGACCGTGATGGCAAAAATGTGAGGTGCAATGTGGGCAGACGAGAGGCCATCCAACCACCATCGCAAAGCCATGAGACTCTAATCGATGTTTCCACCTAACTGACTGAAGGTCATGACCTTCGCTCGCCTTCATAATCTGCACAATTGTACTGTCGTGATGAGCCACATCTTGCAGTTGATCGAACGTACCACTATCTTCATTCATAGCCTTACTTCGGACCCTGGATTATCTCTTCTCTTCATTCGGATCGTCCTCATTTTCATTTATTTAGTTTGTTGGATAATTATGCGTACTTCTACAACACCTAGTCCAATCCTTCATCCGCCTCTACATAGGGAATCGTTAGCGTACTCAGAAGAACTCAACCTTTGTAGGGGTGAGTTGTTAACAATTCTGTTATAAATTACCCAATGTATGAGGTAGCTAGTTAGTAGCTCAAGTCAAGTAAAGCCTTAAATACTTGCCCACAGACAATTAGCACGGATCTTTTAATCCGGTCGTCAGCATATGCTTGGCGCGGAAGCTGTGCCATTTATGCAGTGTCTCAGGCGTCTTTGATGACTGCACATGAGAAGTGAGCACACGAGTCAGTTCGTCTGATGGACTAGAAGTCGTGTAGATGGCTTGCCACCTTGTTGTCAGGCGCTGGCTTTAGTCACAATTGCAACGTGTTAAATGTGACGACTACTCAATGGAGACCTTGATAGTGTCTCCTCCGCATGGACAAGAAGATGACAATACTTGCCACCTTGATGAGGAGAGCGAGCGACTTGCACTTTTGTGTGGTGTGCACAGAAGAAGGAAAGCAGATGGTGCAGGCGACACAGGTGTTTTCCATTGCGCTTAAGGTACTGCATAGAAATGAATACGTGTGTGACTCTTCAAATGCATCGCTGTGCTTCAGCAGCTTAGGCGCGGTAAACAGCTAGAAATCATTCCATGTTAAGATGATCACTTCACAAGAAGCGGCACACGAGCAGTATGGATGTGGAGAAGATGTGTAAAAGTAAGGCTCATTACGAATAGACGACATGTTGTGTGTCGCATGTCCTAATTGCCAGTTCTACGGCAAGTAGTTCCCACCTGATTAATCAAGTAGAGTCGACATTAGCCAGGAAAACAGACTGATGAACAGGATGAAGTGGAACGAAGAATCCTCTTCCCATTATTGACATTAAGGATATTTGTTACACAGAGGAGAAGGAAGAGAAGAGGAAGACGGAGAAGCAGAGAATGATGAACCCATTCAGTTTACTGGCTCTTTTTGTTACACAGGAGGAGCTGAGCAGTTCCGTAAGTGCAGCCTTGCCTTCTTTATTCTCATTCTCACCGCTGCACTGCCCATCATTTATGTGATGCTTGATGGCACTGCTACTTTGCTCACTGCATTTTCTAAAGCACTGAATTGATGAACAAAAATATTTTCATAAATCATGACGTGCTTGGATCGAATAGAGTGGCGTTGGTCTGGTGATAGAGGTGTGAGAACACGAACCACTAGACGAGCTTTTGCACATGTTGTAGTGACGCCCCAACCCGTTTGTCCTTTTAACAACCTCAAGTCGAATGATGGCTACCACCTGTCGTGAGCAGTCTCATAGTTGAAGGGGACTGCAATCCTTCCCATTTGGTTTCAATACCTCCTTTTGGTAAAGATGAGTAACCCGTGAACGTACACAATTTTAGTATCGCTTGCTGTCACCTTGTAGTGTGTCTTTTTATTCACCAAGATGACGAGACTGCGAATGTCCTGTGGTGCTTTTGTTTGTTTTAGTTTTCCTTCCACCAGGTATATACCCTGTTCAGATAGCAGGGTATTTCGAGGATGTTGATGTTTATTCGCCCGAGTGGCATCCTGATTTAAGGAAAGGGACGCATTTAGGTGAGAGGAGCGCTGATACAACCTCTGATTCTTTCTGGCTT
This sequence comes from Taenia multiceps, assembly GCA_001923025.3. NCBI lineage: Eukaryota > Metazoa > Platyhelminthes > Cestoda > Cyclophyllidea > Taeniidae > Taenia > Taenia multiceps. The sequence continues at coordinate 11,646,223 of CM010313.2, forward strand.
GCAGACGCTTGGTCTTGTGTAGGAGGAAGCCACTCATGTGGATGCAAACCTATAATACCCAAATGCATGCACTTTATTGGAGTGTGTGTGTTTGAGGGTGAAGGCAGACTTGGTGAGTGGGAATCAAGAGAGGTAAACAACAGAGAGGAGGTGAAACTCAGCATTACCGAAGGTGATAGCATAACATGGAACAAAAATAAGATAAAAATGAGCAGAAGAGGGAAGGGGAGGGGAGAAAAAGGGGGAAAGTGTGAATGAGAAGAAGAAAGGAGGGAGATTATTAAAAGCAGAGATAAGGTGGAGGAAACAGGGAGGGTGGAGTCAGAGGCGATGGCAAAGACGGAGGAGATAGAGAAGAAAAAAGACAGAAAGAATGGAAAGAAGGGTGAGGAAGGGTTGGTAAATGTAAGGAAGCGTATGAGGTGGAGGTGGAGGCGGAGGCGAGGCCAGTAGAGGTGGCGAAGACGGAAGAGAAGTTGGAAGCAGAGGAAACGAGGAAGTCTAGAATGGCTAAAGCGCTTCCAAGCGCTCTCAAAGAATCGCATTCGACTTACGCGACTCCATGTACGCGGTCGGAAGTAAAACTGGATATTACAGTGAGGAATGGAAGATCTCGTAGACATTAGTTGAATCTCACCATGACTAGCTGGTGGGAGCCTTTTGGAATTCGTCTTATCAGCTCTAACCAAGTCTTCTTTTAATCTTCTATTCCTGGACAAGAGAGTCTTTTTGAGAGTCATACACTAAAGCAGATTTTTGTCTGCGCTCCTTTCTTTGACCGAGTAAAAGTTTAGCGTCAACAAGACAAACCGTTCCTTTGTGATCTGCATTGCATGCATTTAAAAATCAAGATTGTATTAAGTCACACTAGCGTAGATGAATCTCTCACTATGCTTTCCTGTGAGCAATAAACATTAGAACATTTGTAACCATTTGGGTAAATAATTCCTGTCTTAACAAGCTGATCATGTGTACGTGGCATTACCATTCGGTTAGAATAAATGAGAACAGGGCAGTTGTAAAACAACACGAGATACACGATCGAATTTCAGACCACAACCTTAAATTACTAACCTTTCGCACGGCTTATATGCCGTTCTTCATCCTGCCTCCAGTGTCAGATACCGATTTTTTGTGTTCTCTGCGAAATCCGTTTCGATGATAGCATTGCATGATTGTTTCTCCCAGAGCTAATTGCTACTGAACTTGTATTTTATTCCCAGTTATGCATGACAGTTTGCACCTAGGTGATGCTGCAGGAAAACGGGCGCATGTGTTGCCACATCTTAGCACGTGCCAATAAGCGCGACGGTTGAAGTGGGAGCGTTTCAGTTGAGTTCACATTGGATTTGATGTTGAAGTTCTTCCACGTTGCGGTGGAAACATTAAACCATTTTCGCGGAGAAAAACGTTGAGGCTATGCTGAAGATGGCACTCACTATAGACACGGAAGATGAGCGGAAGGTTCTCGGTCTTAGTTGCCAGATGTGGTAAACTTTAAGAAAAATAAGTGACTGGCGCGGCAGTGGGCAGTTTCAACGGCACTGGCCACAGCGCGTTGGCTGATGCTGAGTATGACGCTTAAGTGAGGAGTTCTTTCATACATAATGCTTTGGTTGATTAACTTTCGACGCAGGTTGAAAGGCGAAATCAGATGCTCCACAACTATAATTTTACCGTGTATGGTGGTTATCAAACTGTCTGTCTAAGTATATAACCTGCCCCTGCATTCTGCCTTCCATCTTCCTCATTAGAAAAACCTGTTCAAAGTTGTCGTGCCAATGTGCGCAATAAATCACAAAAATTAGGCATTAAAATGTGAACTCTCTAAATTCCAGTTAATGTGCATAAAACTGCAGTTGTACACACTAGTTCACTCTCTAAAATGCTGCTCTTCAAATGTAGTGAACCCAATTAGTTTACACTGAAATTTTATAAAGTAAAGGCTGCAGCAAAAAATGAGGAGATGTAAAATACTGCTTACTGGCTGTGGTTGAAATGTTAAACAATTTGACCGAACTCATCATGCGTATAATGCCTATAATACTGCGTTCGTTCAAAGAATTACTTTTGAAAATTGTGTTTCGGACAATAAATTTGAGGTGCACTAAATGTAATTTAAGGGTGGCCTTCATGCTTGAGTAAATTTGGAGTTTGCATGAAAAACGTAGTGGGCGGAAAGTAGTCTATCAGATTGTTGATCCCACAAAAGTGTTATTGCGAGTGACACATCAGGAATGAGGCTTTGTTCGATGTAGTCGATGTATGAATGCCTTTGGCGTCATTACCACTTCATGTTCAAGGAACCAAAAATCCTTTAATTTTGGAATCTGAATATAAAGAAGAGGTTAGGAAGGACACAAAGGGCTTCTTTTCCACTTTTCTGATTTCCCATCCAAATTAATGAGATTAACGTAGGTAGTGCTTGGTTTCTTTCGAATTTGTCTGGGTACTCAGAAGTTTTCTGCAAGTACCTTTTAGGTTTCTTTTTTCTTTAATGAAAAATCATGTTAACTGAGCATGGTCAAGCACGTCGGCTGCTTTAGGAGAACACACCTCTGAGCATATTCGTCAAATCAGTCGTTTTTGACATTGCTTACCCTTGTAGGACCAATGCCTTTAGCGAAATCAAAGCCCAGAGTGGGTTTGTTCGAATTGATGCCATGACTGCCGCTAAGTTGCAATCTCGTTTGACGTTTTCATGCAGAGCCCTTTGCAGCAATTTAACTCCTTCATTACAATAGATGTTAACACGTTAGTTAGTGGTACTGGAGCCTAACAGATCTTTCTCCCTTTCTCAGCGGTAAACTTTTCCTTTATTTGGTTGCATGGTTATCTTAGAAAGGCGGGAATGTGGGTGATATGTCATTGATGAGGTAATGCCGATGCTTTGTCCTACAAGCGCGGTGGTCTGTCTGCTTAAATTTAACTCTCAGTTGGTGTTCGCAGACCTCGCCACCATTTTTAGCGATGCTGCTCAAGCAATGCTCTTCGACAAGCTTTCCTGCCGTCCTTCTGGCTATCGCTGCTCCCATCTCGTTGATCACTGGGCGCCCTGTCTCTTTTCCGCTACTGCAACCAACGCTGCTTTTCTTGCTTGCGGTTCCTTCCATGCTTCCGAGGCGTAACACTACATCTTCGTCATGTATGTTTCAAGTGCCTTTCTGTATCTTATTCAGAAATTGCATGCTTGTTAATAGGTGTAGTGTTTTTTCTTACCTTGACTCAAAAAGGACTAGTTTAGCTAAGTTTGCAAATTGGCGGGAAATGTTTGTGCTGTGAGGATAATTGCCTTGTTAATTCTTGAACAGCAGCTGAGCCTGTTAGTTCTGTTGTGCTGGTGTCAGTGTCTCCAGGAAAATTAAGCATCTTCTTTGGTATTCATTTTTCCTTAAGATTAATGAAGGAAAAGTGGACCATGAACTGTGACCTTCTCCCTGCAAGGCAAAAGCACAAGTGCGATCTGGGGCTGTGCTTGTTTACTAAGCAGTCGAATGCTTCCACTAAAACATTTGATAAAAAGGCGTGAGTGTGGTACAGCATAGCCTCACCGCCAAATTCAGAGTTCCTGGTAGTTTATTCCTTACCGCGGTAGGTGCGTCTTTATGACCGGTCTCACGCTCACGTAGTTAGCTTTACCTTCCCCAAAAGTTAGAATTTATTGGTTTATTTTGCAAATAGTCCATCAATTAATTGAGGATTATGTAAGGCTGCTTTGTGAAAATCGTTTGATCTCCGAAAGAAGCATTTGTTGAATTGATGGTGCTGACTAGTTTTGCATGTTATTTTGTTTCATTATTCCGTTCTCGATTTGTGAGGTGACGCTTGAAGACATATGTGATTTGGGCAGTGGTGATTTCTACTTCTGTATAAAGCTAAAAAGTGTGAAATATTTAGTGATAGGTCTTTTCAAGAGCAAAGTGGGTTTTTAGAGAATTTCGTTTGTAATATTCGGCTGTTTTATTCTGCTTTTTTCTTGACTACCTTCTGTTCTTTTGAATGAAATAAATTTTTGCAGAGCATTAGTAGCATAAGACTGCTGTTCTTGTCTTGACCTCAAATGTCTCCTTCCATTATTTCGGATCCTTCAATCTAGGTCCGTTTTCGGGCTGAACTTATTTCTAGTGATGTGCTCTTGCAATTCATCGACGTGTTTTTTTGCTCACGTGCTATACCTTTCGTTGGGGCTTAATTCCGAAACTGATTCGTCAGTGAACCGAAGGGATTAGCTTTGACTGAATGCCATGCGATTAAAGCAAGTCGAAATTTGCATTTGAAGAAACGATTTAGAAGCAATGCATCTGTTTCATTTAGGGATTGGGTAGGGAATGACATAGGCTTTATGTTTCATTAACTACAAGTGCTTGACGAGGCATCATTTCCGCCGTCGTCTTCATGGGTTAGCACACAGAATGCGTAGTTGTGACATCCCCGTCATCTAGAGGACCGGAACGCGAATTAGCGCCTCGGGCAAGGGGCAGTGAAATGCTTTTGGCAATCTGCGAACTGATTTTAAATATATCCCTAGTCAAAGCGTTTTCTGATACCGACGTCGATTGGTTACTCGCCAAGGATCCACTTACTGCTGCCTAGAATTGGGCTAGGGTAGCGTCGACTTCTGTGAGTAATCCGCTTCCCTGTTACCACACTCATGTTCGTTTTCTACCCTTAACCATGTATTTATAGGTATTTCTACTCACTGTTCGTAATGGTTTCAAACTGACGACTTTACCGCTCGATTATTTTGGGCCTTCATGTGTGAGCGTCCTGTTGTCATTGTATCCTCATTGTTTTCCAATACTTGCTCTCTGTAGTTCGCTTATGATCGTTCATCGTCTAAAATAACTGCATTTGAAATTTTGTAGATAGTGTAGTCCTAGTATTTTGGTTAATGTCTCACTTTCTGGCTGCCACCGTAGGCAACCTGCTCGCTATCCTGTGTGCCGCACTTGAGACTCTCTGAATTGTTTGATGGTCTCCGAGCACCAGTTTTGGGATTTTCACTGATTAGTGCGGCACTATGAAAAGGACGACATTTGTAAGGAGGTTAGAGGCATTGAGCTCTCTATTGCAATGCATGGTGTGAGTGTGATTAAGGAATAAGTTTGCTTTTCTCAATTATAATGTGCATCAAGCCAGAGTGGGATCGACTAACTATTTCCGATGTTTGATGCGGCATTAGGGTTACTCATGTTTTCCCTATGATATTATTACTGCTTCTAATAATTGTCCACTCGTTTACTCAAGTACTTTCTTTTGTCAGCTTGATAGGCACCGCCGATGCCAGGGCAGTGGTGAATGGCGGTGGAGATGCGTTCCAGCAGAGGACGTGAAGGGCGGTGCCGTGATGGACTTCACCTCGATCATCGTCGTCGGCCTTCCACCGTCTCTCACATGATCGACTTGGTCCCGTCTCTAAGTTATTTTTAAAGCCGGTTTGTCTTCACTCCGGCTCTTCCTTAATTCCTCTTTTTCTGTCGAAAATCAGTAGCGGTTTTGTTGCTTAGACTGGTAGCATTCGTGCATTTAGTTTCTTAAGCTTTATGCTAAACAGTAGCGGTTGCGATTATCCAGCGACAGCTCTTCGATCTTAGCAGTCATAACACCCAAATTAGAAATATGAAGGGCTTCAAAAGGCACTTACCACGGAAAAGAGCACTTGTTCAGCAATCCAGCTACATCATGAGAACTACTAACAGTTGAGTAGTATGTGACGCTTGTCTTTGTCACCACTTGTTTGCACGTTTTGTGTTCGAACAAGCAGGTACGTCTGCACTTAGCCGTGTCTGGGACCGCATCGGTACGAATATCAGAAGCTCAAACGTGGAAGACTTAATCAATCCTGATGCCGCTATGCATCACTTCCACAACCTCTTTCTCTAAAAGCTGGACAAACCCTGAAGTATCAGGCTCGTCAATTTCGTCAGAATGTCCTGTTTCTTTTATCTTTTAGGAGTGGATCAATTGGATCTCAAGTTAGACAACATCAAGCCACTTCCATATTGCTGCTCCAATGCCCCGGTGTTTCTCGACGCATGCTCAGACTTTTGTAACATTTTTGTCGTGTAGCATAGAAATGGTGAAATGGAAAGCATGAAAAAATGATCCAAGTTTTTGACTTGAATCACGACGCTCCCACTGTTATGCAGTATTCTGCCCTTTGTGTGTTGTCCCACACCGTAGCCCGATGTTTTGAAACTGCTTGCCTGTTAATACGTGGTGGTGCCGTAAATGTTTCATTAGGGCAGCATGACTTGCATGGTTCCGTTTCTAGAATTTAGTGACAATTTACCCATTGGTAGTTTTCCGTCTCGAGGGAGTTTCATTCTACTCAAACCAGACAATTTTGGATTGTTTCCAAGCCTTTTATTATGTAGGCGCTTTTTTGACCTTCCCATCATCTGGGTTATCCAGGATGTCTATTAATTTTCGCAGACCTTTGGTTGTTATTTTTATGACCATCTCACTTCACTATGCCATTTTATTAATGAACGAGAAAATTATGCGTTAGGTGGCATGCTTGATGGAAACCACATCCCAGGGACTCATTCACTGCCTTTTTGGTGGTGCCTGAGGTCGGTCTTGACTCACAATGCCGAGTTACTATGTAAGCAGTTGAGCAGTGGCCTGTTTTTAGATTGATGTTAGTAAAATGCCTCTGAAAAAGATGGTGCGGATGCGGTATCAGGAGATTTGTGGTGTTCCAGCGATCTCTCTAATCTGTTAACCTCAAAAAGGCCGATGGAAGGACCAAACAAGTCGTTCGGTCGGCGAAACAACATGCATCTTATGCACTCATTCTGCAAGCCTTTAAACTGAAAGCGCCGAAGCCAGGTGTGGAATATTCGATGGTCAATTGAAGTTGGAGGTGGTTTGCTTCCCTATGAGGACTGGCGATCCCAACGTTACCTCTTTTGATGAGTATCATGGTAAACTGAAGAGTCGAATGAAGGTTCGTCTGTCGACCTTCTTTCATCAATTTGGTACTTAAGGCTTAACGGAAGCTGGTTTCTGAATGTTATATCAGCCTTTCGATCAGAACCTGGAGGAGTTGGAACGGATTACAAGGTTTCATTAGCACACTCAGACGCATTGGTACCGCTCGCCGTAGGTGGCAGGCATTTGTCGCCTTTGAGGGAAGATGGGGTGGAGCGTTTGAAGGCGCTGGACGCCGCCATAGTGTTCTGACTTTGTTCTTGTTGTAAAAACTGAGGTGGTATTCCATGTGTACTATCTTCCTGCTTACATCCATTCAGGTCGTTACAAGTTCTCATTTGTGCGCCCTTTGTCCCTTTTTGCTTGGCAGAGTATAAGACCTAAGAGTAGCGCCTCTTAACGCTCTTTTGACGAGCTGTGCGTACGACGAAAGTGTCTGCTCTACCCCAAATCAATGCCTCTCAAGGTTGTGAGGTGGCTCATGGTAAAACACACTGCCGTTTTGCTGTCAACGTCTTGGCACTCCTATTGCCAGTTGCATAGGTAACTATCCACTTTCAAGTAGCAAGTTTACTGGAAGGATATGCAACTCTTCTCACTCTTTTGCTTATTGCATCTGAATACCACACACTATGCTTGATTTCAACCTATGCCAATATGAACTTAAAATTTGGAATATCTTGTTGACGTTCTTATGCACAAAACGCTGCTTTTCTATAAAATCAGTATCTTACTAGGATTATTCCACGGTACTGCTAATTGTTCTCCAAATAAATCATTTTTAGCGTTAGAAGAACTACCATAATGTGTCGTATCAATTTATAAATGAGGATGGTGACTTTGTTGAGGAAATTCGTTTTCATCAATTTTGGGGATGTGGACGCAACTGCATCAAACGTGGATTCCTACTTCAAGGAGCTGGAGACCGGTGTTGTCTACCCCACTGATCAACCAGTGACCTCCAGAAAGGTAATAAGCATCAATTAAATCAAACAGCACTACCTTGTTTAAATTGAATTTGAGTACACTTTCTTGAGGCTGCAATGAATATGGAAAAGAATTTACTTCACTTAATTAGCATAATTGTAAAATTTTCCCATTCACTTTATCTCGTTTTCTCAATTCATTGTACCGTGTTTCACTTTTATAGAGCCGTTGGTTAGGTGAATTTTTATGTACCTGCGTTCTAGTCCAGATTAATCTTCTGCATCACTTCCATGAACAAGAACTGTCGTTTCTCATAGTTGCATGAATGCAATAATGTATTAGGAAGCAAAAGAGACTCACAAGTGTTTTAATCTGTGGAGGCTTGTGGAACGGACCCAACTGTTCTTGAATGCGCTCTGTACTACTCTCACCTCTGGGAGCTTTGTGGTACAAAATTTCAGTCAAGCTTGCTAGATATAATTCGAGCTTGTACGATTCGCAAGTGACTTAATAATGTGCGTGAAGACCATCTGGATTTTAGAAGTGTCAAACCTAATATCCCTGCTCATCTGACTAGGTTTTCTGCTTGCATTCGTGCAATCCCTGTATTGCCAGCCTTATGCCAAGCAGAACAGGCTTGGTTATTCGTGTGGATTTTTCAACTGCTTAGGGTAGTGTTATGTCTTTGTTGCATACGTAAGCCAGTGTGGCTGCTTCTACTTTGAAACCAAGGGTCTTATTAGCTGCAACAGAGGTTCGTTTTGCATTAACGCCAGCAAGTCCATTAATTTGGACGAGACGGTGCCGTATAATGCGAAGGTGTAGGCAACCGTTCCAATTGGTAGTCGGAAGCGATGCAGAATCCTCCGTTGCTGGTCGTAGCGTTAGGCACTTGATCCGGTTACGCTGTCATCACTATGGATGAAAAGGGAGTACGTGAATCATTGACTTCTCTGATATTATTTTCAACACAGCTATGACTGATGCTTCCAATCATCAGCAAGGAAACCTAAGACCGCATTTTAGATTAGAAGGGAGGTAAACACCATTTTCGTCTTTGCGATCGCCCTTTTTCCTCTGCCAAATTATCGCCTGAAGGCATTGACAAAAAAATTGACCACCATGTAATAAATACGAAAGGAAGTAGGTTGTCTAGAGGTTGAAGTAGGATAGAACCAGAAGTATTTGGGTGTGGACTTCTTCTCGACTTCTAAAGGCGAAACTCTTGGGCACGCCTGCAACGCTTCGAATGTTGGGAAAATTCCGGCTTAAAAATCAGACTTCAAAGCGTTGCTAAATCTGATTAAATTGAGATTTTATTGAGGTTTCCCATATCAATCACTGTCCCAAAGGGAAATAATTTTGGTACACCAATGGTCAATTGTGGGTAAGGGTAAATTTTGGCGCTGCGAATGCATGAGTGATGATCTTGATGGGGCATCAAGCATATATGCCGAAGTGTCGTCTCTTTAATATTCCTATTAATGACTTAGCCGATACTGAGCTGTTGCATAAAAACTTAGTATGGAGCAGCATCTTGCTTCAACAAAGAGCAAACGTGCTGCCTAATTCACTACCTAAACAATGCGGAAACGTCCACAGCTGATTGCAGCTCTTTGTCCCTTTTGGATGTACCCAAAATCGCGTAGTTGTAACTTCAACTCCACCGGATTAAAGTTTATTTAATAGTACTTAAGTGCAGAAGCACTACAAGACCAGATTTGTACACTGTAACTTTATTTCCTACATTCGACCCCAGCTACTCGAAATTTTACTCTGAAATAATTAACATGAAATATTTGACAAAGGCATTTTAGCAATAAGAAATAGGTGCATGGTCATAAAAATGATAAAACGAGCAAATCGCGAGTATGTTGGTGCTTTTAGATGACTCATTTCTGCGTTTTAAATCACCACTTCGATCTGCTTGTCTAGATGCACAATCTGGGACAAATTCAAGAGGGCTTACTGTATGACTTTTCATATTCTCACACATAACGGTGAACATTCAGCCTAGAATTCGTCATTTGTTTATTGCGGATGTCTTTCCATACGTATAACACATTACATCTGCTAAACCTTAGAAAGTTGCAAATGCTGCTCTAAGTTTTAAGTCACTGTATTCTGCCGAGTTCATTTCTGCAGTAAACAGAACATATGCCATGTGGTGCCACATCATTCATTTCTATCGTTAGCATGTCATTAGGTACATCTTCTCTCAAACTTTATCAATCATGATTTAACAAATGAGTGGAGAGGATATTTAGTTCATTCAAGCAAATGCCGTTGAGGTCACAATAAGGAGAGTTTTGACTGTCATGTGCAACAACACCAAATGGATCCGTACGAGAGTCCGAAATCACTCAGATAACCTAGAGATGATCTCAAGGACCCAATAAGGTTTCATTACCGATACGGTAGAAGTCAAACAAAGGAGCTCTATCCTCCACGTTTGTGATTATTTTCCAGACACCATTTATGGATAGACGGAAAGATTTAGCACATCCACTAAACTAGTTTTGTGATTCCGTACTCAGCATCGGACTTTGGGAGGCATTATGTTATTTGCTAAAACATCCTACCTCCTAGTTCCGCACCTTTGGTCTCCCTCTAATTGAGTTAACTCTATTTTCAAATTATCCGGGTTCAGCATGATCCATTTGTTTGTGTCGTGAACTCAAAAGCTTGAAGTAAAATATGGGCACAAATGAAAACCCATGGCAAACATCCTATTCAGACTGAAGCCACGTGTCCTCCAGTTATTGATGTACTGAGGATTCGTCTTAACAATCGATAGCGCAACTCAACAGATCCGCATTCAGAAGACAGGTTTCACTGCAAAAATAAGGGTAGTGAGACAACTTTCCGCCCATCAAACTGCTCGTTTACATGACTAATCACAGGGGGAGATTAAGAGTGGCTCGTGATATTCAGGTTTGTTTGCAAATAGAAATTCGAAATGCACTAATCTAGCAATTTAGAATCGTTTGACTTTGAATGGCGCCAAAGGTTAAGTGGACCACTGCACATGCATATGGTATCACAACTCGTGTTACTCGTGGCGCCATTAGCAGCGAACAGACTACCACAATACTTATAGACGACATCGAGGAAACCTTACACATTCACTTGCCATTCCTCTTAATGTAGCTAATATTAGATTTTGAATGGTCAAAGTGTTGAAGAAGGTAAAGAAAAGGCAACAATGAGCCACCTTATTGGGTCACAGAAGAATAATAATGAGCAGCGCGATTACATAAATGAATGCAGACGTTTCTTATCAAACAATTGTCAAGGTAGTGATCCTCAGTTACTTCCTCTTCCGCTGCCACTTTTACACCTAGTCCTCTTCATCGTCAAACCGCTTATTTTGTTTCTTTGTGTTATGTGATTTGTAATTTTTGCATGCATTTTTTCGCTCTCTTAACGTACAAAATAATAGGCCCGGAAATGTTTTCTCCGAAATGGTTATCCTCTTCAATTTCTTTTAGTCTTTCGGCCTTCCCATTTTACACAAGACACTAGTTTAATTTTGTCTGCTGTTTAAACTGTGAATGTTTACCATCTCATCGACATGCCCAAGTAAAATCTAGTGGGCCCTAAAAAATTAGATGCTTGTTAAGAAACGAAACTGTCTCTTTTTTACGCGCCGCCTGTAGCTATGCGATGTGAAGTTGAGGTCTGCAAAATCACCCAAAGCAGACACTTCCTCTAATCGTTTGTGTACCCTTTATCATCATCCCCAAATGAAGAAGTTAGCACATGCCTACGATGTGCGATGTGAGTGCAATAGGATACATACCTAACCTCCTTGAAACCACTTTTCGTGAAGCCATGCTTATTAGTCTGAAGGCAGCCGCTAGGATAGCATAGCTCAATTTAATATGAAACCTGCAAAAGTTACTTCTCATGAGGCAATAAAGCTTTAAGAACAGGTGGATATTCTCCTTACCACTTCATTCGAATCGTTTGTGGGGATGAGTGTTTATTTTTGCTTAACCACCGACCAGCTTCAATCGCTTATAATGGAGCAGTCTCTTACAGAATTCATCGAGGGCCAGGACATCTTTATTTGCATTCTTTATTTACTTGTTGAAGCAAATGTTGACCTTTATACCCCATCAACAGAAGCATCCACCGCTTTACACCAGAGAGCAGTGTCAACTTTGCGTATGCGTGGCGATCTGTAGATACTATCGATTGCTCAGTAGTAACTATACCCTTACAGCTCCAACGTGCGCGTACATGGGGATAAACGTCCTTTATGTAGGCATCCAAATGCTGTCAATCACCTGTTACTCTTCAAGCATCCAAACAGTCAATACAAATCACTACGCCTTTTAGCGTTGTTTGGCTTCCATCAAAAGGGCAAAATGTTCTACCGTACCATCCAGATCATTTCATCAATTTTAAGTGCTTATGTAAATTTATCCCATTTAACTGACATCGATGCTGCTCAGCCGCAGACGAAAAAGACCTTTCCGCTTCTGAAGGTAAGACAGCAATTGCTTAAATGGGTGAGCAGCTTAGACTTCAACAGAAAGGATTTAAAGCTTGTAAAGAGGATTGTTTTACCAAATAAAAGTAGGCATTTGAATGGGCATTCTCAGTTCTGTACTAACCCTCTCTCGTTAAATTTTGGTACTTATTCTAGTCATGCTCGCGGTACCTGGGCTTCATGGATTATTTTTAACTTAGCATAAATGAGAAGAAAAAACAAAGTGCATACGAAGCGCGTGGAGACCATATTGGATGTGTAAGCATGATGGTTAGGCAACCAGCTAAGCTTGTGAGGGATCCTTGTAGGCGAGACGAATTTCTAGATAAGTACAAGTTACTCGTAAATCACGTAGCATTAACCGTTCCATAACTACAGTGGGTAACTTTTGTTTTTCCTGGTTTCCACAAAGGAGGCAGAAACAGATGTGTGGGGTTGAAGGACAATGGTGGCGTTCAAACGAACTGTCTGGAGTCCTCCTTACCCCAAAGCACTGTATAATCACTTACTACTTATTAAATAACAATAACATGCTTTGGGGACTAGAATGTTCGTCTAGCTTGCTAAACACAATCAAACGCCTTGTCAGCACATCAAAATATAAGCAACAAAAATATCGTTTAAAGATGGAAAAAACGTTGACAATTGCACTGCCCTAAGCCATGGATAATTATGCTTGAATTGTTTATTTGCATTCTTGGCTCCTAAGTAGTGCACTTACCTGTCAGGAGGGACACGGACATGCCTTTTCTTTCGATGTAAACAGATCCACTTGCATACTCTACAAGAGATAATGCTTTTAACAGACTGGATTTAAGGTAGACTGTCAATCTCTCGACCTGTGCACTTCCCCGATCATTAAACCGCAACAACAAATAACATCAATGTCCCTCCATCACACGCAAGTCATAAGGCCTACTCCGTAGAATTTTCGTTTCTGATTTGGGTTATCCAATGTAGAAGGCCTTGCTCTCTGTCATGTCTCTGTGTCTATTTGCCTTTAGCTGGCAGCGGGCTACAATGCGCGTAGTTTTATCCAAGTAAACACAGAATGTAGGAGTTATCTTCGTCTCACTTTGTACTTCTAAGGTGATTCCCTGTCAGAGCTGTAACCGTGACTGTGGTTTCAAATGATCATTCTTAGTAGGCCATAGAGCGAATTGGACCACGCATTCCATTATCACCTTCTTCATCGAGAGTTGAGAGCGGCCATGGGTGTTCCCTTAACTATTAACTGTCAAATCAATAGTGCTGGTCATAGCATTTTCACCTCACAGGATGAAAATGTGTGAATGCAAGCGCGCATATATCACTCGGCAGGCGTGGATTTGTTGACTGAGGTCAGACAATACGCGCTTTTCATTTGTCAATTAAGGGGTGGCCTCAAAGCCTGTCCTACGAATCGATATGGAGTGATAGTCGTGATAATGACCCACATGACACGTATTTGGTGTTCTCTCAAATGATTGGTCATTTGAGGTAGCTACTCGCTTGACTGTTCAAGATTGGTCATGTTAGAACAGGACTCAGATCTACTGATTAAATATCATCAAATCTTTCATTTTTAAAAGTTGAAATGAGAGGTAAGTTTTCTTTCGATAAGAAGGGCTATAATAATGATTCTTTTTAACTATGGTGATGAAATCAAATATTAAATAAGAAGTGCATGTACCGTAGTTGATTTGGACTTGAAAACCTTGATGTCTGTACCAGGTTCATACCCAAAACCTGATCCGCATCTCCCTTCACACCAATCTGGAGAAATATTTAATCAATCGCAACCCTGTCTACCACCCACTCAGTGGCAATGCAACCAGGAATCCAATTTCCTTGGTTCGGTGACGAACGGTGCATATATTCCTCAAACTCAATACGTCTTTGATTGCGCAAATGGAAGTGCATTATCTAATGTCTCCCCAACAGAGCCGCCTTTGCCACCGTTGATACAAAATCGGAATCCTGGCAATGACGGCTCACTGTGGGCCAGCAGTACCTCAAACTTTCCACCGATAGGCACCACATTCAGCGCTTGCGGAGGTTTCCATAGCGAAACAACCCAGATTGATGGTAATAATAGTTATGGATCCATGTCGACTTTGCTTTCAGCTTCTTTCACCATGTCTCAACCCCATGAACTCTGTACATCCGGACCATCGTCTGCAACACCGCACTACTATGGTGTCACTCCAGAACATCCTGTAAGCTGATCATCGTTACTGTTTTTATCTTGTTGGAGAACTCTATTGTATTTTCCCTAACAAGAAACCAGTTCTGAATATGAAGCACTCGCCATGCCAATAGACTAGCACTCTTGACAACATGATCAAAATCGCTTCACCTTGCAGCAGCGTCAAAGAGATCGCCACTTTTGTTCCAACTCAATTACTCGAATCACGTCAATGACTCTTTTATCATTGGCACAAGAAAGTCTTAAGACGCTTATATGTCTAGATTGATGATGACTAAGATTGAGCTTTAAAATTGGTATATTTCGCTAAATGCTGCTCCTTCGGATGGCAAACCGATTACAAGTTCTTTGCTGTAAGAATGGTCTCTCAAAATCTACCATAGTTGTGCTATGACATCTGAGTTTAATGGTATCGATTTACTAGTCGTGTCAGTCTTTTTGACCCTATTATCACTGCCCCTGTTTTAGAACAGTTTATAGGTTTTGTACAGTAATGCCTTTTTGGTTTTTACAGGTGTCCTCCAAAGCATATTTTAGCAGGTCGGCTAGTAATCAAACACCTATTAGAAGTTATCCAGAGTTGGCAAGTCCGTTAGTTACTCTAGCTTAGTCGACATTGTACTGCGGTCTGATTTGGTGTTAATACTTTGGCTTCATTTGTGTCGCCTCATTCAGTGTCCATTTCTTCACTTTTTTACAGCCCCAATCTAAAACTCTAGGCAGAAAAATCGAAGCGGATCAAGGAAATAACTTAACAGAAATTTCACCAAGTGGTGTCGGTGTCGCACACACATTTGGTATGTTATTCCTATCCATAGTTTGATAAATGGTTATTTTTGCGTGATGACTTTAAATGGTAGGCTGATAGTTGCATATTTCCACATTTTATTCTGGCCTCTTCGTCTAGCTGATGCTGGAATGTTCAAGTCTACAACGGGAACTAGCCTAATGCCTGAATTGGCTCCATTACCGCAACCATTTGCAAACCATGCCACCAATGTCAACACCGATCCTCGATGGCCTTCTGATGCCCCTACAGAGCTGATTTCGCTTGACACTCCCGAGTTTCAGCTACTGCTTGATAGCCTTTGCGACAGTAATCTAGAATTCTAGGTGGAGGTAATGTGCTGCGAATAAATTGTTTAGACACCATGGTTGCTATCCCCCGTAGATTTTAAATGAGCTCATAGCAACCTTCCCTTGTAGACTTTAAAGGTCTGATCCAATGTATTTTTGCCGCATCCAGTACCTCATATGACTACCGATTATTACATGCTTGCATAATGCTTGAGCTCGTACTCACCAAGTTGTATGTAAATCGGGAAAATTGGATGATGAGCGAATGGCTACCTTGTTTAATTTTCTCTGCTGCAAGTAATTGCATTTTAGCTCTATTTACATGGGCATGTCAAATGGGAAATATTAAAAAAAATCCCACTTCGCTGCACCTTTTCCACACCCAAGTTTGTTTGAAAATACATTCTTTGTCCTGATTAATGTGAAGCTTCGGTTGCACCGCATTTAATTGCATTCTATGCTGCCTTCGCGTTTTTATTTTTGAGTACCAACAACTGAGCTCGATGTTTCATTCGACTTTGGTGAACCACACACGCACGCACATCCCGAGTGTGGTTGCTTCGATTCTCTACGAATATGGTCATTCAATGACCTTGCGCAGTTGTCGTCACGACATGTCGGTGACCTGGTTCCAACGCCTCAGATGCATTATTAACTTCAATTCAATGAGGCAGGCTCCCACCAATGTTCACAACTGATGCACCAAGAAATTTCAGCTTAGTTATGCGCTATTTCAGTAACACGCACTTTGTCTGGATAAAGGTTTTTGAGAAAATGTAGAATGAGTTATGCCGACACAAAAACAAGAGTTGTAAGCTCAGCGTGTACCTCCTCAATCCCGACTTACATTCCCTTGGATCAAATGTGGCTTTGAAGCAGAGATTCTCCTTAACAGAGCAGTGGTGAGTGCAGTGCAGTGATCAAGATTAAGTTTGCTTAGAATACAGTGCTTCCGCGGTGGTAAGTGACATTCCTTCTCCCTTAAAGGTTACATTCAGGCAAACATTACTGTGACACTGCAACTCCAAAACGCCATTCAGACCTTGAAGGAGCATTAAAATGCATACATAATCAATTATTGGATAAGATTTTACTTTGAAACATCAACGCACTTAACATGGTTACACTGAATTCTGTACAGATCACTAGTGATGGGCAACGTGAGTACGGTACTAAACAAGGATGGCAATAATAATTTTTCTAAACGTACAAGGTCATTTCAAACAGGCTTTGTACAGGCATCCTGGTCTTGCATCATTACCGTAAATTATACATCTGCTCACTCCGTTCCGTTAAGGGTACGATACGTGTTTCAATTCACGCTGAGCATCACCTCTTACACACATATGCACGGCCAAATGTACAAGTCGAAACGTATGTATATAAACTGCTAAATTATCGGGATCTCAGTGAATCTGAGAAATTGTTAGTGGAACACCAATGGAAGAGCTGCAACAATTCCTTCATTGTGTAGCTGTGCCGGCTGTCAGGGATATTACGGACATTTTGTATAGTATAAATGGTTTTGATGTTTTTAGAAATACCTAAAGCAGTGGTATTCGCCGTGTGTCACGGCAAGATGAACTACTGCACTGCATTGTTTGCCCTATTTTTAAGCCAAAATGCTAGTCTTTTTGACGGATTAGAAAGGGAAAGCAGCTTCCGAACACCCATGATAACAAGCTGTCAGAGTGTCAATGACTGCGTCTGCTTTTAGCCGTCAATCGTTTGACCAGCCGATTGCTGCTATTCAGTGTGAAGATTCTTGAGAGAAGATGGCAATTGCTCTGACACTAGTCAGTTGTGGAAGAAGGTTGGCAAGCAGAGTTAAATGGAAGGCACACCTATTCAAAACTGTTTCGAATGCAAAAAAGTAAATTTAAGTAGGATGGATTAGCTGAGGGCTAAATAGATTCAGCTAAATTTAGTTCTCGTCACAGCAAAAGCATGGATAAATCTTTTACAATTGAGCCCCACAACTTTTCACTTAGGTAATCTGGAATAATTTTGGTGCCTAAGAAGACAGACGGAACAGCTTAAACGGTTTTATTTGCTTCGCTGCTGGCAGATAATATTCATTAAAAGGCGAATAAAATACAAATCATGTTAGATAGAATTGATGAAGTAGACACCTTCCTTTTTACTTCTGACATTTGGAGAAGGAAGGCAAATCAGACAGCAGACAGCCACATCAGTTGGCGTGTAACTCCTATGCAAATACCATGGCTTCATCAGTGGCCGATTGGTTTGCTATCTACAGAGGCAGTAAATGAACCTACGGAAAGGGATACGACAACCTGAAGGAGAAGCATGCTTATGGCAATTGAGCCGTGTGTCAAGGAGGAGGTTTAAGTAGAGCTCGGCTAAGCCGTGCTTATTTTATTGGGATAATATTAAAAGAGACTACCTGTAATCGAGGCAGCGGGTACTAGCGAATTAAAATGAACGCTTTTAAACTGAATCAAATTCATTCCGACATAAATTAACTCTCTTTGTGACATGGTGACAAGGCGTTGACCAACCATCAATCTGACGCAAATGACATATGCCATCAGAATTGCATTCAGCTTAAGTAAGCGTATCTACGCTTACTTACTTATTTCTTTAACTTCCATCCGACGCAAAATGCTCGCCAAGAACATTCTGTGCATTCAATAGACCTGTCTCATCCACTGATATAGCAGCTATTTTTGCAGGTTTCTCCCGATCCTATGATTTCACAGATTTCTGCCTGCAATAGGCTCTGAAAACTCCAGAATTCACTTTATTTGTGGTAGCAGCAGTTTTGTATGCAATACACCACAATTCTAATCTTTCATTCTTACCAGTCCTTAGGAGTTTTGCTCATCAGAGGCTTTTTCAATACAAAGCTCTCAAAGGACACTGATGCAGCCGATGTTGCTGCACATAGTGATGTTTGTAGCAGTGGGGATTCTTGGGATTTATCTGTCCTTTTACCTCAAACTCCACAGGGCACTAACGTGTTACTACATCGAATCAGTCATTTCATGCCACACCAAGTCAAGTCACTAGTTGAGTTCAGTGTCCGTGGAACATTAATTTGATTTAAACAAAGCCGGCTTAAGCCAACTGATGGATTAAAAAGTAGCCATTTTCCAAGTAAATGCGCTGCTGGAGCAAATTAAAGCCGGTCAAAATAGGTGAGCGAGAGAATCAGTTTCGATTCACAACTTTCAGCCTTCTCATTTACCACTTGCTCTAGTCTTCCTGCTTTTGGTTAAGCGAGCAGTTTGCTGCCTCATCTTTCGTCGTTCCAAATGCAAACAATGCTTTTTTATAGGCAATCAATTGAAACAGATACCTTGCTTCCGTAGCCACTTAAAACCCAGTTGTAGTAGAAGGTTCCCCAACAGTCGAAGCATTAATGGAAGTCGAATAATTAGAATAGTCAAATGCACTTAGCATACCTCTTGTAGCGTCCCGAGGCTCCCCTTAAGGTAAAAGAGGCGCAGTACTAGGGCAGAATACACATATTCTGGAAACAGAGGACTTGAGGGCTGTTGGCACGGCCCGGAGGCCGACCAACCGGCTAGAACAAGATGGCCACCCAAGTGACCTAAACCGGTGGTTCGAACAAACAAAGTATTACACAACCCCTCTCTTCTTTCGAGCACCGTCCCCGACGCTCCCCTTCGTCCGCCTCCCGTAGCAGCCATCACAACGTAATCAGTGCTGCGAGAAGCACCCACGAGCTAACCGACCCAGTCGTCAAGATTCGAACGCATGTATTCCTTTAGTGCCATCAATTCCGCGTAGCACTCAGTGCAGCAAATGCGCGCCTCTTGGCCCTCCTCTGGGCTTGGAGTCCACGGCTAGTGTCGCTTCAGTTGTTAATAGCTTCCCTGTCGAACACGAGGGCGAGGAAGATGTCGAAGATGAACGTCGATCTCGACCCTTCTGTTACGAGATACCAAAGGTTCTCCCCTCCGTAGCACATGTACTTCTTTCACAACCCCGACGTTTGCCAGAATCGGCATGGAGCAGGATAAAATGCATCAAAGTCGGGTCCGCTTTCCGCTGCCACCAATGTAGCGTCCCGAGGCTCCCTTTAAGGTAAAAGAAGGCGCAATACTAGGGCAGAATATATATATTCCAGGAACAGAGGACTTGGGGGCTGTTGGCACTGCCCGGAGGCCGACCAACCGGCTAGAACAAGATGGCCACCCAAGTGACCTAAACCGATAGTTCGAACAAACAAAGCATTACACCTCTCGTTCACAAATCTAGTCGGTTACTCCGAACCCATATATTCAACCTTGTATGAGAAAGTCTTTTTTCTTCGTGCGGGAAAGGTTGATAGGATACATCATTCCCATTCCCATTTTCCAGTCCTATCAGATGCACAATCATAGACGAAGTCTCAAAAATGGCTGAGAAAGCCCACAAAAGCAGACGAGTTGGGTGTAAATGGTAACTAAATTTCGAGCAAATCAGTCGCTGGGTGCTATATCATCTCTGTGATGACGACGACGTCGCCGAAAAATGGCCCACCCTCACACAACTCCTTTTTACTGACCGGGCGGTTTGGGTGTGGGTGATGAAGGCATTACGCTGTGCAGGTCTTGAGTTCCCTCTGCTTCTCCTGACACCACGCCTAGCTCATATGAAACTATCCCCTGCCTCCATTCTCAATGAGTGGACAGATTAGAAAACATGGCGATTTAAGAAACAAAACCACTGCCAAAATTATTAAATGGCGATCGGAGCCATTTTATGTCGCAGATTCCCAAGGTTCATTCAGAAGGTGATTTTTAAACTCGAATCTCAAGTTAGCCCAGTGTCATTCACAGTCTCATCAAAAAGCCAAAAATGGATTGGGTGACACGATCCCTGGACAGTTGTAGTGACTCAATTGAACCTAGATTCCTACTCACATGATTTTTGCACCTTCTTCTGCCGTAACAGCCCGTGTAGGACAGGTGATTCTAGTTGCCATAGAGAACGATAAAATGAAGTAAAATAAGTCAAAGAGTCTTTTTTTTTCCTACATTTAAAACAATTTGGAAGAGATTGTTCGTGGTTTAACAATGGAAAGCCGAGAAGGTAGGGAAGGTAAATGTTTCTGCACTTTTCATTTTTTTCAGGTAGATAATGATTTAAAGATCGTGATCCGACATCATTACAAAATGCCCAGAATGAAGTTAAAATCAACGTTGGTTAGGATTGGTTGTTTAATGGTTATCCGTATCCCATTTTAAGCATTTTTATTCCTAAAATCTGGGCAAGATAAAATCTTGCATTGGCAAGCTTCTGATCGATGTAACAAAAGTCAAAACTAAGAAAGAATTTCAAAGCCACTTTTCGATCACCCAAAAATTATAATTTTCTCTCATTATTCTGCCCATTTACTGTAGCGTCTCGAGGCGCTCTTTAAGGTAAAAGAAGGCATGGTACTGGGGGTAGAATGCATGTATTCTGGAAACAGAGGGCTTGGGGGCTGTTGGCACGGCCCAAAGGCCGACCAACCGGCTCAGTACAATATGGCCACCCAAGTAGCCGAAACCGGCAGTTCAAACAAACAAAGTATTACATTATAGCCAAATGCCGGAATGATCAACCAAGGCAAACCCATGCAGATGATTCTCCATTTCCATCATTTCCCTTTTCACCACCGCCGTTTAGACAGTTTGAGGTTTTTAGACATCGCTACTATAATCACAAAGATTATATGGTAGCGAAATCGTAACTACCAAATAAAGCCTGGAGACCAAACTTACTTATCCACGAACAGGGTTAACTTTTTGCTGCCACTGAACAACGGGGTCGCTATTAAATAACAAAAGTGTGATGTGTAGCGTCCCGAGATTCCCTTTAAGGTAAAAAAAGGCATAGTTGTAATGCTTTGTTTGTTCGAACTGCCGGTTTCGGTCAATTGGGTGGCCATATTGTACTAGCCGGTTGGCTGGCCTCTGGGCCGTGCCAACAGCCCCCAAACCCTCTGTTTCCAGAACATATGTCCTGCTCAGTGCTACGCCCTCTTTCACCTTAAAGGAAGTCTCGGGACGCTACATAATACTAGGGCTTGGAAGCTGTTGGCACGACCTGGAGGCTGGCCATCCCGCTAGTGCAATATGGTAGCCTAAGTGACCGAAACCGGCAGTTTTAACAAACAAAGTATTACATGATGAAATTTTAACACAAGCATATGCTTGGCTTTAAAGAATAAACCAATTACTGAAGGTTGTTAAATGAAGACATGGAGGAGTTGCTAGTGTTGGTTGATTATCAGAATCTGACAAAGTAGTAGAAACTCATGACTCCATTTTTAAAAATTAGCCCAATGCCAAATCAAACCCTTCTTTCCTGAGTCTGATGTTTGCTTTGATAAATCGTTTTAACAGAGAATCTAGTTGATCATGCATAATATAAGCATTAATTTTCATATAATAACACCGATGTTAATTAAGCGATTAATATCAATCCGAACGAAAAGGTGTTTAGATACTTGCAACTTGGCTTTGAAAGTTTTAGTTATTTTGAAAGTTATGAAATAATTATATTGTTACAAATTGGCTCGTGGATGAGAGGAGGGAATATAAAAGTCAAACCGGGGCCAGACGTGGCGCCGCGTGTACTGGGGGTGTGTCCGCTCTCCTGCTATTGTCTCCCCGGTTCTGTGTTGTTATTAGCGGCTCAGGTAATATTTCTTGTATCAACTTAATTGGTCTATTCACTTGCAGGGTAGTCGGGGAAAGAAGGACACGAGCGAGGATGGTGCCTCGATTTGCTCGTGCAAACAATTTCATTTATCTCATTTCTCTACCCGTGATGCAATTGAGCTAATCTCGTGAGATTGATAGCGCTTGAGAGGAGAGACCGATTTCTGACCGACTAATCAGAACTTACGCTTACTCGAACTCCGTTCTGGTTACTTTGTGCGATTTCGGACTGCGTTCTTCCGGATTTTCCCTGACTCGGAGAAATTGTTGGTTTTGCGAAAGTATCTACTCTGTCGTTCTAGACACATACGGGGTTGTTCGCAACTGTCACGATTGAATGTCGGGCCAGCTTAAGGCGGTGAGTGGAATTATACTTGGAATGCCTTATTGTGATGTTGCTTCATATCTAAAAACCGACCATGCTGGAATGGGGCAAGATTACGAAAAATAAGCGGACGCTGCTTCAGATTTCTTGGAATGTCATCGAGTGTGGAAGAAATGTTCGTGTGTGGGAGCTAGTGTACAACTTCTTCTTCTCCTTTAGTATGCATTCTTCGTAAATCATCACTGCTCAGATTAGGCTGTAAGACTCTGACTCAGCTACTCCTTCAAACTGTCTGTTTGTCCCGTTTCTCTAAACATGGGGATTGTTAATGTCTGACCGAACGCATAGCAGATGCGAAGGGATTTGTCAGCACTGTGATGCTGCTTCTGTCGTTGGTCAAACTTGCAGATAGCTTAGAAAGTTTTATCTTCCTTCCCCACTTTCCCTGAGAGCAGTCGAAGGGATACCCTGATCGGAGTGCTTGAGTATAATTCGCTTCAGGGCCTTTAGCTGTTCCGACTTCCGACAGTGACGCCTGTAAACAACCCAGCGTGTGTCTAGAGTAACGGAGTGACTGTCTTCGCCAGAGAGGCCAACTTCCCCAGCCATCTGGTAAAGTTCACACGCAAAAATCGCCAGGAGCCTTGCGCGGTCCCGCGTCATCCCATGCCCAGCAGGCAGTTGGCTCCAGCATCCCCGGATTGCGCTCCTTCAAGCTACACCTCAAAATCAAGTGAGCCATCCTCATGCATACTGTTTGCCCCCAGCCGACCCGTTCGTTTTGCTAGCCCCAGGTAGTCAGAGGGGACGTCCCACAGTTTCCTTTTTAGCGCAGTCTGATTAATAGATATGATTTTTCTCGTCCTTTGTTACGGGATTGGGGCTGTATCTCCGTCTACACAGTTATGGCCATTAGAAGAGGTGACGGTAAAATGGGAAAGTCACTGAAGACTTGTGAAGGCCAAGAAACCTGGGCAATGAAAGTTATTGTGTCCAGAACTGGTGTGGGTCGTGATGCTTGGTGCCAGAGGCGCCTCTTTCAACAAGGCTCTCTCTGAGGCCGTAGCCACAACCAGGGACGGGGGAATGACCTGTGTTCGCAGCTGACCCGCATTACCGATACCAAGGGGAGAGAGTTTCGCGAGTTGCTGATTAAGGAGGCCAACATCGTTCCATAGCAGGACATTGGACTGGACGAACAAGTGTCGCCAGGCATACGATAGGTACCGACGAAACTAGGCCCATGTAGCATTGGTATTTTTAAGGCAAATACTAAATTGCCGGACCACATAATCACGGGCATGAATGTGCACAGAGCCTTCGAATGATGACCAAAATTACAGGATGTGCAAAAAATGTACCCAGGGGGAATGAGTTTAAGTCAAACTGAGGTGGTGGATCCTTTACTCCTGGGCTCACCGGTTCGTCCATCATTCCATCAACACGGAGCTCAGGGAGCGCAGCTGCGATGGCAGTCACTGAAAAGGACGAAAGTAAAGGAAGAATGAGTTTCAAAACAGCCACTAGAGCCTAGTGGGTGGGAAAGATGGATGGATCTGAAAGAGGGAAGTAGCACTCACACAGGGCAACACTTAAGGCCACAGATGAAAGGTCGGGGTCGGCAAACAGCCGATCTTGAAGGAATCGGGGAAAATATTTGATCGCTTCTGTCGTAATCCACGTCTGAGACACCATGGACTTGAACAACCTATAGGATTGCACACATCTAGAAGAAAAATGGCAAAGCAAAAATGAAGTAGCCTTAATAACGGGTTTTTGCCTCTAAATGTATCCAGAGGTAAATAAACGGAATGTTAGGCAAGAAACGGATGGACGGATGGTTGATCGAGCCGGGTGACTTGGTTTAACATTTTTATCAGGCAAAGGAAAGTTTCGCTTGGAGCGTATTTTGTAGAACCAGGGATAATCCCAGACCCGTCTTTCTCAACCAAGTAAAAATAACTCAAAACACCGTCAAAACGCCAAATAATCCAATTGGATTTAAGGGGTGAAATGGAATGGATGGATTGATCTTGCTTTAAAATAGTTCCCGCATGAGTGGCATAACGATCATAGTACATTTACAGCACTGCCAACTCCGAAGGGAACCTCAAAGCATCACGACCATGTTCTGAGAATTCCATTTCAGAGGCAGCAATTTTGAGCCTACATCAAAAGTCACCGCAATGCTATCAAACTCATACAACTCAGCAGCAAGATTTCATGGTGTTCCTATTTTAGCAACAGGTCAATTAGAACGGCGTAGTAGCAAGACAAGAGCCGGAGAGACGACCAGGTCATACCAAATCAAGTGACTACTTTTGTGCTTTATTCTTTTTGTGGTGAAAAGATTCAATTAATCGTGAAGAGCGCACACTTCAGTCATCATTCTGAATAAATGCAAGTGCATGCTTAGGTGACCATAAGAATGAGCACTCGACAGACCTAATCTTGTCCCAATGACTATTGCTTAATTTAGGGACCCCCCCTTCCACATATTGACTAGCCATGCGTCTTTTCAAGGACATCATTATTTGATGGCCAAAATAGCCCAATTTCTTGCCTGGAACGTAATAACAAAGCGTACACATGATCTCATGTTGGACGGCTCAATCTGCTTTGTCGCAACCACCGAATCTTAGTAACGTTGTTTGGCGTCCGATGGAGCGGTGGCATATGAGTTACAGGTAGCCATACG
The DNA here is from genome assembly GCA_001923025.3 of Taenia multiceps. Taxonomy (NCBI): domain Eukaryota; kingdom Metazoa; phylum Platyhelminthes; class Cestoda; order Cyclophyllidea; family Taeniidae; genus Taenia; species Taenia multiceps. The sequence goes on from CM010313.2 coordinate 11,671,552, forward strand.
TCATTGGCAGGAATAGAAGCGTTTGCCAACGCAGTCTTCAGATGTGCGAAGCCTATGTTAAATTGGACACGAAGTAGTACCTATTTCAGACCTATGAGGTGATCCATGAATGACCGGTTGGGGAATAAACCGTGATTAAATGTCCATTCGCCTCGCAAATGTGGCAATGCAAACAATGTCCCATGTTATTCACATATTATTCTTCCACTCAGTTGGTCAGCAACCCACCCTGCGAAGCATATGTAGTGGAAAAACTCATGGCCTGCCAATGCTACTGCCTACCACCTGATGCCTATGGCATCTAGGTCGTACTTATATGGCCAGAGCCTTCACCACGAAAGCTTCTCCAATATTAATGTAGGGGTGAACCAGTCGTTAGACATCGCCATTATTCGCTCTTGACACAACAGCCTTGCGCAGCATTAGTCTAACAAGATAAGCAATTTCTTGTTATTCAAAACAAAGGCCCTCCTAAATCTGATGTAGTGTCTCCTGATTGACACTACATCGCCACAAACTGTTTAAACCTTTGATTGTAAGTAATACACTTTACTGCTAACTACCGCGCCCTCTCCGAAAAATATCAAACAAAAATTCGCAAAAGCTGGCAACCACTACAACCTAGAACCGAAACAACCCCACCTGTGGAGTAGACAAACTCAAAACACATTAATTTCAATCAACAAGTTTGGGGATTCAAACTGGGACCAGTAGAGAGTACGGTATCGACATTGACGCAGACGTTTTACAAGCGTTTTACTTCATCGGGAATCGCATAAAATCACTCAGTCATCTGATGCATCCTCAAGTTCCTGCAATTTGGCAGCATCAAATGTACAAGTAATAGGCGAGATGACGTTGGTGAAGTTTCACATTTTAAATCTGTCAAAGATGGCTAGCAACGACCAAGAATTGTTTGCATATGGTGGACAAACTGGATTTGCAAACTCCTAACAACAGGCCCTATCGTAACCACGACGTAAGTTAGGGGTGAGGACAAGATAAGAAATTCTACCAGACCAATCAGTTAGGCTGGCTAAACACGAGGGCGATGCAAACTATTATGTCCCCTAATGCACCTTCAGACAGCAGTCTTGATAGCATGAAACCATAGTAAACATAGATCACTAATGCATATCACCGGACCCTGAGATGCATGGCATTAGCAAAGGAAATTTGAAGCAGTATCCAACTAACGGTCCAATAGTAAAAGCCCTCAATGCCTTTTGGCTAACGTAAAAAAACTAGGGAAAAGGATAGTTGAAATTAATTCGATCAATATGTGTAGTAGGAAAGAGAATACAGGCATTTTGGACAAACTCCTCACCCCTTCCCAACTGCAAGGCATCAGCGAGGAATAAGAACCACTCGTACGCCGGGTCCCTTCATACCCATATGCGTGCTCGGCTTTCGATATCACGCCGCCCGACTCCGTCACCCAATCGATAACACAATCAACGGGCACTGAGAGGGCAGCAGTGGTAGCAAAACTATCAGCCATAGTAACCACGTTTCCGTGTGCAATAGGAACAACTAGCACTTCCGTAGCAGTTTTGATCGACAATTAAAAGGCGTTTTGGTTTCGTTTTGCCTACACCAAAAAGCAGAGGCACAAAGTTAGTGAGCTGAATTTATCACTATGATAGGGAAATTAGTAAAATTGACCAACAGCGAGGGACGCGCTTCAAGACGCAGCTGCTGTGTGCATCCACACAAGTGACGCCGCCTGCTCGACCATTCTGTGCGGCACTGCAACAGGTAAAATATGCAGAGACGCCGAAGTGATTGTCGACAACCTCGCGGCGATGGTATCACAGCAAGGGGCTGAAAGTGACGTGGTGGTTACGGCAGTTAGAATGTTAATTAATGGGTCGTTGAGGCATCAAGTGAAACAGACAGACAGGTAAGTGAAAAACTTCACATTAAGATACCTAAAAATAATCTGAAACTTCAAGCCTATGGACAATGACCGAAAACCAACCGAAAATTAGCATTCGAAAATCGATCATGAAGGAGTCGACATCTGTGTATGAAACGCGTTACCGACATTTTCTGAACTCAGGACACAGGCTGATTTAACCTTCATACCGAATTAAAGAACCTATATCACTTTTACTGCTTTAACACCAACCAGTAATGTTAGCAGCACACTAACTTGCTGAATTATAACAAACCAATAAAGAACAAAAGTTACAGAACTCACTTGCGAAACTCAGAGCACCAACTATTAGTGATGGTGGTGGCAAGAATTCAGCGCTCACAGCCTCCAACCATGTGACAAAATCTTCAAAATCACAGCCGTACCCATAGCGCAGAAAAAGGACAGGAGAGTTTATTTTGCGATTCTTGGAGTCCCACTGAAGACGCAACCTTTCGAACGATCGTACCCACGAACATAGCCTTTACTATGAGACTGCAGTTCGACGTTACTTGGAGAGGACAGCGAATGACTCACGTGCCATATTGGGCAGGGAAGGCCTGGCGAAAGAGTGTAGGCACTTGGGGCACTCCAACAACTGCACTGTACGGAGAACGTTTTCCTCATCCTCTTCAATTAGGAAACGACAAACAAGACACTTCCTGGGGGCAGAGAGATAGTCCTCAAGCGCAAGTACCCTCAGCTCTGCCACTGGCATACCTGTTTTCATTTGCCATCGACTGGCATGAATGAGATCACAAGGCAGAAACAACAAACAAGTCTTGACCATTTGGTATTGTGAAGCCCTGAGAAACCATTCTTGACTACTTCGTGCCTACTTCCAGTGCTTTGGCAAGATAATTTTCACTCTGTGAAAAGATTGGTGATATGTATGGAGACCAATTTACCACCTTCATTGAGTCATCTAGATCAGCAAGCAGTTGGTCATTCCAAGTTCCCATCTTTCCATCGACCAAAACGAAAGCGCCACTCAACAAGTGAGCCTACACACTTGACTACTCAACCAACCGAGAACTCACATTTTACGTTGGGAAATGTGCTAAAGGTTGAAATGAGCGCAGCGAATTGCATCATACCACTGCTGGTTTGACTGCTTAATTCACCCGACGTATTTACTAGTATGCGTAAGACGGAAGTCCAGCCATGAGGCTTTTTCGCGTGAATTTGAATTATTTCTAGAAAACTGGTAAGGAGCATAAGTTACTACCTCCAATTCGTCCAAACAGTTCAAATGCTCTCATGTGATGAGCCCATCAGTTTGACAGGCGTACTCTTGCGTACGAATGGAATGATGGTGACATTCGATGCAATAGCACAAAATATACCTCTAATTGCAAATTGAAGAGAGTCGAGAATCACCAGAACTAAAGGACACCACTCTACCACTGGGGCTAAACAAGCTCCGCGCGCATCTGCATTGGATTGAATTAACCAGTAGAAGTAGGATATTCAAGCGGGCATTATAAAACCCACGGATCCAGCATGTCTCAATAATTGCTATCACCAAGATCATGCTAATTTGTGCTAAGCACTGTATACTAGATGAACCAAAATATTCGACAAATACATGCGTCCCTAGACTTATTGTTGCAAAGTACAAATAGGGCTAAACACGACGATATCGCCGGCGCCCGGCCATCCGAAAAGTCGCTAAATTCTTTCAAAGTTTTCTTCGATATAGATGCAAAGCAATTAGTTTTCACAAAATTTACTAATGTTTTCAAGATTTTAGTTTAGCATAATGATAATGAACTTATTAGGCGAATTTACATGCACGTACCGGAGTTAGGCAATGCGAAAAGTAATTTAGCAAATGAAGTTACATTCTTATTTTTTTGAAGGTAAAACTAAAATATGGATTAAACACTATATAATACTTTGTTTGTTCGAACTACCGGTTTAGGTCACTTGGGTGGCCATCTTGTTCCAGTCGGTTGGTCGGCCTCCGGGCCGTGCCAGCAGCCCCCAAGCCCTCTGTTTCCAAAATGTATGCATTCTGCCCTAGTACTGCGCCTTCTTTTACCGTAAAGGGAGCCTCGGGACGCTACATTGGTGGCAGCGGAAAGCGGACCCGACTTTGATGCATTTTATCCTGCTCCATGCCGCTTCTAGCAAATTTTGGCGGTGTGAAATAAGTGCATGTGCTATGGATGGGAGAACCTCTGGTATCTTGTAACAGAAGGGCTGAGATCGACGTCCAGCTTCGGCATCTCCCTCGCCCTCGTGTTCGACAGGGAAGCTATTAACAACTGAAGCGACACTAGCCGTGAACGCCAAGTCCAGTGGAACTGCCAAGAGAGACCTGCGACGTTGTGGTCAAGCATCCTCCGTAAGCTCTCTCTCCTGTTCCCAGATGTAGAATGTTCAGGATGCCATAGGATAGCATCGTTTTATGCTTTGCACACTTGGGCCGCATGCCTTTTGTTCCTGAGGCCCGACCGCCACATTTGCTCAGATTTCTACGATGCCCTGGCGTTTCTTCTGCGGCATCTTCTCCTAGAATCGTAATATGTGTTGCGTGTGTCTCGAGCCATTTGAAAACTTGGATTCGCACCTCCATCTTTCATTGGACCACATTGTCGTGGGAGAGGAGGGCCAAGGAGCGCGCACTTGCTGCGCTGAGTGCTACGCGGAATGGATGGCGCTACAGGAACACATGCGTTCGAATTTCGACGACTGGGACGGTTAGCTCGTGGGTGCTTCTCGCAGCACTGGTTACGTTGTGATGGCTGACACGAGAGTCTGACCATGGGGAGTGTCGGGGACGACGCTCGAAAGAAGAGAGGGGTTGTGTAATACTTTGTTTGTTCGAACTACCGGTTTAGGTCACTTGGGTGGCCATCTTGTTCTAGCCGGTTGGTCGGCCTCCGGGCCGTGCCAACAACCCCCAAGCCCTCTGTTTCCAGAATATATATATTCTGTTCTAGTACTGCGCCTTCTTTTACGGTAAAGGGAGCCTCGGGACGCTACACACTACCTACTAACTATTTTCGGTGCCACTTTTGGTAGGGTTGCAGACGAATCTTCCCTTCTTCCATCTCGGCTGTTAGAAGGCTGGCTGTTCCTAGATGTCTTCATTGTGAGCACAGGAGAGGCGCACGGTGGGGTAGTGTTTACATCAGAAGTGCCTTGAACTTGAAGAGAGGAACCACGTAGGTCCACGACTAGGTTAGCATTGTCTTCGCGCCTTTTGCCTGCAAAGTGCATTGAAGAAACGTATTACAAAGGTAGCAGTCTTCAGTCTTCCATGAAGAGACGGTAACTTGAAGCTAATGGCGAGTCTGGAACGCTTTGATTTACCCTCCTTCATTAACTTTGGTATTTTAACGACTCGCGGTATTATAATCAATGCCTATCTCAGTATCGTTTGAATCGTGTAACACAGCTAGCATGTGTGCGCAACTATGTGCGTTGGGCATGGATTTGGTCGCATTGCAGCTCGAAGATGCCCACTTGCCTTGATACCTTTCTGCAAGAAGCGGCAGGCGAAGCGTCTCTTAATTACTTTTAAGGCAATGGTAATGAGTAAAACAGATCAGATTTTACCAATATTGACCGTTCTTTCATACAAAGACACGGCTCTGTTTCCCACTTACTCATGCGTCAATTCTTTTATTCACGCCTTTTTACTCCACTTGCCCTCAACCAGGGACAATCATATTGCTACAGCCCAACTTTAAAGCATTTCTTTAAGAGCGTCGGCAACCAGAATCCCTGAAACCATCCTGAGCACCACAAAGCCTTTCCGCCATCTGACTTTGACCAAGTCATCAAATTCACCACGATCTCCGCACCACAATCACACGCATTTCCACGTTAGCGCCTGGCAAGTGGTAGTCTCCCAATTAGTAAAGGTTGCTCCAGCAGATAACGCGGAGAACCGCATCCACTCTCTTCCAACCCGAAATTCCACATTACTTGAAATGCGCTTTCAACAACTTTTCAACAAATTGTTGACTTCCCTCATTTTATGATCTACGAAGTAAATCCACAAGTGTGTTGGAGCTGACTCATTCCAATAAAGGCACTGCCTTACTGCAGTGCTTCAACGAAAGTCGTCGTAGGGTAAAGTATCGTCGGCGGAATTCTGCATCTTCAAGTAGCATTCAACCAGAACTGAATCGCGGCTACAATGTTGAGTACCCCCATCAGAGCATATCTACTTAAAACGACATAATCTACTCCCACCCATCTCCTCCCGCTCTTCGCATCGTTTCCTAATTTATCACTAAGACATCAATGATAAAAGGTCATTAGTTGTCGTATCAGTTGCATCGACATGCTACTTTTCTCTTAGAGTAGTAATAACTGGGAGCCTTGACAGCCAATCCAACTGTAGCTGTAATCAACCGTTCTGAAACCTATTCATCGCATACAGCAGTGCCGACAGCTTTTTTTAACCCAAAGAGCTCACTAAAACTCCTCCCAGTGGCAGCTTTCGTCACTAGCATTTAGGACAATTCCGCCATACTCCATTAATTTCCTAAGTCCCTGCTCATTTCTTCCACATGAGTCAGTCCTCTGTTTCCCATCACCATTCATAGCTACTAAAGAACAATTACTTTGCACTAAAGTTTAACTCGCGTGAATGTCTAAACGATAAAATTGGTTGGTTCCACAAATACTTAAAATGACGATTACGAGGTACACCAGTACTCGCGTCACATCCACAATTTCTGGTCAGGCAGTGCGGTCAACTTACCGGCGGTGAGATGTTCTCTCCTTTGACCTGTAATACCTTTAATGTCCTACCTTCCTCCCTCCACTTTCGTTTTCGTCCATCAAGAGGAATACAAAGGGAGACATTCTGCAGTCCTTTATTTCAGGAGACAAGAGGAGTTAACAATTTGCGAAAAAACTGTCGATTCAGTATCAAAACGTGTCCAAAGATTACATCCAGATAGAGAAGTGGGTATGTTCGCGTTTATTCGCCTGTACGCAGTCTCTTTTGATTAAACATTCGATTTGCTATCTTCGACGTAGATATTCAAGCAATGAAAAACCACAAAATGGGCTCTTTGCATCTTCAAGAGCACATCAGGAGGTTGTGGTAAAGTCCCATTTGGCACCTACCGGTGTGAGAATGTGGAAAAGGCGAGGAATTCATCCTTGAGACCTAGGTTTGGAAGAAGAAAAACAGAGCGCACTCGTTGCAGTTCAACTATTGCACTCATGGTGGACACTATGGCACATTCTCCCCCTTGACTACGATGGTTAAAACTGCTTCCAACTTAAGGCGCGTTTAGTTTAGACGGGAAAACATTGCTTTGTGCTCAGAAACAGGCATGCAGACCGATCAGCACCAAATCAAGCCAACTGGTCCTGCGTAGTAAGTGGCAGTGATTGTTCCAACACAAATGTAGAGTAATTCAAATTCATTTCCCACCTCAAAAGGTCACCACTACCATTGATTAATGCTACTGCGTTGCGTGTAATGTAAGCGCATCGGTGAAAGAAATGGGTAGGTGACAATCAACGCTAATATACCTAGCCAGAAGAAGACACGATGTTATCTTGCCTACCATACCACATCAACAATACAATAGCTCTGCGTAAAGACAATGTCGCACTCTACATAAATCCAACTCAAGCTTTCTATCCAGCGATTTCTGCATCAGCAACGAAGTGAGTTAAGCTGTTACAAAAAGTTTGAAATCTGTTAATATCACTCGACACCTAAGCTGAATTTAAGGTCAAGATAAACGCATAAATACAGAGAGAAGGATCGTGAAGAACAACACATCCAGTTCCAAAGTCGTGACATTCTGTACCCATTCATAAAGACGATAGCTTAAATTTAATCATATCACTTCCCATGTTAATCATTTAGTCTCCCTACTCACAGCATCTTAGCACATTCAACGCTCTTCGTAACCCTGATGTTCCAATCCATTTTTGTGGCTATGCAGTTTACAACACGACTTAACAAAAGCAGCCACTCTACTGGGGATAAAAACATATCTCATATTCCCAACACCAGGGTCAGAAAGGTGAACAGAAAATTCGCATGGGTTTTACGCTAGCAAGGAAAGTGGTAATGCTTGATTATGCAGAGGAGGGTGGGAAGCACATCAAGACTTACGCTGTTATATTGCAATATCATACAAAAAAGAGAGCCCCGATTCATCGCCCACGATTCATCATTGATCGTCCAGAGATCTTTGAGCTGCAGAACTTGCCTGTTTCGAGGGTTATGGATCCGTCAAAGAACAGCATGTTAGCAGATTCTAAGTTACAATTGATGACTGGCTCAGCACGAGGGCGCATAACTTCCGAAGAGCCGCCTAAATACAGATCGGTTTAGCCCCAAAGGAAAGAAGATGCTTACGTTCCCCGTGGATGCATCTGTCACTCGCTCAACTGCAGTCCAGCAAGCGTCGATTATTCGCGTGTTTGGATCGGCAACAATGAACACGATGCTTGACTGGAAATAGCCAGTGGAAGGACGGCGCAGTAATCGTAAATGAGCTCAACACCCGTATCAAATAAGTTCAAATCCGTTTTCACAATACTACCACTCCTGCACGTGCCAAATGAAACAGCTCCATAGCGCCATCCTGATATACTCTTGGAAAATGTGAAGGCCCTGTGTTGCACTTACTCATCCCTTAAACATCATCTACAAGAGCGCATCGAAAAATTAACCGAGCGCGGCTTAGCATGGTCAAATAGCCGAGAACGTACCCACTCCTGCATCTGGATGTCAACTTCAGGTAGATTAAATACTGATTTAACTCCTTCTACACAAACTGTTAACCCATCGCCCTCCCCGAGATTAAATGAAAATTCAAAATGGATCAAGGTAGAGGGATAATGAAAATGAAAGAAATCCAATGGTCGCCATTTCTGGACGAATTTTGTTGAAAGGAAAAACTGCGAAGCGTCCCAAGTTCTCTCAAATAAACAGACTTTACTTTCTATTATTTGACGATAAAAGAGATTCACCCATGGATCATACAGAACTGAGGCACAACACACCGACTGAAACGAAATTACACAGCTCAACGGATTCCACTAGCAAATAAATAAGCTGATGAAATATGATGCGTCAGTTAAATAGTGTTGGTGCCATGAGTGAACTGTGGAACGAATGCTTTGCAAATATAGCCAGAGAATAAAACAGTGAAAACCACCGTGCGAATGCGAAAAGCCCATATATCTTTGAAGCTATTGTTTTAACAGCTTGGAAATAAGGTAACCTGTGACTACGATCGTAGTCTTAATCCCATGGATTATGCTACGAGGACTGGAAAAAAACTTACGAACCTTCGAGACCTTGCCTGCAGTAGGGCGCCCGTCTGAGCCTAAGGATTTAAACGAATTGATTCAGATCAAAATTTTGTTTTGGAATCACCTGCAAAGAAACAGCTTACATAATTCAAGTATGTTTTTCGAAATTTATTTTAAAATACTCAGAATGCCTAACACACTGGAATTGATTGCCAACTAACAAAGTTGTGTGCTACTAAAGAAATGGCGGTATTGTGTTTGCTTGCTGTAGTGTGCGAAAATGTGCCGACGTTCAAAGAATTAACCCTATGCACACAAGCTCCCACTATTTTATAGGGATAGAATTTCTGCAGTTGCACAAAATCTTAATTTGTGTAACATTTTCCCAGTTCTAGCGCCTTCCAAGCAGCAAAAAGTACTACAAATGAGGCACGACGAACCTATGATTGTTCTTTTCATTAAAATCGCCCTAAACTTGCTTCATTTTGCTCAGAGCAGCTGTGCTCCTTCAAGATTACATCCCTAAATAGCATGTTCGAAAACTAATACCCACGAAGCATTAAGCAGCAATCTTACGACACACTTGTAGTGGGATCTTTCCGTTCCTCCTCTTCCTTCTTCCCCACCTTGCTGTTAGAAGGCCAAATTTTTCTAGGCACTTTCTTATTTAAGGTAAAGGGTGGATGCAGTAGTCCAACGACCACGTAGAAATTGTTTTCCCGCCTCTCAACTAAAAAGCACAGTTAAAAGCTACAATTATTACAACACTGGCTTTTCTTCAAAGGATAACAACTATAGCGTCCTGAGACTTTCTTGAAGGTGCAGGTACAGGACAGAAGGTTATTACATCTATGTATGGCAAATGAATGCCTATAAGTTTTTTTTTTTTAACCACGACACCTGAGCATCTAGAATGGTGATTCGGTGGATGATACATGGACTGTAGTCGTGTACACAAAAAAATCTCGTCCTCGGCCTAAAATGCGAGTTGATTGGTTGCACTTCCATAATTAAAGCCTTCAGTAGTCAGCCAAGATTGAAATTTTAGGCTTGTTGCCACTCCATTTCCTTCTGGATCTTAAGGCGTTGTGTGTGTATCTTTGAGATCTATAAGATTCAGCATGTTTGAGTAGAAAGTCGGCCTTCGAAATTGGCATTTTCATTGCTGCGCACTGTTTTAGGCACCTGGTATCGACAAATCCAACAGTTAAATAAAGTAAGCAACCACTCTAGCACCCTCAGTCTTCATTAGTTCCACCTTGGGCTTTCGTGTAATGGTCTATTCTAACCAAAGTGTATTAGTTCTGCTCCTCTGTGGATAATTGAGGACTCGTACTGTCAATAGCTACGTTGTCCCCTGGAAACCCTGTGGATATGGATTAAAGTGATCTTATTGCTATGTTGTTGGATTTTTTTAGAAATACCTGTAACTGGCGCAAGTTTGGCATCTACCACCTTCTAAGTATTTACGTGGTCCAGTTGCTCGTGTAATTCTTGAAGGCCTGCTTCCTCCAATGATCCTGGGACCAGCAAGCGTTCAGGAGAACTTTGCCGGTTGAGCTAGCCTCCAGGTCGTACCTGCAGCTCCAGTTCTATCATATGTTCAATGCATGCGTTCTGTCACAGCATTATGCCCTTTAGTGTTTGGAGAGGTCTTGAGGCCCTGCACATACACTGATATCGAATATGCCACTTTTATTTCCCCATTCACAAGAATGTTCCACACATGCCGAATAAGTCATGATAAAGCAATGCCTGAACAAAAAATTTTGACGTTTGTTATCCTTCTTTTTGTTTACTTCTACCTCCACCCAATTGGACAAGGGATAGTGCTGCCGCCTAAAAAGTCTGCAGGCAAATGTAGGCGTGCGGCGGGAGAATAAAGCGTTAAAATGCTGACAGATTGAAGAACATCCAGTTCGTTTAATTTTCTCCATGTATATCATGGGTATCATTGGTCCTAACATTGGTCGGTCTGTTGGCGTGGTTAACTTGGCAAGCTTGTGTAGCCAACATTCACCGACTGCGGATAGCAAATAAACCTTCATAAGATCCACATCGAAAAAAGGCTAATCGCACGAATCAATTTGGCGCATATTTTTGCATGGGGACACAAGGACGTTACCATAAAGTTGCAAAGCAGATGGCGAATCTGCATGAGCTTAAAAAAGTCTTTTATCTACAGTTCAAAAACTTCAGCTTACCTCGTTCACGTGCACCAAGTATTTATTCCGACTGCTCACATCCCGTACGGGTGACGCACAAACATCAACTTCAATGGGTCCACTTTGTTTATCACAAGCGTACGCACATGTTAGAGGATTTGAAGTAAACGAACTTCTGGTGTTGAAAATCAAAGGCCGGAAAAGCATCTCAACTCGAAGGCATTTTGAGAAGAAGAAATGCGTCCAAAACAAACAAAAATACCACTTGTACATCTAATCCCCGCGAACGCGAGATCGAGGCGAGGTAACACGTGTCGCTGTCGTAACATGCAGTCCCCTCCGAATTTCGGCAAGCCATTCAAATATCTATCACGCATCCATTTAAAGTTACCACCTCTGGATTCTACTGCAGCCCAAAAAAAGCATTTCCTCACTCTTTTAGATTCATTTGTACTTCATCTTACCAACCCTCCTTTTCAGTTTCTTTAACGTATCTCCTGCGATAATTTGTAAACCTCAGGTAGTCTCTTTTGCAAGTTCCCTACCATTCAGTAAATGAACACATTTTTATCTGTTTTATTGGATTAAATGCCTCGGAGAGTTTTGAAAAAGCATATATTACTCAATGGAGAGATACACGTCCTTCTGGATTATTCCAAAAGAGGGATAAATAAATGAAGGAGGGAATAAATGCTTGATCAGAGAAGAAGGACGTGAATTGAAAACTCATCCAAAAGGCGTTGGCAAGCCCTTATCCCTACCATCTGAATCTGCAACATGCATCCTTAATGTTTATTCAGTCAGTGAAAGTAGAGGCAACCAAGCCTTCTGTTTGACTTGAATTCATTGCAATGCTAAAGATAGAGAGCAATTTACAAAGTGCTATTTACAGCTAAAAAGCACTGCAGAGTGTCAAAGTTCGATGCAGTCATCGCGGTTAAAAAGCAGGGGATAAAATGGGCTTTGCTCTCGGGCAAATATAAAATACTTCAAGCTGCAATAACAGTCCGATTGAGAGCGTTACAGTGGAAGCTCGACAAACGGAGAGCAGTGGATATTCATTCTAAGAATCCTCTGAATCCGAAGAAGATCAGGGTTCAAACCAGAACTGTTTTAAAAGTGAAAGACAAGATGTGTAAGTGTTTACAACAGAAAATCGGCAAAGCAAGAGTTTTATCACGCTACAGAAACCGCCTTACTGTGCAGCTTCCTGAATTAATCACAAAAGGCATTGCATCTAATATGGTGATTTTAGCATTAGAGAACTCTAGGAGCCAAGATCGCTTAACCCTACGCACAGCAACAGATGTATAAGAGGAAGATTGGCCCAACCCAAACAGGACCTCGTCGTAAAGACGGCGGTAGCAATGTAGTTCATGCGTAAGTGAATTAGACGGCGCAAGTTAGCAGAGGTCGAATGGTTTAATAAAATGCAAAAACGACCATGTTTGAAGTGAAAACTAATTTGTCAAACAGGAAATCTGCTTGATGAATAAAATGCAGAACGGGTGTGAGCTTACCTTTCTAAGGCGGACATGGCCCTGAAAAAAGATCAGGGCGTAAGGGATGGCAAGATGCGCTAAATTTGCAGCAATTGGACAGACAATCAACAATTTATAACTTGCCTACTAGAAGATGCAAATACCGAGATCCAACAGAGTCAAATTGTCAAGGCACACCTACACTCAACAGTAGGTGTGACAAGACTGCCTTATTCCTCATCACACCAAGTAACGCACGCAACTTAAACTCGTCCGTGACAAGCACCACCGTCCGTGAAGATAGCTGGTAGTACTGTACAGCGTGCGCACATATGCGCAATCGACAGTGTGGTGATTAGGGATAAATCTTATGACGAAGAACCACAATACGCTGAATACAAAGCGCTGCAGCCTACGTCAGCACTTCTACACACAACTGTTTGCATTTGTGGGAGAAGTTACCTATCCCAAACTGAGTGCCAGGACAAATGGTGACCGGTTGTCGACAACGCGGAAGTGAAACACACTGTTCCACCGCGCCGCCTAGTAGTGTCATACCCAATCCCCATCAGTCGTGTTACATCATCGACGATGACATGGATGCAAGAATTTTGCTGCCAATCAATTCAATTTGACTGCACCACGTAAAAGGATGCAACTTTAGTACCTGAGGAGAGTGAATGGCATTAAGATGCATAAATCATGCAAACAATTTTTACCTCCGCCAGACGATCGGTAATTTCAATATGTTAAAAAGAGAGGGCATTCGTCTCGGACTCAAATACTTACACGCAAATGTCAAACCAAATGCCAAAAGATGTCTGCGGCAAACAGGATGCCAAAGGCGTAATTACTTACCGGTATCACGGTGAGAGATTCATTCTTGAAGTCAAAATCCGATGCGGATTCCTAAGTAAATCACAAAACAAAACTCCTTGGTACTTTCTGTTTGCTCAACAATTCGGTCTGCACCTCATAAGTGCATGTGACACTGAAATTTGAAGACTTCCAATGGCATCAAGGTGCCGAGGGTATGAAAGCAATTCCTACCTTTGGACGGAAATCAACGAAACGAGAACTCTACAAAAGAAGACAGTTGGTGCGAAAGCCAATGCTTACATGTAAATGCTAATGCACACGAAAAAGTTGTAGCAAACATCGGACTGAGTCGTTCATTACTTACCGGTTTCACGTCGACTGGTTCACTCTCACCACCAAGTTTCAATGCAGCTTCCTAAACGGACCGCAAAACAGCACATTTTAGACGGCCGTATAACGATTTTGTAAAGTTGGGCATTAGATAGAACAATACTTCCTGTGTTTTAAATGTTTGAGCTATTCCATTGTTGCATATAATGAGCCTACTTTGTCATCAGCGTACCCCATTCATACCTGTTGCCCTGCTGCTCACCAGTGAGCACAATAGCAGCATTTACTCATCGTACCACTCCAAAAACGACCCATTACAGCTTCCAAAATCCTTGTGCTATCCACCTTAGCAACCGACATAGAAAATGTCAAGTGCATACAGATACCATTCTGATTGTGGTAACAAAGTGACACCCCTAAACGTCAGAGTGGGAGGGGATGAACCGCGATTTTGTTTGGATAGTAGTAGCGGCACTGCACACGTCTGATTTTGCTGCCCTTTCGGTGAGTCACAACAGCGCAGCAAACGCAAAATGCAACGGAGAATCGTTGCAGCACTTATATGGCACGATTTTGTTGGTGCTATTCTGCATGGTACAAAGTGTCTACTTGAATAGCAGCTGCGTTTTCCAATTCTTCGGCAGCATGGAAATGAAACTGCCTTGACATGAAATGACCAAATATAAGAAATACGTTTAAGCGTGTTTCTTTAATTTCATCTCACATTTAACTTTTGATGTGTGATCTGCATTATCTGTGAAGACTATCAGCTTTAAACAACTGGACACCTAGATAATATCTCCTAAGTCTGTTTGCAAAGAGGAGGAAACAGGGCTTCCATCAAAACCGACAAGATGCAAAACAAATTAATGCTTGGGATACGAGGGTGCTCTTAATGGGGTAAAAAGTACGCAGATGATCGTGTACAGGTAAATCTTCCTCAAAAGCAGCGTCTCCTTACTCTGCAGGCTCTGGTCCCCGAAGAGGCACTGAGAACATTGGCGTTCTTTAAGTTAATGCACAGCTGCTCAGTGGTCTCCGTGCACACATTGCGCATGATAAAATCAAACAGTCGAACCAATTGAGACGCTGATGGTCTTTGACACGGATCCACCGCCATTCCGCTGCACACATAAAGGCTTCCATTAGGTCTAATTCCCAACGACGAGGCTTCTGGGCATGTAAAAATGCAGGATTCTCACCGATCAAGGAGACTTTAGAAATGGTGGACGTCAATGAATCTTCACGGAGTGGGGATTTACATCCTGGTCCAACCTTCGTGTCAGCATTTGCCAAAGTGAAATCGTCATGCTGTAAATATCCACCGCCTTTGGGTAGCAGGTGTAGAATTCATCTTTGATATCTAGGTTTGTGAAAAAGAGGAAAGAGGGGAAACAGTGTGCACTCAAGCACTCCGGTAGGAAATGCAGGTGCAACACAATTTTTCACAACCAGTTGCAAGTTTAACTACTGCGCTCACGGTAGGTACCACGACAGCTTCTTCCAGTTGACTATGCTAGAAAAGATAAGTCTGCGTTAAACTGAAAACCAAATGAGGCAGAGAAAGTCACCACATGCATCATTCAAAAAATCCTGATCGGTTGTATTTCCCAACACAAAGATGGAGCCATTCAAATCCATTTTCCACCTCAAGAGGTCTTCACCAACAATGATTACTGCTTTTGCATTCTACGTGATGTGGTAATGTGTTGGTGGAAGAATTGGATAGGTGGTGACTAGCAAAGCTACTTCATCTAGCCTGCATAACACGTGGAACATTACGCACCATAACACATCTACGTCACAATAATCCCACAAAAGGATGTTGCCACAAGCCACATAATCCAAGCCCAAGCTTTGCATCCAGCGGTTCCGTCATCGGCGACAAAGTAAATAGAACTCTTCCAGAAAGATTCAAGTCTGCTCATATCACTCCCCATTTAAGCTGCTTTGTAAGTGCGCATTTTGAAAATGTAGATAAACATCAAATGCAGAGAGTAAAGTCATGTGGAATAACAAATTAGGTTTGTGAAACGTGACCTTCCGCCTTTTGATTAGCAAGAGCAATACCTTGAATTCGGTTTCATCACTCCCAAAAGTGCCTGCTTATTCCACTCAAATCACGCAACATCGTAACACAATCACTTCCTTCCGTGATTCAGATATTCCAGTGTTTTTGACAATGGCACTACATGTCGCCTATTTCCGCAGCTATTCACTTTGCAGTATAACTTGATAAATACGAGTCCCCCGTTTCTGACAACAAGGTCGGAAAAGAAAGTCGGACCTACACATGAGTGTTGCGTTGGTAGTAGTAGTGGCAACGCGAAATCGAGGCCTCCAATTTTTGGGATCGGTTTAGCTAATTATGAAAAGAAGAGTAAAAGATACATCAAGACTTACGCTGTTTTACCTCCGACGCCATATACAAAAGGGAGCCCTGATTTGCTGACTGCAGGTCCTCCTTGTTTGCCTCAAAAATCTTAGAACTGCCAAAGTCGCTTATTTTGAGGGTGGTGCATCCGTCAAAGAGCAGCATATTAGCGGGTTTTAAGTTTCAATGAATGATTGGCTCTGTACGGGAATGAAGGTAATCCAACCCATCCGCCAGATGCAGGGCCCAGAGCATCACATGCCAACTGTTGTATTCAACTTCCGAATAAATGACTATAAGTGGTAGAGATCGATTTGGCTCCAAGAGAAAGAGGATGCCTACGTTCACTGAGGGAGACACCTGTTGCTTGCTCGATTACAACATAGCGAACGTCGGCATTCGCGTGTTTGGACCGGCGCCAATAAACTTCACTATGTTTGGGTGATTGCAGCTAGCAAGCGTGTAGGCTTCACGGTACTTGTATAAGCGCTCGACAATCGCATTCATGAACCTAAAATCCTTTTTTACTAAGTTTTTACGCCGATAGGTTCCAAATGAAACAACTCCGTAGCCCCCTCTTGATACGCCCTTTAGCAAGAAGAGCTCATTTCCACTTATTCTATGCTTGACAATCTCGTCTTAACATAACAAACCGATGCTTTTGCATGAATGACTCTGTGTTGGAGCAAATAAATGGGAACGCACCCACTTCTCTATTCTGATGTCATCTTCGAGGACTTTGGGCACCGACTTCACCCTTTCAGCACAAACTGCCAACTCTTCGCCTTTTCCAAAATGAAACAAAACCAGTAGACCAAGCAAGGAATGCGTCGAAAAATAAGGGCGGTCTAAAATGCATTGACTGTCAAATAACAAAACGCATTAATAATAGGAGACACTGTTATATGCTTTAGTTTTACCCAAATGGGCAGGTCTAACACCTAACCCTTGGCAATGGGGAAATTTCTTAGACATTTTTTGCTCCAATGAATAAAGGATAACGATAGTGGCATTATTAGGCCGCAAGTCTCCGGCGCTTTGCAGGCATAATCGGGAAAACAGAATTGCAAGCTTTTATTTATGAAAAAAACGAAAAACATGCGAGTCTTCAACACATAAGCGGTTCGATCTCGACACATGTACCTGCCTTGGCAAACGACTTTAGATTTGTAGAATCGCCACTTTTAGCGGCAAACACAAAACCACACACAAATCCAGAAATCAGTTCAACTCCGATATACGCAATCACAGGCAGTTAGTAAGAATAATAAAAGGTCCTATAAGGAGCCTACACTTTCTTGAGGTTGTCTTTATCGCGGACCATCTACAGGAACCAACCACAATACGTAATATCGGGAGAGTTTCTGTGCATTTAAACCAACCAATTTGTGGCAATGTTTCTAGGCTTCCGCTAGAGCATATAGACTTTCAAATAATTATACATTTTCCATTTTGACGTTTTAGCATTATGATTAAGCTCATAAAAAATTAGTGGCAAGTGGTGGACACATTAACTGTTGCGAACAATCAGTTAATGCATTTATTTGTCAAAACATTAGTATCATTGTAGCCTCCCGAGACTCCGTTTAAGGTAAAAGAAACAGAATATGTATTCTGGAAACAGAGGGCTTGGGGCCTTTTGGCACGGCCCAAATTCCGGCCAACCGGCTAGTACAATATGGCCACCCAAGTGACCGAAACCGGCAGTTCGAACAAACAAAGTTATACAATCATTCACACAAATAACCAGAACAGTACATATAAAGGGGTGGGAGTGAGTTAGGTTTGAATACAAAACACCTGTGTGCGCAAAGAGATGATGTCAGGCTTCGAAATCACTCGATAAGACGCATCGTTAGAAGAATTGTTGCAAACATTGTGTTCATTTTCTGTAGTCTTTGGATTACCTGAGCTTTTACTGCAGATGTTTGCGGTAATTCCATTTCTGTCTGTCTTTGTGACATTCGTGGTAGCAAAATGCAATGCTACAAATTTTCAAAGCGATGAGAGTGAATATAAATGGTGATGGCAGCTACGCGTTGGCAGCTGCTAATTGGATTACTAAATAGGAGATACTAAGCTAAAGTAAACAACTTTTGAATTTTTAAACTCATCCCTTCTCCCCCATTTCTCGATCAACTCTTTACTTCTCACTCTCTTACTCATACACCAACCTGTCCCCACATTATTCGCTCCATTTCCTTCTACTCATTTTTGAGTATCAGCTACACTTTGCTTACTTCTCGCACAGTGCGTCTATATGAGCATCATCATAGACTACCGACATAGCTGCTGGCTGTACGCAAATCTATGCAAAGCGTTTTGAGAAACTCTTGTGCTGTGAACATCCACCTCATCACCGGTTGGCTGACACGACGTGCAAGCGCGTATGAGGTGCGGAGCGAAAACACTAACCTGTATCCAAATCTTAGTAGTAATTCTGGATGTCATAGCACCATTGTCCATCTCTGAAGCCAAAGCACCAAGGCGGACCAACACGCAGCTTTGAGCCAGTCAACCATCGGTCGATCGGCGCATCAGCTGATTAACAATCCTCTTTGTTGCCGCCCTCAAGAGGGTCGTTATCACATTTATGGGTACAGACTCAGTGAGTCAGACAGGTAGTCAAGCGTATTGTTGACTTGCTTCTTGCTGGCATCCGGCTTCTTCGCCTTCTCCGTCAGTTGCACTAATCGGGCGTTGGGCAGTGTATCAACCTGCTCGATAGTCACACCGCCCTGCAGTTTGTTTAACTCCTTATCATTGCAAATTGGCCAATTGCAGGCGACGAGGAATTACACGCGTCTTCTTTTTGCTGCGTGTCGAGTTGCCCACCGATTTTAAGCACATCGGAGGCTAGGTACTCAAAAGAGCACTGAAACCAAGTCTACGGGTGCTCCAGCACCCATACGCTCCGCCTAGTTGCCACGACGCGACGGACAGCGTACACAACCCATTCACGGGAAACTGCAGATCAGCCCGCGCCGACCTCTTCTTCGCCTTAACCTGTGCTGCGGCTCCTTTGCTTCTTCCGCTCATTGCCTCCGCTCCCCACTGTTGACACAAAAGCAACCAACCAAACTAAGCGTAATTCCGTCACGCGACACACTGAATCCTCCTTAGAGCCACCACATATCACACTGGCACGCACTTTATATTGCCAACGCAGGAGCCCAGCTACTACACGTCTTATTGGCTCGGCATTTTTAACGCCTCCTGCTATTGGTTCTCCCACACCTCATGCTACTGCATTGGATCGACAATTGCTTCCGACCTGAATGGATCTCACTCAAAGGAACACGTGAGGTTCTTCTGCTTTAAAGCGGTTTTCTAGAGCATCTATGTGTGGCCGTGTCCATTGCCGTTATGGTGATGAGTAGGTCAGCTGCATAGATTAACTGGGTACTGTACTTAGATTTCTTTGCACTCTTAAGAAAAGGCGTCCGAGATGGGGTAAGGTGACGTGGTTAGTCCCTCTTAATGGATCGATGGAATGCGAATGAATAGGTGATTGCTCTGGGCCATATGGGTGCAAGGAAATTGTTATTCTTATCAATGTCATTCCCATTAGCCCTACGCACATGCACACAAAACCACAAATATGGTATAATATGCTTTAGTGAAGAGAAATAAGTAGCAAAAATAAGTGGTTGATTGATGATTGATGTAATGTTAAAAACCTAACAAATAATGTGCAAAAAGTGGAATAAAAGTAAATTGTGTGTTTAAGCTAGGCTACCACTCCAACCTACTCGACAGTGTCGACTCATTAGAGGGAACACCAGAGCAAGAGATTTTGGCCGGCCTCTTTTCTGGACTGAGAGGGTGAACGGTAGACGAAAGGTGCTGAATGCGGCAGCCACACGACGACGGGAAAATTGTTACTGCCGCCTTTTACTACGAAAGGTGGTGTGAACTCCTCTATCCCATAAAAACACCTCCCTTCTTTGTCGCTCCATCAGAGATACCATCATTTTGCATGCGTACCTACTCTTTCGTCACCTCTTTCTCCAATTTGCTATTTCTCTCCTTCTGTGGAAAACTATTTGCACTCCACTTCCTCTTGTCACATTAAGATCCCTCTTTCCATAGGCATTCAAAAAGAATTTAAGCCATTTCATAGCTTGCGGCATTTCCTTTTAGTTCTTCCTCACAGCTGACCCTCTTTCATACAGGTTGAAATCAAGTATCTGCTGCAATCCGGTATGTTTTGTGGCAGATATTCCAAAAGACTTCCGTTCTTCTAGCTAAACAGCTGTCTGGACAGCTTTGCCAAGCTCCTATTCTGGCAGCCTAAAGGTTATTAATACTGAAAATACATTCCTTGTGTGCATAAGTGCACTCTGCCACATAAAAAATCAACAGTGCTGTTTTAGATTAAGAAGTTGCAGGACGCACAATTCTTGATGAGCCTTAACATGTTTTATAAAGTGATTTCAAAGGCTCTCCACAATCAACAAGTGGTGTAGAGTGTGTTAAGTTAAATAGGTCTGGAGGCGCCTGGCTCAATCTTAGAAGCCAGGCTGTAAGTTACCATAAGTTAGGTTGTTTTGAAGCTGAAGGTAAGGCTATCACTTGTTTGTGCTATGGAATTAGGTCGAGAAATGACGAAAACTGCAGTACAGGATGGTTTGGTCGTAAGATTTGCATGAAATATGGATTTAAAGCTGAATTTTAGAGGCCACGATTGTAGCGTCCCAATGCTTCCTTTAAAGTAGAAAGCATAGTTCTAGGGCAGATTATACATATCCTGGAAACGGAAGGATTGGGGGCCACTGGCATAGCCCGGAGGCCAGCCAACAGGCTAGTACAACACGGACATCCAAGTGACCGAAAGCGGCGGTCCGAACAAACAAAGTATTACAACTGTAGTAGTAGTAGTTGCCCTTGGATCGCCATCAGGAGGAGTATTACCGATGTCGATTCACTTGCAGTTCTATGTTGCCTACGCATTCAATCAGTGACCTATCATCCTACCATTCCTACTACTCTTGCTCCTTGCGACAACTGTGAATGTTTGACGATCATGAAGACAGAAAGACATATGCACAAGAAGTAGTGAGGCACAGAAAAACATTTGTTGAAGTGAGTTTGAAAAAGGAAGGGAGGGAAGAACAGTACCAAAGGGGCACCAGAAGCTGGCCAACAAATGTTCACCACCATCCCGACTGCCCACTCCTGCATATGATTTACACACTGCCAAGTATTGACGTGTCACCTGCCTTCAACTCTCCCTAACCTATCCTACAATCCCTCCCTTCACCGCCTACACTCCCTTGTCCCCCTCGTCAGTGGCCGTCCCAACTTTCACATAACATGCCCTGTAACCCTTCCATCCATCCACCATTCAGCTACGGCTTATAGTAGCCACCGAGGGCTTACAGGGTTTGAGTCGGGTATTAGAGGACCTGGACCACATTCGTGGCAGTAACAGTCTTGCGCCTCACGTGCTCAGTGTATCCGATGGCTTCGCGGACGATGTTCCTCATAAGGACCTTGAGGACGTTGCGGGTCTTACCTTAGATGAGCTCATTTATTTTAAACATTAACAAGTTATTTGAAAACTAATTAATTACTCATATCGTAGTCCACAGCCACAACACGGACCTTAAATAATCTTTGAGGATGCACGCTAACCATGAAGATAGACACTCGATTAAAGGGGAAATATCGTAACCTTATAAACTTACAAAGAATAGGTACCATTGAGTGACAAGTGACAGCCACCAGTAGCGCTTAGTGTTTAGAAGGTACAAAACATGAACACTTCGACGCACACAACATTGGTGGAAGGGAAGCAAGAGGGAAAAAAAATAAAACGAGACAAATCTGGATGCTCGCCTTTTTGGTAAAATTCCACAGAATAGCAGTCCCACCGAGCACAGGCCAATAATGCGTCTCCAAAGTCTAGATTAAACACATTGTACTTCTTTTTATTAGTCTTCGGTTATTAATTTGAACGAATGTTGTTTTACAGTGGAGTGCAAAAATAAGTAAACGCGTTGTGTCCTCTGACAGGAGGGTAACTGAAAATGTTAACACGACTAAGCACACCAATAGTCGGACTGCAAATGATTGCGATAAATAAGACAATTACACAATTGATTGAGATTTACTTAGAATTAGGTATTGTAGGCCGTGCAATGGTTTAAGCTCCCCTATTTGTACAATGAACAATGTAATTCTTTACCATGGTTAAATAGCAGAGTCACTTTCATTTCCGCAGTGCAGTTCTTTGATGTCAGGCTGCTCAAGTGTTTCCCCAGAATAATTTGGGCAGGCACACCCTTTTGGGTTTTGTTACTCCTTTCTTTTTCTGTATTGTTTAACTCTTACCTTTCCTTCATATAGCTCAAAAACACCCACGCATTCATAAAGAACAAAAGCTGGCTGCATAAACGTAATGGTGGTGAAACGCGCGATTAGAGGCACTAATTACAGGGCTTGGAGGCTAAGTTAGGTCTGACTTTTGCATTTCGCTCACAACCGTGACATAAACATTTAATTTTTAAAGCCACATAAAAGAATCGCACACTTTACCAGGATCCTTCCCGTTGTATAGAAATGCACATGGTTGCGCCTTCTAGGTGGTATAGCTCTTTCAATCATTCTAGCTTGCATTCTGCTATGCATAATGGCAGTTTTTATTGCCCATCAGTAGCCGAACAATACGTAAGTTTATGACATCGGCTTCACAGTAGCAGAAAACGCTCACATCAAATATCCTAGAACAATGTTACCATTGAACGCCTGGTAGTTGCCATTCATTCATTTCTGCGGTAGCTGGGTTTTCAGGCTCTTCATGTCTTCAACCCAGAAAGTGGGTTTCGGAGTGATTTTGCACGTCTCAGCCTGTTGAACTTCAGCGTCGCGAGTAAGCTAATCCACCAACTAGGCCAAATACTTCACGTGACGTTGCACTAAACAGAACCCCGCATCAGCCGACCGTGGTGGAACATCGATCAAGTGAATGCCTAGACTGATATGCTTGCGTGCCCTTTATTCAACAGACTTTTCTATTTCAACGGGTACATTACCAACAGCAATTTTCTTTTGCGGTTGATTAGTAAGTGACTTCACATTGACCTTGTGGCAATGAATCAGGTCGATGATGCGTTCAATTCAGCCACACCATCCACATATTCAAAGCCATTTTATGCATGCATCAATAAGGTTACAAAATCAAAAACCGTCTGCTACCTACATTGCATCGCTTTACGCTTAAAACCAACAAACAACCGAGCAATGGAAGTGCGCGGACTCACCAGCACCAAAATCAGGCCGATCGCTTCGGCGTAGTAACCGATAGCGATTTTCTCAGCACAGATGCCGAGGCATTCAAATGCATTTCCCACCTCCATAGGTCATCGCCAGCAGTGGTTATTGGTGTGGCGCTCTGTCTGATGCCTCAGCGCGTCAGTAGAGGAAATGGAGAGGTAACGGAAATCAAGGCACCTATATTAAATAAAGATCAGGGTCATTATGCTTACCAGATCAAATCTGCATTACAATAGCCCTGCGCCTAGGTGATAGTGCACTCTCCATAACCCCAACTCAAGCTTTTTGTTCAGCTGTGCCTGCATCAGTGATGAACTGAGTAAACCCTTCTGTAGTGTAGTGCTCAAACGTGGAGTTAAAGGGAAGTGCTGAGAGAAGAGTATCATAGAGAATAGCAGATACAGTTTCCAAATCATGACAAATCATCTTTTTATAGTGCGGAAATGTTAAGTCTAGTCCACTTTTCAGATGATTTTGAAATTGGCACTAAATATCACCCACTTATGCGGCTATCTATTTAACATCATGGCTTGGAAAATGCAGATCTAGCAAACTGGAAAGGAAAGCATGTCTTGTTTCTGACACCGTGGTCAGACAAGTGCGCAGGAAATGCACATAAATATTACGTTGGCAACTGAAATAAAAGTGGTACTCAGGCAAAGAAGGGTGGAAAACACATCGAGACATGCGCTGTTGCATTCATAAGCCGTATGAAAAAGAGAGCTCTAATTCATTGACCGCGAATACTCTTTGTTCGACCTCGAGATCTTCAAACTGCCAAGGCCGTTTGCTTCTGAGCTGTGCGCCTGTTAGGGAGAAGCAGATTAGTTGGTTTTAAGTCACAATGGATGGTTGGCTCAACTCGAGAGTGCCCAACTTCCAAACGGTTGCCCAACGGCCAAAGATTGATTCAGCCTTCATTCCTCCATGGGAAGCATCTGTCGCCCCCTCAATCACAGCCCAGTGGGCGTTAGCTGAACACTGACTTAACCATCTCTAAAAAAACGCTTAACTCTTCGACTTTTGAAGGCAAACAGAAGCCAAAAATAGACCGCACATAAGAGAAAATGTAAAAATGAAATAAATCTGATAGTCGTTTACCACTGAGCATTGCATTAAGTTAAAAGTAGAGGAAAAATATTGTAGGACATCTCAAGTATTCTCAACTATACAGACTTCATTTTGCATTGTTGGGCAACAATGCGGTTTTACGAGGTTGAGTTGCACAATGCTGTGACTTTGAAGCACGACTTACGCAGCTTAATCCCTTTCACTAATAAAAGAACTAACTTACGAAACAAAATGCATGCCATTTAAGTAGTGTTGACGCTATTAGAAAAAAATGTGGAACCAATGCTTTGCAAATGCAAACAGGAAAGTAGAGCGGTAGGGTATTGTTTGCACAAATGCCAAAAAAACCACAAGCCGATGCAATCAGTCCTTCAATGTCCGAACAATGAGGCTACATGGAAGGACGAAGGGTATAGTGCCGAAATTTAGCTCAAGAACCAATGAATTCAATCACAGTTATCCAGTAACTACGATCATAATCGAAACTATTATGGGGCATGCTAAGGAGACTGATACCGATTTCATACCAGAGCATCTGCCCGAAACCGTAAGTTACTGGAGAAACGGGAATCATGGAATCGTCTGTCACAGTATAAATGAATGTGCCTAAATAATCACGGGCAAAGTAGAATCTTATAGGCGGTTGATATTTTACATGGATGGAATATCCAAGGCCACTTCTAGCGCCATTCAAGAAACATCAAATTTTTGCCAATGAGATATGACGAAAGCATAAGTGTTCTTTTATGTCGAAATTACTACGGAATGGGTCCTTTTATTCGAAGCACCTGTCCTACTTAAACGCTAAAGCCTTAAATACAATGTTGGCAGGACGGTGACCTCGAAAACATCAATTTAACGATACACAGGCTTTTGTTCAAGGAATAACAATCGTTGCATAAGGACAGGACAGAACATGTGCAATTGACCTTAATTTGATGCTGGCCCACCCTGGGAAGTGAAAATGGCTGAGGCCCAGTGTGGCCATTTTGCCAAACGGGAGAGCTAAACAACCAACATAATACCCAGCTATCAGATCAGATTTATTGAATATCAGAATCGTGTATGGCCATAACTTGTTTAGATTCTAATAGGAGACTTCAAGATTGGTTTTATTCAAGTGACTGTAAAAGCGATTTCCTCTGCCTGAATCGGTGGAATGGATGTTGTCTAAGACTAGTAGTTTGTTTGACCACCGGGTTAAAAGTAGGACAACTTCGGCACTTTGCCATCGCAATTTTGTTGCCTTATTTCGGTCTCAGATAGGAATGCAAACCACTGATGGCTGTCATTTCTTCGTTTGGTAAATCTACTCAAAAGTGTATTTTGAATTATGTGACGGTGGTTAACACATGGAATGTAGCCATCTACACGAAAAAAGCTTGTCCTAGGCTTAAAAACAGTGTGCTATTTGTGTGTTCCTACTAAACTCCTTCAGCGGGCTGATAAGAGTGCGATATTATGCTCTCTACCATTCCAATGCA
This sequence comes from Taenia multiceps, assembly GCA_001923025.3. NCBI lineage: Eukaryota > Metazoa > Platyhelminthes > Cestoda > Cyclophyllidea > Taeniidae > Taenia > Taenia multiceps. The sequence goes on from CM010313.2 coordinate 11,697,723, forward strand.
CTTTGGATGCCCCGATGTTGCGTGCATATAGCTAAGTAAGGAGTTGGCCCTCAAAACTAGCACCTTACTTGCCACACATTGTTCCAAGAACTCCACGTTGACAAATCCAACAAATGAGTAAAGCTAAAGCCACCAGCAGCGGTTTGTGTCTCCATGGTTTCCGCCTAGACTACTTTGGTAAAGCAGTCTATTATAATAAATATATATCCGTTTTCTTTATTTGTGCATGACGGAGAATCCAAAATCTCGATGACCGCTCTTTACACTAGAAATCCTGCGGACACAAGTTGAAGTAGTGCGATTGCTGTGAAGTCGGGTTTTCTCGAACCATTAGCAAGTGACGTAAATTTGGCAGAAATCGGCAAAACAGAGGTGGGCAAAGACCACTACCATTATACCCTGGAGGGGTTTAGCATCTTCTAATCACTCATGTGGCCTAGTTGCTAGGGTGATTCTTGTAGAACTGCTTGCACTACTGAACCTGGGACCAGCAAGCATTCAGTGGTGCTTTGCCATTTCACCTTGGTCAGTTAAGCTGGTCCTTGAGTCATTTCAGCAGCCCCAGTCCTGTTATGTGTCGAATGCAGACCTTAGGTAAGGTTATTATGTCCTTTTGGCCTCATGAGAGTCTTGAGGTGCTACACTTGCATGTGTGCACTAATTACGCTGGATCATGCCTATCACTTAAGGTCCGCGTTCACATCAACATTAAAAGTATGCCGAATAAGTCATGAAACAACATTCCCTGAACAAAAAGAAATGCCGTTTGTTCCTCTCCATCCCAAGTAGCACTACTTTCATTTAGTTAGACATGGGTTATCGCCGATTCCTGGAAAATTCTGCAGGTAAATGCTAGTGCATGGATGAAAACTAATGTGCTAAATTATTGACATATTAAAGGTTACTTAGCTTTCGTAAGTTCAGTCACTTAGCTTGATTAATTACCTCTTCATGTCTTTATCTTAGCCATCACTGTTCCTAACAATGGTCGGCCTATTCGTCCCACTAGCTTTACGAGCTTGTGCACTAGTAAAAGTTTAGTCGCAGGAATCATTTCATTTAATCTCGTTGAATGAGAACATAAAGGCGTAGTCATAAAATAGAACTTGGAAGCATCGACTCACTTGGCTCACACGTACTAAGTATTTATTGCAGCCGCCCACATCTCGTGAGGATGTACAGGTCAGGTCAGTGGATTTAGAGTCAGCAAAAGACGGGAAAAGTACTTTGAAAAGATGAATTGTGGTCAAAAAACATCCAAACCATTTTAAGACCAGATGCTCCCAATGGGGGATTAGGCGAGGTGGAATGGGCTTTTTGCAACAAACAAGTTCTGCAGCATTTTAAAAGGCCATTTGAAAACCTACCCTATTGTCATCCTTGAATTCCCCTGCAGTCTGAAGAGGCGTGTGATCACTCTTCTGGTTTGAATTGTGACTCAGCATCCCATCCTTTTATTTCACATCCTTTCAAGCATGTTTTACAACTCCTGGTAAACGCCAAGTAACTCGTTTCGCATGCTTCCTTCCACTTCGATACACAAACACATTTTTCTCAATTTCAAGGAGACACAAATGCCTTAGAGTGTTTAAAAGGAAATGCAGGTCAACAGATAAATGAGTTCATACAAAATGGGTTGTATCAAAAGAAGGATGAGCAATGAAGGAGAAAATGAATGCGCATGCTAAGGAATAAGTAATCATGGGAGGAAAGGTATGAGCCTAATACTCACACAGAAAGAATTATCAGGGTATCTAGGCAAATGCCTGGATTTACAATATGCTTCATTAATGGCTTTCTAGTCCGCAGAAATAAAGGTACATAAGCCTGTTGTTTTCCTCATACATATTGCGACGCTGAGGATGGAGAGCCCAAAAAGACTACCAATTTCAAATTAAGTACAAGTAGAAAGCACTACAAAGTGGTGGAGTAGAAGGCTTGCCCACCGAGTAGCAATACAGGAAAGAAAAGGAATGTTTGCCTTGCTACACACATGAAATCCTTTAAGCAGCAACAACAGTCCGGGTAAGAGAGCCATACTTGACAATGGACAAACGTAGAGTACCAGATATAAATCCTAAAAATGCGCCGAATCGGAAGAAACTTGGACCTACAAAAATTTGTACAAACAGTAACGGTAAAGAAAACATACAGGTTCGTAGCAGAAGACTAATAAATTAAAAGTTGATCTAGGCTTCAGCAAGCACATTCCGGAGCAGACCCCTTAATGAATCATCAAAAAGAAGACGTTTTACGCGACCTAGTAACGATTTTGAAGAGATAAATGTTAAACAGAACAATAATTTCAAAGTATCCAACTAATTGGGCCCATAAATTCTCGTATCTAATGCAGCTACTTTGGTAGAAGAGCAGTTCATTCATATCTATTACCTTCCGGCCCACTATTACGCACCTTATGAACGGTATTTATACATGTTCTCACCTCAAAAGTGATTCGCTACAACTTAAGAGGCCTTCAACACACTTGTTTGTCTTTCAAAGTAATTGTACTACATAGCTTAGCACCAGACTAGGCAAACTCGGTCACAGCTGACCATTGTCATGGTTGTAGTAGCAGGAAGATACAAAACGTCAAAGCTGGAGAGGGTCATTAAGTCGGTACCAGTACAGGATGAGTATGCCGTTGTTGCAGCCAAGTGAGCCGGCTTGGCTGCAACTCGTGGAAAGGTCCAGCTTCTGTGCTTAAAGGTGTAAAAGGCATTTAAAAAGCATATGGCATGCAAACGCTTCCTACCTCTGCCAGACAGTCGGCAAGATGAAGATGCTAAAAGAGGGAAGACACCCGTTTCTAAAGCAAACACTGACATGCAAGTGTCAAACTAAATGCTAAAAGACATCGATAACAAGCGAAAGCCAAATACCTCGTCATTTGGCGATACCATGGTAACTGATTCATTCTCGCAGCCATAATCCGATTTAGCCTCCTAAATATACCACACAAAATAAACCTTTCGACAATTCAACGGCTAGGGAAGTGGTACAGAACGATGCGTCCCACGTGCTTAATCATTCTGTCCACACCTTGCGAATGCATGTAACATCAACGTTTAAAGATTTCCTATAGTATTAAAGCACATAACAAGGACAACTATTTCTGCTTCTAGATGATGAGCACTGAAAGATTTACACTAATAAAAATGGGTTTCGTTTCGAAAGCCAATGCTTGAACAAAAATGCTAATGAGTACGCAAAAATTGCAGGAAACACAAGTCTAAGTCCCCGTTACTTACCAGTGTCACGGTGAAAGATTCACTCTCATCGCCAGATCCTGATGAAGCTTCCTGAATGGATTGCAAAGCAAGACACTTTACGCTAACTTATAACGGCCCTGCAGAGACGAATATGAAACAGAACAGTATTTGCATGCTCAAATAATCAAGCTACTACATTGGCATCAGATCACCCCATTCGAATCTATTATCTTCCAGCCCGCTTGTACATTAATGACTATTTCCCCATCTCCTCACTATCAAATTAATCCTTTACGTCTTTCAAATTCATAGTACTGGCCACTTTAGTACCAGATAAAGGCAAATTCACTTACAGCTAAATGCACTTCCGTTCGTAGAGGCACGGTGGCATACATAAATGTCAAAGTTGGAGAAAGGCCACTACGGTTTTGGTTTAGCAGCATTAGTGGTACTGCACGCGTTTCGTTTTCTCCCCCTTTGGTGAATGGCGATAAAATACCTCGCCACACAGTGCGTCTCCAAATCGTTTCATTACGTAACTGGCACCAACTCAAAAGTGCTGCTTCGTACCTTAACAAGTAAATATTTTACTACGATCCCCGCCTCAAAACGAACATGCCTAAACACTGATATGCACTTGAAGACGTCCCTGCAATCTTGGCCAAATTGTCATACAAATGGTGTGATGTGTGACTTTCATTTGATGCAGAGAATTTATCAATTTAAGCAGAGTGGCATCTAGAGAGTTGAGGAGGATGTACAACGAAACGAAAAATTGCAAATTGAATCAATGGTGAGGGCGTGGGGGTGTTCCGAAGGAGAGGAAGATTTCTTCGGAAATTATGCTTACTTACTGTGTCGGTTCTGGTCTCCAGAAAGGCACTGAAAACTTTAGCGCCCCTAAAGTCAATGTACAGCTGCGAGGTAGTCTTTGTGCACACATTGCGCATGATGAAATCAAAGAGCTGAACCAATTGTGACGCTGACGGTCGTTGACACGGGTCTACTGCCAATCCACTGGATGCAGAAAAGTTTTCATTAGGTCTAGTCCGCCATGACGAAGATGTTTCGCATGCAGAAATAGTAAAACCCTCACCGGTCAAAGAGACTTCTTAGAAATGGTGGGCACGAATCAATCTTCTCGGAGAGGGGATTCACATCTTGGTCTAATCTTCGTGTCAGCATTTCCCAAAGAGAAACCGTCATGCTGTAAATATCCACCGATTTTGTGTAGCAGGTATAGAATTCGCCATTGGTACCTAGATGTAGAAGAAAGGAAAGAGTGTGCACTCAAATCGATCAACGTATATGATGAATGCAATATAACTTTCACCAGCAAAATCAAGTCAAAGCTGTGCATCTATGGTGGATACCGTGACGGTTCCTTCCCTTTCTCATGACAGACAAGTAAAATCTGCGTCATAATTACACACGAGATTGCATTGCTCACACCATAAAATCTGCACTGCAAAGAGCTCACTTAAAGATGATGCTGCATAACGCATTACCCTAATCCAAGCCTGATATCCAACAACATCCATAACAATGACGAATTTGAGTAAACTCTCCCAGAGAGGTTTAAATCCCTTCACATCACCCTACACTCAATGTGCTTTCTAGGTGTATAACATGCATTGCTAAATCATGACCTCCCATTTTTTGACTGCACCGAAAGCTTAAATTTGATGACATCACTTCTCATACTATTGGACAGATGTTCTCAATCCAAAAACATTTTAACACACTCACTGTCGCATTACATTAACATCAGATTGGTTAAATATTTGAAGGACGTTGGGTTGCGCATCAAAACCTACACTGCTGTACCTCCGGTGCCATATACAAAAGGGAGCCCTGATTTACTGATTGCAGGTCCTCCTTGTTTGCCTCAAAAATCTTAGAACTGCCAAAGTCGCTTATTTTGAGGGTGGTGCATCCGTCAAAGAGCAGCATATTAGCAGGTTTCAAGTCTCGATGAACGATTGGCTCTGTACGAGAGTGAAGGTAGTCCAATCCATCCGCCAGATGCAGGGCCCAGAGCATCACATGCCAAATGCTGTACTCAACTTCTGAATAAATGACTACGGACAGAATAAAATGTTTTAGCTGCAAAAGAAAGAAGGTGCTTACGTTCTTTCAGAGAGGAATCTGTTGCTCGCTCCATTACAACATAGCGAACGTCAGCTATTTGTGTATTTGGACCAGCACCGATGAGCCTGACGATGTTCGGGTGGTTGCAGGTAGCAAGTGTGCAGACTTCGCGGTAATTGGATATGCGTTCAGCAATCGTATTCATAAATCTGAAATCCTTTTTCACTACATTCTTGCGCCTGTATGTCCCGAATGAGACGACACCGTAGCCTCCTCCTAATACGCCTTTGAAGAAACATGAAGAGCTTATTCTCTTTTTCATGATTACAAATCTTCGGCTAAAGAAACAGCTCAAATCTCCAGCCGAAATGACACCTTTAGGCAATACAAGAATACGTACGTATTTTTCCACCTGAATGTCATCTTCAGAGACATTGAACACTGACTTAACTCTTTTTAAACAGGCCACCAACTCTTCGTCTTTCCTGAATTATAACAAAAACGCAAAACTGGATAAACAAGGAAAATAACGGATCAGGAGTAGGTCTAGAAGTTAGTGACTGCCAGGCAGTAAATTGTCGTAGTCGTAATACATCACCGCGTGTCTTGGGCTTTTCCAAATAAACACATTTTATTTGCCAATATTTGACAGCACACCGATTTTACCTACTTATTTCACGGACCTACCTCCCGTTGACTCTGAAACACATGGTACAGCCTGACACACTTCAATAAAAAGCAAACGGGTTCATTAAATGGATAGAACTCTGAACAAGCATTTCCCTCGTCAATATTAGGTCATGAAACTCAAATACCTTGTAGTTGTGGTCCAAGAATAAAGCTACAAGGCTTCAACCGTGGAAAAAGCATGAAACCCACAAGTATTTGTGACGCATGGAAACGATTTGACTTCTACTCACGTAGCCACTTGACAAATGCCTCCGATTTCGCAAATTCACCATTTTTAAACGTTAAAAGCAGAAAACTTTGAACAAATTGCTGTAGAAAATATAAAATTAAAAATTCAGTTCAAAGATGCAAAATCAAATCAAACGTATCCATTAACCAAGGTCGTAATCAAAATCACTACATAGCATCATGAATGGGCTGGTGAAGAGCCTACAATTTCTTAAAACTGCCTCTACCGCGGAGCATCCACTGAATCTCAGATAAACGCAATCGAAAATGCAACACCGAGAGGGTGTCTGTGTATTTAACCTGACACATTCGCTTTGCAACATGTGAGAAAAGCATGTAAACAAACGGCTCCCACGTCAGCTAAAAAATAGCTGGAACTTTTCGTTATGAAATGTCTCAAATCACAGAGATTCATAATATATGCATAATAATCTTCTGCTTTGTGTGTCAGTTTGAAAATAGGTAATTTTTTGGACAAGTTCTGCCCATTGGAAACATTCACTTTTCATCAGTGCCACTTTACATTTGCGATTCTTTTAATTAACCGTTTGGGTTACTTAAACATCAAAATCCGAATTGCGACCTATGTAGGATGATACCTATGAAGTGATGAACAGCAATCCTACGATTTATTGACTTGGATCCAATGCATAGCACTAAGTTCCATAAGCAATCAAATTGATCCCTCGTGAGAAGGTGAGATTGTAGATGTGAAATGATTTTACTAGGGTAGTTGCGGACACCGTACCAATTATTAATGGCAGAAAAATGAACTTTTGTTCTTTTAAGGAAGGCGCTATGGCATCTGTTGGGACTTCTGTGGCTGAGGGTGCATCCTCTAGAGGCAGCCCAGTAGCATTGTTAATGCTGCATTTAAAATTTGGGTGTTGCAATTGTGCCCGTGCGTGTCCGGTAACCTGTGTCAGCATATCCTACCTTGATCAATGCATCTTAGCTACGCACTGAAGAAATGCCTTTGAACAGCCGAATCAACACTTACTTGCAGCATTTTTGAAGCACTTATGCGAGATCATCCTTACGCCAGCTAGAGTGCAACAATATGAACATATACGAACTATTAAATGCAAGTAAAATGTCACAGATGGTAGAGTAAATATCGAATCTCCCTTCATGGGAGGGAGAAACCATGAATAAGTCCTTTACGATGAAGGTTAAATCGAGTGAAAGTTTGCCAGATTTAAGCTGCTACTTACTTGGACCCCTTTTATTCCGATCGCTTCTTTCTTGCCCACTGGACTTAAATGAACGTCATTTGTGCTAATTGTATGCTTTTGACAAAACAAGGTGTGTTTTAAGTTTATGCAATAATAATGCAGAATCTGCAATACTGCTTAAACCTTCTTGCTGGCTACACATTACCCATTTTGTGACCTCCACGATTATTGCAGCTCAACCACCAGCGCATCAATCTGCACCTTGCATACGACGTTAACAATCGTGTTAACGGTAAAGCAGTTGGCCCAAGCTTGGTGTTTTTCAACGGCCTTTACTTTCAGACTAAAGTTCCATTCCAATGATGACGGACGTTCATGCCAGAATTGAGTCTACCTTAGAGAGACAATGCATGTGGCTATTTGGTTTTCTGTACGTACTTCTAACAGCAGTTTTTTGTTTTGTGCTGGAAAAGTGGGAATTAACTGACATGCACATGCACTTGGAATAATCGTTTATTTACTTGTAGCTTAGGTTGAAAGTGTGCAATTGAGACAAATTCGTAGGCAAGTGGAGATAATAGATCCTCCTTCTTGAAGATGAGACAAGTACTGCGCGTCTGACAAGCACTTATAACCGCCTAATACTATCCAACAGAGGATGTCTTTCTCTCGACATTCTTTCCAATGCAAAAAATTAGCGTGGAGGCAGGAGGGCGGAGTGATAGAAGTATCACGGGTCTGAAACCTGACTCTCTCATCGTCAATAATCCATCCTAGTTGGTTGCGCAGTGTGGACAGAAGCTGCGGTTATAACCCAGTCTAGTCTATGACTGGATGGCCTGTATCACTGTTGAGTGATTGCGATAGGATGGCGCGACCATTTTGCCTTGATGAAAGAATTTAATTGGTATTTGCTGATTGTCTGTCTGATTTCGCCAGCGTTGGACGAACTGTGCATTATGTGCTTTAAAACAACAGCGCGCATAAAGTGGTTTGAACGAGGACCCTCGCGTTTATTCTTTTACACTTCTATAAGAGCTGGTGGTGCTAAAAGAAAAGTGTTAACTGGATCCATCGCGCATCCTCAGCTCCTCTCCTTCCATTCAAAAATCGTTTTCGTCAACCATATTTATTCGCGACTTTACAAAGTTGCAGCGCATCGCAACGCTACCTTGGGTTGCTTATGCCACACAGTCATGCTGCCAATTAGAAACCATGTTATTTTTGGCAAAACCTATTGTCGAACACTTTTGTTTTCTGAATGGGGCATATTTTGCCGTCTGTGTGTTGTTTTAAGCATTAGTTTCGATGATACAGGCATTCCGTTAGACAAGGACGTTTACATGTTTGTGATAATGAGGGTTATTGCACAGGGAAATGGTCCTTTTTCGGTTCTAGCCTAAATGATGAACTAATTAACTGATGGTCGCCTTATCGAAATTTCATTGACATCCGAATGCGATGCTGAATGCGCTCTGACCCACACAGCGTAATTTCTTCAAGCGAATCAAATTAAATGCACCACTATTGGATTTATGCGTAAAGCTAAAATTATAAAACTTCTTCGTTTTGATCATTTGATACGAAAGCAAAAGCTGGTCTCACCCATCTTATAAACACAAGGTAAAATTTAAGTGTATGGGCTGCCTGCATTTTGTGTCCCCGCGTCATATAAACGAGCGCCTGGTGATCATTTTTTAACTTAGACATATCCCCCTCATACTATTGTCTTAGGCGCACCTGCACGAAGATAATTTACGCAGATCAAGGCTTCCGTTATTGCAAACACTTCAAATAGTAGTCTGTCTGATGCACCAGTGCATCATTGCACCCACGCAGCGCTTGAATGCATTAATCATAAAACCTGATCACAGCTGCGACTAGGTTTTCTTCCTGAATATACCCTCCTCGTAATGATGAGAGTGTATCACAACCTTACATCAAATTTGCGCATCTGGTGCGCTTGGACACTAGCAGCAAGAGCGCAGAAGTATGCACGGTTCGACACCTAAATTTGATGGTAATACGCATTTTAAAGAGGTCTGAAGTTTTCGAAAACTTTACAGATTTAAGTGGGCACAAAGTCAAGTGGTTGTGGCGAAGTTGGTGAAATAAATTTTACGCATCAAACACAATGCTGCTTAAAATGGCACCTCATATTCAAGTTTCTTCAGCTTTATTATGCCTTCAATGATGGCAGAGGCATCAATTAAGTCCATCCAGTCATTGACCTTTGTTCTTAAGAAATCAGCAATTGATATAGCAACTTGTTGCTATCGTGATGAATTGAAGTATGCTCACTTTTCGACATGACATCAGATTACACACAAGAGTGGAAACCTGAAGTGGATAGCTGTTGTGATTAACCCTTACATAGTTTATGTATTCAAGTGCTATGTGATTGTAATGATGCGCTGACGCACTAGACACACTACTATTTGGAGGCGTGTGTGATAACGAATGCCTTGGCTTGCGTGAATGACCTTCGTGCAGGTGCGCTTGATACGATCTTATAGCGGAAGTGTGTCTTGATTCTGAAAAGCAAACCGAACACTCGTTTATGTTATGTGGTGCCACAAAGTGCAGGAAGCACCTACACATGATGAATTTCACTTTGTGTTTATAAGCAGGTGGGGCTAACTTTGACGACTGTACCTATGCACATAAACCGTGTAACAGCGAATTCAATCAAATTTCTGCTAGCTAGCTAGGCTTCACAAATAACGTCAAATCATGGCATTATTCGTTCAAGAAAATTACCCTGCGTGGTCTGAAGCCGATTTGGTTTCACTTCTCATGGCGTAAAGTGAAATTCGCCCAGGACAATCATCATTTACCTTGTTCATTATTTATGGTAATGCCAAAAAATAAATTCAGTGCAGCGTATTTATGTGTTTGGTTAGAATTTGCTTATTTTAAGCACGTTTTCATCATGCGGTCGTCCTCGACACGCTAACATGGAGTAACCGCTAAAGGAACACACTACACCATCAACTTGACAAGCACATCGACCCATTTTTAACATTCGTACAAAGTCCGAACGCAAAAAATGCAAATAATCCATTCCCTCTTTTCCCATCATCATTATAATTCGACTTCTACTTTGCTAGCAGCAAGCATGAATTTAAAGTGAATTTATGCCCACTAGAAAAGACCATTAGTCTGGCAGTCAAAGCGGTGCCAGGTCCAGCACCTTTGAGATAGTTTGGCTCTTACGCACTAAATCTCCATACAGCAATGCAGTTTACGCACCGATAGCGACGCGGATAGAGGTTGCCTCAGCACGGCTCAGCCGTACTGGCACCCACTCGGATGCCACTGAGGCTGAAGCTGCTTCCCATTGTTAATCTTTTGAGAATGGAAAGAAGGGGAAATAACTGTGTTTTTTTATTATCTGGCGATAGCATACACGGAAGTAATGAAGCGCAAAGCAGGCCTTGGTGTGTATAGGCTCCTAAGTGAACAGCTCAGTTCGATTTGAAGTGACAGGAATGGGGAAATGCAGAGGCGCACATTTATTGGTTCATACTTGGTGGCATCATCATACCATTAAGACTCTAAATAATGAATTCAACGTGTTTATTATGAGTACTCTGCCTAATTTTACGGCTATAATTCTATTTCATCACAAAGCACTTAGGTTAGAAAACAAATTAAAAGACCCGTTTTACCATATTTTATTTGAGTCGACCAACGTGTTACACGATTGAGTTATCCATCTGTATAAGAACGTGCATGCTCATGTATGTCCATGATACAACTATTTTTTCATTATTCATTATTAGTCCAGTGCAAGCTGAGCATTGTATTTCAATCGTTCACAAGTACGGCCTCTGGGAATAACCGGCCCAGGATCCACACGGAAGGCCGTTTTACCTCAGCCTACTTTTGCATTTCGTACCGGCAGCAGCGGTTTCAAAAAGGCCCAAGCACTAACTACTAAGTTTAAGGTGAAAAATGTCAAGTGCACAAACCGAAGTGCAGTTTATTTCAGCTTCGTATTGATGTGATTCTTTCCCTGATTCAATTTGCTCCCCTTTTAATTTTACGTCACTAGCGTACCACGCGTTGTGTCCCAAGAAGTTGATTATTTGAAATTCGAAATGGAAGAACTAAAATTTTTCTCCATCGCTAAACGCCCCTCCCCTCCCGAGCATGAAATTCGTGTCTCATGCAAACCTCCGCATTTATAGGGGTACAAGCTATTTAGGTGTCCTATTTTACCTCGGAGTATAAATGCTTTTAACGCATCAATCTTAAGTTGAGCATTAAGCTATCCTAGCCCATCATTCTTCTTGCTTAGCCGAGTTATGGACAGCAACTGGTTCTGCCTGGCGCTTCAGCTTTGTCTGCAGCATTTTAAGCCGGTAATTCGATGCAATAAGTTGCAATCACTTTGCTATGAGGCGATATGGGTTGTGATACCATACAAATTTACGGTTCTGAACTCCGGCCCTTAACAAAGCAGCATCATGACTACAGCAAATAATTGTGAAAAAAACGAATTCAAAGCAAGCCATATGTGCATGCACAGTAGGCATTGTTAAGGGCATAGGAACGGATCATGTTAGGGATGCTTGCAGTTCTCGTCTGCATGGCATCGATGGCATCACCTGCATATCCTGATATTTGTTGTTTTCAGTTGACCATCATTAACTATTTCTCATTTCTAGGCATTGCATTATTGATGAGATAAAGGGTGGCAAACATACTCTTTCCTTGAAGGTGGTTGCAGTCCAGAGTTGTGGAGCTCAAGGGATGCTGGAAAGCCGACGAGATTATAGAACGGAGTGAATCGCCGTTAAAGTGGACAATAAATACGTGCTGTAATGTAGTGATCGGTATAAGGTTTCTGAAAAGTGACTGCGAGGGTTATTTTGAAAAGGTTGAAATGCATATTTGGACATACCTTCTTCATAATATTAAGTGTTTCTAGTTGAAGTAAATAGTTATGGCATAGCCGTCTTTGCAGTCTTGTGCTAAGGCAACACTTTTGTTCCAATTCAAAACCGAAGGACGAATAGTCGATTGAAATAGGCCAACGTATGCACAGTGGCGTAAGTTAGGGAAGTCCTCGTTACCGAGGCGGTGGTTTGTCACATCTCAATCATTTGTGCACACTAGGGACATTACGCTAATCAAGCGAAATGCAAACACCTATTTAATAATTCGAAAAATCATGTAGTAATTTGGCAGTCTACCTTTCTTTGTAATAGCGCCAGATGAAATCTGGATTATTTAGGCCCTTATTACAGCTAAAACAGGATCCGTTCCTCTCAATGAGGCCAATGACCTTGCAAAAAGCCTGCATACCTTAAACAAGTTGGTTCATCTGCCTTACCAAAGAGGCAGAGTGCCGAGCAATCAGTTTTGGGAACAAAACTTAATGCTGTAGCGAGTAGGAATACAAATGGCATGCGTTTACAGTAGGACCAACTAAGAATGCTGTGATTGTTGCCTCATTTGTCACCTACTTTAGGTAGCGACAGCAACATTGTGGAGGACGTGAGACCGGGGAAAAGTATTAATGTATCTATGGGTATCATGCACTCATTTTCAACAATCGCTTTCTATGTCACTGTAGGCTCCTACCGCCTACAAAGTTTTCGAATAGGCTGGTCATAAGTAGCGCAAAATGGGTTTTAAATATCTATGCATTATTGTGTTTCGAGTTTATCAGGGTTGACCTAAAGGAGTTGCACCCACCCCTACGATTTATCAAGGGCCACTAGCACCTTAAGATCAAATTGGCTGTTCAGAGGGCAAAAGAAATGAACCAGCTAGTCAATCCCTCCAATTTCTTGTTTGTTTTTGACACCCAATTGGTTCAGATCATTTCGAAACTCAAAATTTGTTTGCATGAGCATAAGTTTTGACTCTTCATTGATCAGCCCTCCCTAGTTCCCAAAGCTAACAACAAAGAGATTATAGCACGCATTAAAACGATTGAGAGAGGTTCCCGTTCAGGTTGCGTGCAAAACTGCGATGGTGCTACTAAGTAGCGCATGGTTCCTTCGACATAACTAATGACTCGTTGTTAAAAATCACAAAAATATCAAGTTAATTTACCCCTTACCAGTGCGAATGGTCAGGGCTTTAAAGGAAGTAAAAGGCGTTTCTTCCTCTTCCTCCCCTAGACAAGTGGTGGTTTCGTACCAACGAAGCTGTTACAAGGCGAATTTCGCTTGCTGAATTTAAAATCCTTTTGAACATTGCAAAACAGGAACTCTCTTCGAAAAGCGGATGAACGCAGCTTCTATATGCACAGATACTTTGAGTATGCCCTAAAACATGTGGATTTTTCGGAACAACAAACGAAGCAGATGTTACTCTCATTATTAAGCATGCAATATCTAGCGAGAACTACACCTCAAAGACGTTAGACATTGCTTTTAAGTTTAAAGTATGTTAGGTGATTCAAAAAAGTGGTAAAATGCGCGAAAACCCGCCGCACCTTTGCTTTTGTGCAGTTCTTATGTCGCACAGTGCCAGCCCTGACCCGCCCCATCGGATTTTAGGTAGAATTTAACGCGGTCAACCGCCTGTAATTAATAAACCACTTACACGGTCGTTTCTATGTACCACAAAACCAAATGTTTCCATCAATCATTTTTTGCCGAAATGCGTCAATTTGCCATGCCTACAACAAACAGCAGAAATAAACTGCCGTGAATGCAATTGATAATAATGTTAGATTTTCTGTTTCTTTTCATTAGGTAAGCAATATTTACCTTAGATACATTTTCAACAAACTTCTGCTTGCAGATATTCATCAAAAAATATTGGGAAACATGCTACATTTTTACCGTTTCTTTGGGTTCCACTAGTAAAATGTCCAATTTTGCGTTTCAGTCGAACTCCAGTTGCTCTTGACCCTGCTATTTTTAAGGAAGAAACAAACCCATGTGCAAATAAAATAAGCCGTGGAATCACTTCCCTTCCCAACTTTCTCCTTTCAAACTTTATTTATCTTTGCAAATGACCTCCCATCTGCCGTCTGCATCACAAAAACGAAGTAAATTTATGTTTCCAAAGAACGGACGACTTCTTAAGAGGTTCTTTGTTTAAAGACTAAGAAATTTTGAATTAAACAATCAGCTGTGAAGACGACGTCACTGCTACCCAAGTGTTGAGGTGAGAGATGCACAACTATCTTTTGCTATCGAACGAGTTTATGTGTTGAGCGATTTTCTGCCACGAACTTTAAATGAGTAGAGCGCCTTTTTGGGCAGATCAAGTGCACACAAATGCTTTTTCAGTAGCTTGAAGTAAAACGCTTGTGCGAAGCACAAAGCATTCCACTTTGAGCATTTGATTGAAAGGTAAGCTAACGACAAGCAGCAGCATCCAATCTATGAGCCAAACCGACCAAACAGAGCCTGTCATTACCAAAACCACCTTCATTTCAAAGACACTTGTGGCCAAATTGGCAACTAAGCAAATTCACAGGCGTACTGAAGCAGCCTGACAGCGTAGGCTTTTGTCATACTAGGCAATGAAATAAGTTGCTTGTGGTGTGAAAGCTTAACGGCTGCTTAGAATCCAGTGAACGGCGTGCAAGCTTCACTACTGCCAGGCCAATGCATAATATAAAGCAAAATGCAATGACATAGCATAATTTTACGCGAAATTCACATTTTAAAGTTCTTACGAATTGCTTACTGCACCGGTAATTCATTTTCTTCGCGGATCCTCTCGATTTTTCCAACAACCTCACAACTTTGGACCCTGATCACCCTTAATGAAATGCATGTTTCGTTACTACAGTTTTATTAACAACGTATTAGATAAGCATAAAGAATAGCACATAGAGGGGTCCAGTAATAAGAAAACGCAAGTGGCACAATTTGTCGCACAGCAGAACCGCAAGTATCTTCAGCGAGACCTATCTCTATCATGCATTTATGTAAGTCTCCTACTTGTCAGGTAAATTTGAATAGAGCCCTTCTTATCCTTTATTTGCCACAAAGTGCCAGATAAGCAGAATAAGGTATGCTATGTCAATATTACAAAGCAAATATAACTTAGCGCACCAATGGGTAAACCATAAGATTACATTAACTGAAGTGAAGCATGTGGTGTAACGGATTAATGTCTTAGACGGTTTCCTTTGAACAAGCGCATTCATGCTATTTAGTAATTCCTAACATAGTTGGGCCCTTAATTATGCAAACATGTGTCAACTATTTCCATTTTCCTCATTTCAAGGATAATTTTCAAGGTTTTTAATAAATAAGGAAACTGCTACTTTAGCCAAGCACTTAGGATGGTGCTGGGTGGTGAAGTCATATATTGCAGCCAAATCAGCTGAGCAAATTAGCTCTTTCGATTTGACTGCGTCTGTGGCTAAATGCCTTGACGTCGGTTGGTTAATGCAGTCATTCCTTCAGCGACAAATGCCACATAACTTTGCGCCACTTCTTATAGTTACGCTGACAATTTTCCAGCGTGGTTTCGCGTGTGATCTAAGGTTATTCAAACTTGTTACCTCCAAAACACACTTTAGCACATTTTGATAATATCAAGTTAGCCAATCGAAATCATGAAGCATTAAGCCCAATTTTTTTTCAAATCCTTCGTCCTAACCAAGTCTGGTCTCAAAGAGGTTCTTAATGGCGCGATAGGAGAATGGATAAGCATAGAGTATGTGGCCTAACATTCACATTACACTGAATCATGTAGCAGCCTGGAGAACGCATAAAGTTTAGGAAGAATTTTACGAAACCTGCTTTAGTAGGACTGGCAAATTTGCTTTCTTCTACAGAGATAATCAGATTTACGAGTATAAGAAAAGATCTCGCTTATTCGCTATAAGTAGCAGGTAATTTGAATTGCATAAAAATATAGCTGGCCTTACAACAGTTCAGTTTCACCGATTCCCACAAAAAGCATTAAATCTCACCATCTTAGCCCTTTTGTGAATAGGACATCGGGCGTAAATTCAAACAAAGTGTGCTGTCCGGACTAGTCACTATCCTTTGGGAGAATTAGGATACAAATTATACTGCATATGCAGGGCGAGACCCCTAAGAAAATTCTGCATCAAGCAATGCATTTCTATGTGGGTTCCTCATTGCGTTCATTTACGGCTCCTCCTATTTCACCTTATCCCAAAATACTGGAGGCGTTGAGATTCTACTTTGTTAGCAGACTGAGAAAAGTTACCTCCGCGCTACAGCAGTTCCTCCAATGAAAAGGTCGCTGAAAAGCACAGGGACGCAATGAAGCCTTGGTTTCCCCTGCTTTCACATTCCGAGGACAGCCATTTTAAATGTGCTCAAACTACGATGCTAACGGCGCTTAGCCGGCAAAATAACAGATACTCATCCATCACCTGGTTTCGTGCGACTTCAACGAGTGCTGGGTGAGTTTGGAACAAATAGCTTGAATAAAAGGGGTAGAGCAAGGGGAAAAATAAAGTCTACTAGCGGTGCATAAGTAGCAGTGGTTTTGTCAGAGGGAGATGCGGGTTTGGTGGAGGACAAGGTATTGTAGCTATCAAGCAGCCTGACAACCTGGCTATCCCAGACGTGCTGTCCTGCAACAACAATCTACCTGGCTGGCTATCGTGGCCAGGACTGCTACAGGCCTGAGGCCATCAAACGACTGAATAATATATGGCCATTCAGGACAGTTGCAGACATGAAACCATAAAACCCGTCGGGCAATTCGACAGTGCCTAATTAACTCTTCTGCAATTGTACAGTCTACCGCACTGACTACAGGGCCACTGACTGTGCCCAAGGGCTTGCAAGAAATCTCAGGAGGGAGGGTGGATGTCAGTCAAAAGCTCTTAGTACCCCAATAGGTCTGACTTGCTTCTACTCTAATGTTTCAGACTTCCTGCTCCAAAGCTGGTGCCACTAAATGGAAGGATTGAAGAGGCCACAGAGTCATCACAACCGAAACTCCACTTACATTTGTTTCAGTGCTTTTATTCCAGTTCTATATTCACCTTTTCGACTACAATGTAACAGATATTTCAGAAAAGAACCTCGCTCTCCTTCATGCTGGTCTTTACGACACTGCACATGTTATGCATTATGCACAACATTCAGGCATTTACAATTTACCTTATTCTCGTTTGAATTATCGACGGAAGTCGTCACATGAAGAAATAAAAGGTAGCACTCGGTCGCCTCCCCACAGTTGGGCACCAGCACTTTCTTTGCACCTCCCAAATATAAATTTTGGTAAATCCCTTATAGGAGCAATGATTTACACTTGATTTTACTCGTGCACAATTCTCGCTCACCACCACCTTGATATGCTGAATCCACGAAGAGGAATAAACGCACTTCATTCCACGCCTTATTCGGTGTATTAGCATGAAAGCAAAAATTGGCCCGAATCTAATCGACCAGCGATCGGGGCGGAGCTCTCACTTTTATACTAATCAGCAGCAAATGTGAGGCACACTCACTAAAAGATATGGAGCAAATCCTACACTCTAGCAAAGTTAAAGTAGTAAACATAAGCAGATCGGACCTTCGAGTCCTTGTCAAAGCCTGAACAAGTAAAAGCATTATAACAGATGTAATGCACGGAAGGTTGCTACCATATTCCGTGGGTGAACACGCAATTAGGCACAATATCAAATGGCCATCGTGTGGTTTCACGTTGCTTAGCGGGCAACAGGAAAAGCGGGGAATGTCAGATTCTGCATTCATTTAGTACACCGGTAGCCCATTCATGGGTAGCCCGCCTAGTGGTGAGGAATCGCCCTAATAAACCTCACTGGTGGTGAAATCAGAGGCCTTATCAGTGTGCTGCGCGCAGAAGTAAAATGCATGGTCGAAATTTCATCAGAGTTAAATGATGTTCTGATTTGCATGTCTTGAAGCACTAACTTGCTCTTGATTTTATGACAAAATCGGTCAAAATGTAGATGAAAAAATAAGTGCACTAAAAACCTGTAAAACTGGATCAGCTGGAAAGCCTACATTTTTTATTGGAAAGAGAACACATGTAGATGGGTAAAATAAGCAAATCATGGAAGCAAAAGCACACTTGACAAGGCTGATTAGTAAAAGAGGCAATATTTCGAAAGGCCTCAAGTCTAGGATTTGATCTATGTGACTGGACACGATTGCCGGTAATTAAAGTGTGGGTGAAGCTGGAGTAAACAAATAACGGCGACGAAAATGACTTAGCAATGTTTGTTTCATTCAAAATCACTGCGTTATTAGCACCGAGTCAAGTGGCTGAAGAAAGCAGTCACATAGTATTTTTTCTGCTCGTTAAGTCTGCGATTGATACAGGCCCTGATTTTGACAACAACTGGTTTACAATTTGAAAACCAACACAACGAACTGCCATTTATAAAAGCAATGTGCTAGACGATTTGCAAACTTAAGGCAAGTACACTCACACGCATACCCACGCACCCATGCATACACCATTGGAGGGAGAGAAGTTGAACTCCAGTGGAATTGCAAGCTCGCACTATCCTTCCGTATTGCAGTCAGGCTAATACTCAGCCAAAGCACCAAGTCAGTTAGAAAGCGCTGGGGTACATTTGTACACGTCGGCTCTCTGGTGTCCCACCATGGCAGTACAGTGCAATCAAGATATTTCTGCCGAAGATCTGGTGGTGCTGTTGCGTCCGATTTGAAGGTGGTCCTAACTACTTCTATATCTGTGTAAGAACATCATCAAGCTTTAGGTGCAACCTAAGTCCTGTGGTAAACACCTCCAATCATTCGTGAAGCGGTGTACTAAAACGCTCTTGGGTCTCCATTGGGCACCCCATTTGACTTACTTACGCCAAGGTGGCAGGGCACCCTACAAGAAAGAGCAAATATCCCTATGAGCAATGTAAATGTATTCTCTAAATCAACGTCACTTGCTTGACGAAAGTATTTCTACGCAATTATCGAGTTTTTGGGGTAAACAGTGGCCAAGGCTCCGAGACTTCATTACGTGTGCTATTTCACCCCAAAAATATTTAACAATTGATAATGGTTGATGCTGGTGATTTACTTGGGATCAAAGTCGCAATGGGAATTGAAGCGGGAGTAGGGGTCAGTGATTTGACGCCTCAATGTAACTTGCAGCTGCTAGTAGCACAACGAAGTGTGCCTTTGACCTAACAACATAATGTCGTGCGCTGAGGGAACAAGGGCACAGGAAGCAAAAATGCTTTATGCCCTGATCGCATGCTTTTTACTAGCATGCAGCCATTGTAACCGTTTATCACCTCAGTTCGTGAATGCCTAGAATCAAGACGAATGAGATCACGTCTGAACCTTCCAAAGGGTGCTTTTGAGGGTTACGTGGAGACGTCGTACATCCTTGCCACCAGTAATTAAGCAAGGCCCTCTGTTGAAGAGTCAGTATTTGTGAGCGGAGGTCTTTTTTATTGTTCTGAGAAATGTTGGATGAGTATTTGTTTGTGGTCTAAGATAATGCCAGCTGTGGCAATCTAAGCACTGAATGGCAGTTTTTGTGGAACAATACCAGTTTGATGTGAAGTGGATAAAGGAAACGCTGGTGAATGGCCATGAGGAGATCCGATCAACACACAGCAGACTTCATTGATGCGTTGTCGGAAGCTCTTTTGCTGTGTGCATGCAATAACACAGTGTGATTCCTTTATGCTAAACTGTCTATAAGTATAAGGGCAAGAATGAATTAAACTGAAGCATCAGAGTTGATGACACAAATAACTGGTTATAAAGCAGCGTATGACGACTCTTTACACGGCGATGCACTTCTAACCACCTACTGGCTTCTATTTCTTTCTAACCCTTAAAGTTGGATCCCCAATCTCTTGAAAAGTCCGACATGATGATGCACAGTATTGAGATAGTGAATGGACGAGGTAACTGATGTTGACTTTTCTAATGCTGGTAAATAACACTGTGTGCGCCTCTATGACTCCGTGTGGGTTGCCTCGTTACAGGTAGTACATCGCATTCCACCCTCCCGTCTAATAAGGCTGCAAAATGCAACTTGTGCCTATGACAAAAAAGTGGAATATTTTGTCGGTGAGAATGCAAAAGCTTTTAGCAGTGATCACATGTAATAATGCATTGATTGCCGCCTTGAATTCTACCTACATGGAAGGGATAAGGTGAAGTCGAATGCAAATAACGCAACATTGCATTTAATCAGCATAGTGTGCGAATGGTTGCACATCCTTTCAGCGAACTGAAAATGGATAGAGTTACCAGAACACCTGGTAATCCAATTGCAGCGTCGAGACGTTGGCATCAAGACAGTTAGCCATGCTACTCTGAGCTACTTCACAGAAGAGGAAGCAACCTTGGGAAGCACTGAATTTGGGGATAGCAGCAAGCTGCGGTTTCACTTGCCGCATCATTGAAGTAGACTCCTATGTCATAGGCACAGCTCATCGAAGGAATTCAAGGCAGCGCCAATCATGGGCCTTGTACTCTACTAAGCGAAAAGGGATGAAGGACGCACAAATGAGAACCTAGAGCTACTTGAATGGATGTGAGCAAGAAGGGAGCAGACATAAAATGCTTGCTCAGTTTGTGCAACAAGAATCGTGTCAGAGTACTATGGGGATGGTCGGCCCCTCAAAACACTCCACCTCATTTTACTTCGGAAGTGACAAACGTCTGCCACCTCCAAAGCGTGGGATTAATGCGTTTGAGTGCTTCACTACGACTTTGTAATCCGTTCAAACACCTCCATGTTCCTATTGCGGGACTAATCGAGTATTCAGGTACCAGTCGCCACTAAGCCTTAAATCTTAAATTGATGAAAAACGGCCGGCACATAGACAGCGGTTCGATTCTCCAGTAACTGTGGTTTTCACCAAAAGGGGTAGCATTGGAGTTGCCAGTCCTCATAAGGAAGCAAACCACCTCCAGCTTTAATAGTACATCCAACATTCGACACCTGATTTGGCATCTTCAGCCCGAAGTCTTGCGGATTGAATGCATAAAAGCGTGTTGCATCACTAATCAAACGACTTTTTTCTGGCCCTTCCATCGGCCTTTTCAAAGCTAGAGGATTGCGAAAATCGCTTGAAACACCATCGGCTTTTTGAATCCACACCCACACCATCTCTTCCAAAGGCGTCCCACCAACATCAGTCTAAAAACGGGCCACTGGCTGAGATGTCTGCTCGACTGCTTTCGTAGGAGCTACAGCGTCGTAAACAACCAAGGCTGATCTCAGACTGCAGCAGAGCACCGGTCACTGAGATTGAGTCCCCAGCTTGGATACCACCTAATGCATAATTTCCGTCATTTCTCCGGTAAAGTGACATAATGAAATAAGATGGTCATAAAACGTCGGATGAATGATCACAAATATTGGCAAGCATTTCGGACAACTAGGCTAATGAGAAGCTCAAAGGTGCTAACACAAGTAAAGGCTTAGAAACCATCCAACGCGCTCGAGACAGAAAACCACCAATGAATGAAATCCCATCAATACCTAGAAGCAGAACCATACAAGCCGTGGTGCCTTACTAAAACATTTACGACAACATCACGGTTTTACCGGCAACCAATTTCAAAACATCAGTCTATAGTGTAGGACGACGCTCACAAAGGGACGAATGCTGCATAACAGCAAGGTGCTGCCACCTAAGGCAAAAATCTTGGTTAATGTCAATGTGCTTTCCATTTCGACATTTTTATGCCAAACAACTAACGTCTTACAAAAGTCTGAGCATGCGGCGAAAAAAATCGGAGCATCGAAGCAACAATATGGAGGTAGTTTGGTGTTGTCTACCTTAAGATCTAATCGTTACAACTCGAAAAGATAAAAGCGACAACATATTTTGACGAAATTTACGAGCCTGACACCCCACGATTTGTCGAACTTTAAGAGGATGAGGTTGTGGATGTGATGGATGGCAGCGTCGAGATTGATGAAGCCTTTCACATTCGAGTCTCCGATAGCCTCAGGCACTGCTAACCAAGTACAGACGTAGCTGCTTGTCTAAGCGCCCAACGTGCAAACTAACGATGACAGGGAAACCGTTGCATATCACTCAACCATTAGCAATTCTCATAATGTAGACACAGCGTACGACAAATATTCCCCCCTGTGATAAGTGTCTGCTGAATTCCTTTAGACTTCTACTGAGGAACTGACCGTCAAGAGTGAAGAGTTGTAGCTAAATAATCCCAATCGCTTCTGCTTAGCATAAAGATGCAGAAAACGATTACTCAAATGCAAGAACGCTGCTGGCCTGAGCAACAAAATCGTCATCGACTTTCGGCAGAGGAAGAGAAAAAAAGGGGGAGAGAAAATGAAGGCAAACTGACTTATAACAAGAGTCGGAGTCAGGACCAGGTCAATCAACCCCAAAAGTACCTCGTGACAATGGTCCGGTCTTCTGGGCTTGATGTGAAATCCATCACAGCACTATCCTTCAAATACTAGCTGCAATGCACCTCTACTGCCTTTCACTGCTACCGCGGCCTCACTTCTCCACTTCGTCGAGCTGACAAAATGTGAGTGAGTAGATGGGGAGGGACCTATAAGAAGTAGTGATAATATCAAAGGACAGGCATGCGAGCCCCTACTGTCATGCAAAATATTGGAGGAAGGCAGTTGAAGAAAATCACAAAGGACTCAGCATAATTAAATTAACAATTCCACCCTGGCTTGATGCAGAGTGAAAATGGATGAGAGCAAGCTCATTCCTTGAGCACACTGTACAGTGCGATTGCGAGTTCAATACCACCGAGGTTTTACATATTTTGTCCTTTGTCGATAGTGCTACACTAATCAGCGAGGAATTCCAAAAACCGGTTGGAATGTGACCTTTCAACGCACATTACCTAGGGATCGCCAAACCCTTCAGAAAGTGCCAAGTGGGTTGCCAACGGTGACAGCTAGAAAGTAAGTTGTCAACAGGCATGTTAGGACTATCTTATTCACAATATTTCAAATGCTGCATTCAAAAAAACGTGACACATCCATGGGGTATAAAAATAAATCCAAGCAGTGAATCCGTCAGTTTGAAATTGCTATGATTCGCGCATAAGAATGCTTATAAGCACATGTCTAAGAGTTGAAAGGGACCACGGATGCGTTAACAGGAGACGAATTACTCGCAAAGTCTACCCTGCCTTAGCTGGATTCCAGACAGCGGTGAGTGGATCCTTGGTGGGTAAACATTGAAAACCATCAGCGTAGAATTTAAAGCGACTTTGCATTCTGAGGAATGTGTTTCAATACATACTTCGGCAAATTGTGCTAAAGTAATGAATTTCTCCCCGCTTCAATAGCACTTTCCACAAATTCTCAAAAGCTGTTCGCCACTAATCTGTGAGATTAAAATAGTCCATTTGATTATGTCGTGGGTTTAAATGTTGGATGAACGTGGACAAAGTGCAAACCAAAGCAAGTGTCCGAATTTGACTAAAAGTAAACTGCCTCACATTCATTGGGAGAGCGAGGGTTTCCCTTGAAATTTGATTGTGCTCATCAACAAAACCGCTACTTAGGTTGCATTAGTAAGTTAATTTTGGTCCATCAACCTGCTTGTCGTTTGTGTGTCTATTCACTGGAAGAGATCAAAATTGGCTTGTGCTACCTTAATCCATTCTCTGACAGAAATTTGGTCTACTCCATTCTTGCGCTCTAGATTTGGTTACCATTGGGTTGCATTTGCAGCATCATACTATTACTTCGCGTCGATGGCAAGGTGGATTGGTGCACATGCGAGTGGTAGTAAAGAACAGACGTGGCGTGAAACGACGAAGTATGAGAAGTGAAGGGGATTGACGCCATTAAACAATACCACAAATTCCGCCACACCATTGAGGTTGGGCTACGTAGTTAAGGATTAGTACACAAAGAGATGACGTTCGTGGAATGCTCGAGGTTGCTGGCTCACTTGACGTTATTTCACTTATCCACACTACTTCATTCCATCCACTTCACTGCTCATCTGTTCCGCATCATGCACTTGGATTGGGTGGCAACGCATATCTGTGCATCGAATGGCATCGAAAAGAGTGGATGCTCATGAATTGGCTTGGCTACTGCGGAGGAAGCAGTCTTTTGGTGGTAATGTTAGTGGTGCCGCGTCGAGAAAAGCAAATGCAATTGCACTAATATTGTGCAGAATAAAGCCGTTGAAATTGCACTCACAAATGCACTGAAAACTGTACTTAGAAGTTAAAAAGTTGTTTAGAGTTAGACGACGAGGCGAGTGAACGTGTTGCAAGGAATGGTGGCATGGTATCAATGACGAGTGCTCAGCCTCGAGCTTTGCCAAGTCGATTCGCTATCCTCCTCAATGGATTTATTCAAATAGAACATTGCATAATCTTGATACATAAGCCATCTCCGAAGACCTAACATGTCCTAAATACACATTGAAGCAATGCTGCGTAAAGCGCACCGAGATAATTAATTACGATTTTGCACAACTTCGCACAATAGCTGCGTCACCATGCCTCATCTAAGAACCGAAGGCCATCTAAATTATACGCAACGATAATGCAATGCCTAAGTAACCTAAATACAGCTATAAAATTATGCAAACTTAAAGCATCATATCTTGTATTTTCAACTACTGTGCACCTCTGGTAAAAACAAAATAATGCATCGGAAATATACCTATGTTTGAAGTTTGAGGGAAATCGACTGAAATCTAAACCAACAGTAATTTGCTAAAACGGCGTTCCTTTCAAAGATGTAATCAATTAGAAGAAACCGATTTAAATTTTAACGCTTCCAATGTGGCAGCACTTGCACGCTTTCAGGCGCAACATAGAGAAGAGTTAAGGATTGACATGTCGACAGAATTCGATTGCTTGATTCTAAATTGCAAATGGTAGTATGAGACAAAAAGGCAGAAAGAAAAAGTAAGAGGAACAGATATAACCGCCTTTCCATTCAGAACTTTTGCATTCGCAGCTCATCAGTCAGTATTTCAAGCACGTCAATGGAGTTTAACCTCTCCACCACCAAATTGAAACAAGCAGAGATTGCTCCTCCCAGCGAATTTCATTTAATTCTAGCGATAAGATAAAAAAGGGTGTCAATTTAATTATAACTGTGCGTTCAAAAGCACAAGAATAGAGATGTTGTGCTTAAAGTATGAATGCCATGTCATGGTGAATTACGTCACATTGAATATCCTCGTCGTAATATTTTCTTCCAGAGCAAGCGAATCCACTTATCTGGCGTGATCTATGATTAGTGGATGGATAAGTGAAGAGCAGTGGAGAAGTCACAGAGGCAGAGGCCATATGGCACCACCGAATTCGGCCCGAAAGTAAGTCGAATTGAAGCGACGTCGGTGTTGATTTGGCCGCTGTGCTCACTAGCATTATGAGCGGGAGGAACTAGCCTTGGTGAGAGCAAATTTAAAGAGTTGGGTGATGTAGAGGATTCGATGGAAGATGTTCTAGAATTCGTCTGTAAGCTGTTTGGGTGATGACTGCCACGGTCAGTGTGTTCACAACGAAGTTACACGAACCTCAGATACAAGGTGTGACAGGCGTTGGAAGTGCCTTCCACGCAGGGTGTGCACGCTCACGCCCACCATGCTCCGGTGCTGGTGCGTGCCATTCGTCACCAGCAGTGGCTGTCAATGTGTTTTGAAAAGCCCCAGTCTTACAGCAAATATCGAGCACTCAGAGGACGACTGTGCAGGAGCGCGAACTGGTGCTTTAGAAGATCAAAAACGCCTCAAGGCAATCGTACGAAAATCTGTTGAGATGTCTTCGATCAGGTCCGAGTGACCCTCCTCCCCATGTGCGCAGTCTTCCATTTCTTCAGGCAAGTCAATTGCCTAGCGCATTCAACAAATACTGAAATTCACCCGCACCACTGGCCCATTCAAGCTTGGCATATGCACCAGAGGTTGAGGAAAGGTCGCAATTCAATTAACGAGAAGTTTAGTTATAAAATGCGCTTGCACATAAGTGGTGTGGCGTCTGTCGAAATGCAATTGTAGCCACCATCATTTGTGGGCGACATCTTCCTTTGGTCCTCAGCCCATCACTTTGCTCCAAAGCGTGCGCAGACTGCAGAAGTGAGGTGCTACGCTTACAAAGGCCGCATGCAGATCACTGCATCACCAGTTTCGCGGTGTTCCGACTTACTGTCGCAGTTCATTTCTCAGTCGATACGCCTGTCTAAATGTGGAGCATGTCGCACGCCCTTGTTGAATACACCTTGCGAGGCCAATAAGCACTTAATATGAACGCATGCTTTGCAGCCACCTATTAAGTGCTGATCAACTGACTACAGACATGAAGGTGGGGTGACTGACTCCAATTTCCTTTTTCATATCCCAATCAAGCATTAGATGGTTAGACAACTTAGAGAAGGCAGAGGGCATTGAAACCTTCTTCCTCCCGACTTTTGACGTGGCACAGGGGCGTAGTTCGCAACTTGTCCATGTAACATTGAGAAGAAGGAGGTTCGGCTTTTGTCTTCACTTATGTGGCTACATTGTAGGTAAGCATCGAGAAAGCAAAGAAATGTGACTGCTTCCCTTTCCAATCAAACACTGCTACATATCGCGTTGCTTGGGTAGACAAGTAGGTTAATGGCGTGTGCTCACCAACTTAAATAGGTCCCCACTCAAGCAGTTGCATTTTACGGCTCCACATGGACTGCAAACAGGTTAGTCTGCTTTGTTTCTTCGTCAGTGTGGTCATCGCGTGTGCAACTAAGGATGAAGAAATTGACGTCGAGTTGTCTCCAGTCGGCACCTCAACAGGTAACGCCAAATCACGCGCTTGCCTTCTCCTTTGCCTAAATGCATCATGACAAGTTTTTCTTCCTTCGCAAAGACAAGTGTCCAGAAGTGGCCGACATAAGCAAGGGAATGCCGCAAATCGTGAATCACTTGGTGAGGAAAGTGTGCACAAGCATGGTCTTCACACTGAATAGCCTGGGACGGAAAGCGAGGGGGGATTGTGGTAAGACATCATTGCAATCTCAGTGCAACGCCTCAATGGACTCCTCCACCAAATTTGAGTGCTCTGTCATGGCACGTCATGTGAACTTCGACTGTGCGAGTCACGCAGGTCCACTGTCTGCGTAAGTGTCCCACTTCTCCTTCCCCTTAGCCATGCCATGCTTGGCATGGGAGGCAAGCATTTACATAAGATGCTCATTTCTACTGCCACATCTTCAACCGTAGAGCGGAAGCAAAACTGGTCAATGACCACTTCATAAACCAAGTGGACATGGGCATCGTGGTGGAGCAGCAGGAGGAGGCAATCATTCGTGTCACTGATGTGGCGTCATTGGAAGCTGATATGGGTGCGATGAGGGGTATACCTGGGCTCAGTGAAGCCGCTTTGCATAAAGCCATATTTACTGGTCTGAAGGCGGCTGCTGGAAGATTGTCGTGCAGCTTGACATGATGCATGTAAAAGTGAGCATGAAGCAATAAAGAGTGGGGAATGGATAAGGGCTCTGTCTTCCACCTCCTCCACACCATTTGGGGGTACTTGGCATGGGTAATTGAAATTCGCTTCAGACTGGTCATTGAGTCGACACTGACCACTTCCTTTTAGTACACTGTGGGGCTTTATTTCAAGAACACCTGAGGCACAGGTGTCTGTAGATTTGCGTTCATTGCTTGTTCAATGTGGCAAATGGTGGCCTCCGTCCTCCACCGACAGAAGCACCCCACTTCCCATCAGAGGCAGCAGTGCATGCTTACTGTACATGTGCCGGTGTGAAGATGCAATTGCCTCCTCAGTGGCAACAAGTCACCTACAGCTGACTCTCTCGCACAACTTTAACCTTTGTGGGTCATTTTGAGGATGTGCGCTGACTGACGCTCACTGGTCAACTTACTGCGTGCATTTGCAATCCACAAGTCAGTGCAACAGAACCCCTCCAGAACACGCCGTAGAGGAACTGTGAGCGCCGATCTCACAGTAGACCAAGCCAAGCAGCTAACACTTCTCACAATGTCCGAAACTCATCTGGCTGGCTGCTTTACACATTTATGCATGCATGCATTTCCTGCTCACCCACATACAAATTTAGCCCCCAGCTGCTCGAGGATATTTACTAAACAGGATAAGACATTGTGCGCATTGTAGAAATGAAGATTTAAATAAAGCGCTGAATGCTAAAATAAGCAGCATTGCATTGCATTTACTCGGCGGCACCAATGCTTGCTTTTAGACCAAGGCCGGCCAGTGACTAGAACAGCCGTTAGCCAAGAAGAACAGACTCGTCGCCATGTGAATCAAAACGTGAACTTCAGCTATTCTGTCAGCTGCCAGAATGGAATTTCAAGCTCTTGATAGCAACATTACCCGGAGTAACAGAGCCAAATAAAATACAGATTGTTGCTCATGCATTGGCCGCAGCAAATATCGTTGCTAGGTGTTGCTGCCCGTTTGAGAACACATCAGTCTACAATTATTGCTATGACCTGCTTACATGTTCGCCGCCAGCTACAAACATTTCATCTTTATGTTTCCATCAGTCAATATGCATCAATTCGACGTTCAGTGGTGTGCGTACCCACACCCTTATTTGCGGTCTTAATGAATCATTTTTGTTTTCCCGCCACTTTTCTACCAAACTGCCCACCGCTGTTGTTTGGTTCCTCAATGTGTTCTCTGCTTGCACTTGTTTTACGGCCTGCACTGTGCAGGGCGCATTAAGTAAGTTAATGAAAAAGGCATTTTCATTTGCTTAAAGAACGCGGAGTCTAACAAATTGGAAGTCGCTATGTGGTAAGACCGTGGTAAATTTGGGAAAAGTCATAATTGGAATGCATTATTTATGAATTCTAAACCACTACGCTGACAGGTCCTTATATGTTTACGTATTTTGCGTTGTAGAATAAACATCGAGGAAATTCGCAAGCCACTGTACCTTTTATGCTCATGCATTAGGCAAAGCTGTGTAAATACATTTGGAACAAGGGAACGTTTTGCACTGATCCTTCTCCCTGTACTGCGACCACTAAAATCGCCATGTGCGAAATCATTGCTTGAAACTATCCGTGAATCTGCTGAATGCGATATTCAGGGATTAATTTAGCTGGTTAACCCTCAACATAGATCAAGAGCCGATCTACACATTTGCATTCATATGCTCCCAAGGTCACGATAATCAGTTCGCTTGCCTTTTAACTTCTTTCGCTAGTCTCTTCATTATTAACAGCCTTGCTCATTTCCAATTGGATTCCGATACCCACACTCGGTGTGCGGTATGCACATGACAAATATTCTGATCGTCGTAATGAAGCATCGATGCACTTGTGCAAAATGCTTTCGTTCATCCGGACATTGCAGTGCTTGTCGATAGTTGCGAGTCTATCTCGAACAAGATGATAGAGTAAGAACTAGAGCGGTTTTTCCACTAGAACCACGTGTACGGTAGGAATTTCTGATTCATGCAGCAGCAGGTTCCATTCAAGCTGTCCAAAGGCTCAGTTCTCTTAAGCAACTGCTTCCTCTCCTGCTTCCCTGCATGTCAATTGTATGCTTATCAAGTTGACAGCTTGTATTTTAACCAGTAAATCTAAGAAATGAGGATTAATTGCTCTCATAATATCATTTGCACATTCTCTACCCAGCAATTCCATGTCTAATAAGAACAAGGAAGACGAATTTCCCGAAAATGTGGGATGAATTGCAGCACTTGGAAGTCTGTCCATTTGTTGTTGAATTACGGGATCAGTTCTTGTGAGGTTGCTGGGTTCGCACATTTTGTGCAAACAATTTGACTTTGTCGCACTGTTATCACGTGTATATTTAGGCGCTTGGTAGATAGGGAGCCTGGATGCTGGGACATTGCATGACCCATGCGAGCTGTGATGGACGTGTCGAAAGCATCGTGCATTGGTGTAGGACTATTGCATTTGCTTAAGACACTCATGAGCCGTTTATGGCGGAATAAAACAGTGCATTGGTGTGTCGAGCGTTTGTGAGACTGACATAGACTTTGCACAACCTATTGAGTTGTGAATGCGATGCGAGGCCTAGAATGGTGAAGAGTTGACTCGTCACTGCGTTGTGATGGTAATTTCTCATGTACTTGTCAGACCGAAGCCAAGGGGTCTGAGTGCGTAGAAGGCAATCAGAAGGGAGGCGCCAAGTGCCGTAAGATAGCAGTGGTGAACGGAAGGGAGAAGGGTTGGGGCAAATAATGCACGAACAGTACTGCCTTTGGTATTGGTGAAAATATTGATAATGGAAGTTGGTGCGGTGGGTTGTTGCAGTCTGTGGGGTTAGTGAAATGAAAGGTAGAGGCCAATGGAGCCGTTTATTTGCTTAGAAGGATAATTTTTGCTTAAATACCCCCGTCACAATAGTAGTTTATATTGGGGACAGAAATAGTGCACTGACGTGTTGGCCTAAGATCTCCGGGCCCAACCATTTAATCATACAAGCCATCAATGCTGCTTAGTCATTCGAAGAATGAAGAAATAAGCGTATTTTCCTCCACGGGTCTTTCAGGTCCATGTTTTGAGTAATGGTTGTCAAAAAAGAAAGAGAGGTTAGATCATGAGGTGGCAGTAACTTGGGCTTCCTTGGTGGTTTCTTGTCGATGAGGCAGAAAATGCTAGGCACACAAAAATGCAAAAGGCTAAGTAAATAAGCATGTGCAAAGTAATGTGAGATGGAGGCATCATTCGAAAGGGATAAATCCGTGTCCTGTTTTCGAAAATATTTGTTTGCATGATTTGGGTGCGTTTAAAATCTCTTCCCATTCACATCAACTGAGTTTCGGACATTGTGAGAAGTGTTAGCTGCTTGGCTTGGTCTACTGTGAGATCGGCGCTCACAGTTCCTCTACGGCGTGTTCTGGAGGGGTTCTGTTGCACTGACTTGTGGATTGCAAATGCACGCAGTAAGTTGACCAGTGAGCGTCAGTCAGCGCACATCCTCAAAATGACCCACAAAGGTTAAAGTTGTGCGAGAGAGTCAGCTGTAGGTGACTTGTTGCCACTGAGGAGG
The DNA here is from genome assembly GCA_001923025.3 of Taenia multiceps. Lineage (NCBI taxonomy): Eukaryota > Metazoa > Platyhelminthes > Cestoda > Cyclophyllidea > Taeniidae > Taenia > Taenia multiceps. The sequence goes on from CM010313.2 coordinate 11,729,013, forward strand.
CAATTGCATCTTCACACCGGCACATGTACAGTAAGCATGCACTGCTGCCTCTGATGGGAAGTGGGGTGCTTCTGTCGGTGGAGGACGGAGGCCACCATTTGCCACATTGAACAAGCAATGAACGCAAATCTACAGACACCTGTGCCTCAGGTGTTCTTGAAATAAAGCCCCACAGTGTACTAAAAGGAAGTGGTCAGTGTCGACTCAATGACCAGTCTGAAGCGAATTTCAATTACCCATGCCAAGTACCCCAAATGGTGTGGAGGAGGTGGAAGACAGAGCCCTTATCCATTCCCCACTCTTTATTGCTTCATGCTCACTTTTACATGCATCATGTCAAGCTGCACGACAATCTTCCAGCAGCCGCCTTCAGACCAGTAAATATGGCTTTATGCAAAGCGGCTTCACTGAGCCCAGGTATACCCCTCATCGCACCCATATCAGCTTCCAATGACGCCACATCAGTGACACGAATGATTGCCTCCTCCTGCTGCTCCACCACGATGCCCATGTCCACTTGGTTTATGAAGTGGTCATTGACCAGTTTTGCTTCCGCTCTACGGTTGAAGATGTGGCAGTAGAAATGAGCATCTTATGTAAATGCTTGCCTCCCATGCCAAGCATGGCATGGCTAAGGGGAAGGAGAAGTGGGACACTTACGCAGACAGTGGACCTGCGTGACTCGCACAGTCGAAGTTCACATGACGTGCCATGACAGAGCACTCAAATTTGGTGGAGGAGTCCATTGAGGCGTTGCACTGAGATTGCAATGATGTCTTACCACAATCCCCCCTCGCTTTCCGTCCCAGGCTATTCAGTGTGAAGACCATGCTTGTGCACACTTTCCTCACCAAGTGATTCACGATTTGCGGCATTCCCTTGCTTATGTCGGCCACTTCTGGACACTTGTCTTTGCGAAGGAAAAAAACTTGTCATGATGCATTTATGCAAAGGAGAAGGCAAGCGCGTGATTTGGCGTTACCTGTTGAGGTGCCGACTGGAGACAACTCGACGTCAATTTCTTCATCCTTAGTTGCACACGCGATGACCACACTGACGAAGAAACAAAGCAGACTAACCTGTTTGCAGTCCATGTGGAGCCGTAAAATGCAACCGCTTGAGTGGGGACCTATTTAAGTTGGTGAGCACACGCCATTAACCTACTTGTCTACCCAAGCAACGCGATATGTAGCAGTGTTTGATTGGAAAGGGAAGCAGTCACATTTCTTTGCTTTCTCGATGCTTACCTACAATGTAGCCACATAAGTGAAGACAAAAGCCGAACCTCCTTCTTCTCAATGTTACATGGACAAGTTGCGAACTACGCCCCTGTGCCACGTCAAAAGTCGGGAGGAAGAAGGTTTCAATGCCCTCTGCCTTCTCTAAGTTGTCTAACCATCTAATGCTTGATTGGGATATGAAAAAGGAAATTGGAGTCAGTCACCCCACCTTCATGTCTGTAGTCAGTTGATCAGCACTTAATAGGTGGCTGCAAAGCATGCGTTCATATTAAGTGCTTATTGGCCTCGCAAGGTGTATTCAACAAGGGCGTGCGACATGCTCCACATTTAGACAGGCGTATCGACTGAGAAATGAACCGCGACAGTAAGTCGGAACACCGCGAAACTGGTGATGCAGTGATCTGCATGCGGCCTTTGTAAGCGTACGCACCTCACTTCTGCAGTCTGCGCACGCTTTGGAGCAAAGTGATGGGCTGAGGACCAAAGGAAGATGTCGCCCACAAATGATGGTGGCTACAATTGCATTTCGACAGACGCCACACCACTTATGTGCAAGCGCATTTTATAACTAAACTTCTCGTTAATTGAATTGCGACCTTTCCTCAACCTCTGGTGCATATGCCAAGCTTGAATGGGCCAGTGGTGCGGGTGAATTTCAGTATTTGTTGAATGCGCTAGGCAATTGACTTGCCTGAAGAAATGGAAGACTGCGCACATGGGGAGGAGGGTCACTCGGACCTGATCGAAGACATCTCAACAGATTTTCGTACGATTGCCTTGAGGCGTTTTTGATCTTCTAAAGCACCAGTTCGCGCTCCTGCACAGTCGTCCTCTGAGTGCTCGATATTTGCTGTAAGACTGGGGCTTTTCAAAACACATTGACAGCCACTGCTGGTGACGAATGGCACGCACCAGCACCGGAGCATGGTGGGCGTGAGCGTGCACACCCTGCGTGGAAGGCACTTCCAACGCCTGTCACACCTTGTATCTGAGGTTCGTGTAACTTCGTTGTGAACACACTGACCGTGGCAGTCATCACCCAAACAGCTTACAGACGAATTCTAGAACATCTTCCATCGAATCCTCTACATCACCCAACTCTTTAAATTTGCTCTCACCAAGGCTAGTTCCTCCCGCTCATAATGCTAGTGAGCACAGCGGCCAAATCAACACCGACGTCGCTTCAATTCGACCTTACTTTCGGGCCGAATTCGGTGGTGCCATATGGCCTCTGCCTCTGTGACTTCTCCACTGCTTTCACTTATCCATCCACTAATCATAGATCACGCCAGATAAGTGGATTCGCTTGCTCTGGACTGAATGAAACACTGCTAATGCAGGAGTGAATTGTGCATGAAAGGAAATATTGTGATAAGGATATTCAAAGACACGAATTTCGCCAATGACTAAATTAGTTTTGCGTGAGGAAATAAATGGAGCAATTGATCAGGTAAGGGAAACAGCATAACTTTGTTGTAGTTGGAAAGACCGCTGCAGTGAGGCAGAAGCAGTAAATTCAGCTGGAAATCAGGAGCTTTGGCGAGTGCAGCATAGTTATCATTGACCACTAACTTAGATTACATAAATAAGTTCAGGATTTAGGATTGGACGGCGTTCTCCACAGTGCAAATTCTGCCAGAGGACAAAACTCACCATGAAGATCTGTTCTGGGCCTGAGTTCATTTGATTAGTGCAAGCAAAAGCAAGTCTTTAACCTGTTATGAAATGCGCTAGCGAAGTCTATGAGGGAGTGGATAATGAAACCTCCTTGTTCCCACCTCCTGAACTCAATGCAACCGGTCAAGTGGGAGTCATTTGAGGATCATTGGGCTTCTGATACTTTCTGATGCTACGCACTGGAGAATCGCGTGCAGCAGTGGTTGAACATTGACAAAGGAAGGTGCAAGTGTAGGGCTAGCCACTTTCCGAGCATGGCGAGACGATTGACATGAGCTGCATTGTTAGGGGCGGGTGAATGCCTTACGGTGGTTTGTCTATTTGTTCCGCCCAAAGCAGATCCTGTTTAACTGAGATTTTGAAGCCGTGAACTGGAAGACATCATTTGGTTTAGCTTAAAGTCCTTGTAACTGACTGAATTGCAACTGCACGGCATCCTTTGTTCTGACGACAATGCGAGTCATTCGGTTCGGGCTAGGTAAGTAAGGTAAGAAACCTCGGTTGAGGCATCTCGGTTTCCTTCAACCTACGCGCTCCTCCTCCTCCTCCTCCTCTCCCACCTCCTCCTTCCATTCCCTTGATTGCATTCTCGGTGCTCACTATAGCCGACCCAGCACATTTTCTCTCACAAACTTAGTCAACATTTATGCCTTGGATAATTGAACTGCGATGCCTAGACTTCCTCCCTCCTAACATTTTTAAGTTGCTTCTGGTTCGATATCTCTGTCGACTCCTTTTACACCACGCTTATCGTGTAGCCTGCGTGGTGACAAGCACCTTGCTCGTGTTGATGAAACGTGGGTGCCCTTTCCACTCTCAATGAACGAGCTTCTAACATCGATGACGTTTGCCTTGTCAAAGCAGAATCCGTCAAGAGGCAGTTCGGACAAATGATTACGCGATAGCTGATAACTCCATAGAAATAAGTGATGTGACGTTTACCAGATCGCAGCAGCCACTCATTTCCTTCACACCTCGTGGTCGTTCGTTGCCAACGTTACGGTCAGAAGAAATGGGAGGGACTGCCGACACGGGTTGTGGAACAATAAAAACCTTTTGAATGTGAATGGGAAGAGAGAGAGGCAGGGCTCTGATCGAGTAGCGATATGGTGAAAGAAGAAAGCAATCGCAAATTCTCGAAAGTGCAGTCAATTCACTCAAGTGTCATAGCAGTAAATGTCCTACAAAATGGCATTTCATGCAGTTACTTCCGTTCTTTACATGTTAGAGAATCATGTGCTGAGCATTTTGCGTGCAGGTGGAGTCGTCTTGAAGACTTCATTCCCACTTCGCGATGTGGAGGAGACTAACCATTTATTAAACCTAAATTTGGTGTGCAAGTTGCAAACCATCGCTCCTCAGTGAATCAATGCACCAAAAACTGATGCCGCATCAAGCTGCATAGTGGTTGAAGTGGAAGAAATCATTCTCCATATTGTCCTGTCCGATCACTTTCATGCACTTGGCATGACTTAAGAATGTCAGAGCAAAGCGAGCAAGTAACACAACACAAAATTCGTCCTGAACGTTGTACGTTTTGCAATAAAGGCTGTTTGAGTTGCACAAGTTACCGCACATATTCTATGTTGAAGGCACAAGAATTGACAAACTTGCGCAGGCGCTTCGTGTTTGATAATTTGGGAAGACGTGGTAGGTGAGCATAGAACGCACAATGGCTCCTCAGCCGTTGCTGCTTCCGTCATCCACGAGGGTGGACGCTCCTTCCATGCATCTAACGCAACTCGGATTCATTCAAATGTGTCGTTGGGTCTAATCCATTTGGAGAGTCTTCGGTTGGCCCATTTGAATCTCAAGTTAATCTTGAATGGGCCTTTGTTTTGATCCGATCAGCATTGCCTTCACTGCGACTGCAGCCTGGGGAGAATGCTATCAACTGCGGGCACACCTTATGCTGCGAAGAGTTAAATGTTGCTTTGTTAAATCCACACGAAAGCCACGGATTCAGATTGAATGCACGTTTTATGAAGGCGCTTACTGGCATTGCCATGTTGCAATTTGACGAGACACTCGTTGCAACAGCTGCCTTTCATCACCCCTTTGCGTTGGAAAGAATGCCCAACACTTTCAGCGCATTCGGTTTGGCTTGCTGCACAGAGTTCGATGCTCGCAAAAGTTAAGGCATCCAACGAAATTTCCTCAGATTACCAACAACGCAGAAGAGTATGTCACGCACTACACAATAGTATGAGATGTTGTTTTCGCTGACAGCTTGACAAGAAGTATGACTCAATTGCCATGCTAAGGAGTGTGCACCCCTTGGCATTGCACAATTTTCAATCGAATTGCCCTCAAAGCAATACTGCATTAACCATATTCAATCCACTCAATGGCACTTCATCTTGCAACACTTGTGACACCCATCCGTAAACGCCGGCTTTGTGAGGAGTTGTCTTCCATTGTTTGAAGAAGAAGAAGAAGAAGAAGAAGAAATGTACTTTTATGGATTTCTCAGTGGTCACATCGAAGTCATTTTATTCACAAAGCGATGCAGAGTTGCTGGTCAATTTGTGCAAACATGGGTTTGATAACTAAGCTGAAGGAATGTCTGCGCTTTCCATCCCAAAGATGCGACACTCTCCAAAATTAGCTTGATCCAACACATTGGCCAACTTGGACAGCTTGATTTTCAGTTTCTGCAATGATGCGGCATTGCTATTTTGCAGAAATTGGGGGCAAATCAGGTCATCAGAACAATTGCATAAATTGCTAATGTGGCATTGCCTCGCATCTATCTCTGTCTATCTACATCTATCATCTATCTATCTATCTATCTATCTATCTTTTATCCGCTCTTGCAATTTTTCACCACTTCTGTCTGCGTGTAACTCCAGCATGCAGAAATCTTGCGCACACTCACAGCTTATTTCAGTAAAAATCACCTCATTTGCTCCAGTCGTCAGCTATTGCACAGCCTCCACTGCTCTCAACTTCGATTATTACGTCAGCGCAACAACCTTCTTGCTAACCTCTCTTTGTATTAAATTTGTTATTCGGTTATTTCTAACCTGAAAATGCAAACCTACTTAAATTACTTAATGAAACCAACTATTTTCTCTCCCGTTCTTTAGCTTAGCATGCTGAAATACCTGCAATCTTAGAAACGCGTTTTCGTTGGACACTTTGAACGATCCATTTGACAGCCACGGCTACGATCATTAACGGAGTCAAGGCCGTTTCCATCTCATACCTGATTGCTCATGCCTAGCATGGGCGTGCTCTGCCTCCGCTCGTACCTATTAAAGAACCCAGTAGATGCTGCTTGCGGATTTCAGTACGTGGGGTGGCAAATTGCCTTCAGCCTACAGCATAAATAAGGCTCATTAAGTTGAGCTACTTACACAGGCTTTAACTTGCTAGAACACTTGGAAAATTCCCCACAGTCGTGTCAAGAGCACCAGTGTCACGGCATCAAATAGCTGGGTGAAACATTTCGACTGCTGTTAAGGCTGATCATCCCTAGAATTGGTGCCAACACTGACTGCACCTCGAAGTGCAACATTTGATAAGCACTGACCAGGACGGGTGGCGAAGTAAGGGGCAAGGGAGCAAGGAGCGTATTTGTTCTGAATGCACGACTCTCACTCAGGTGGTTGCGAAGCGCATAAGACTTTGCAGACAAGAAGGGCACGAAATCGCACCTTTTGGTTAGGCATACAGGGACTAAGAGGTCAAAGCGGAAATGGAAACCGAAATGCCTGCGTAGAACAGTCGCTTGATCTAACCACCTCCCCGCTTCAGTCACCATAGCATAGTCGAAATCGCAATCAAGAGCCGTTCATGAGCGTGGTCAGTCCACCCTTGCTGAGACAACAGAAGTAAGTTCGCGAGCGTCAGCGCGGGAAATAATTAACAAGAGCAAGTGGGTCCTATGCTAGGTTCAAATCAATGCCTCGGAGTGTGGGTTAGTGGATGTGAATTTAGTTCAATCACAGACCGTAGTGCTCAACGCCACTCACATCGCCCGCATTGCTTACTAAAATCCTAGTAGGTTATGCACTACAAAGTAGCTGCTGGTTTACTGAGCGCGAACACAGACGTCAATAATCAATCTCACTGAAACACAAGCTGATTGTTGAGTTTCCAAGCAATCGCATGCAGTTTCACGGTAATGGAGGAACAAGGGACATTGACTCATCATCTCCCACGACCGGTTGGTGCTCCACGCTAGGACCTGTAAGCCATTTTTCAGTCGCAAAGGATTCGATGCAAATCGCAGAGTCGCTCGTAAGTAAGAGGATTCAAAGTGGTGTTACGGGCAAACGATGCATCTGTGCCCACCTAGCGCAGATATTTCCGACAGCGCTGGATCGAAAACCAGTCTATCACTGCTCAATTATTGCTAAACTCTGTCAGTGCACACTTCGGTTCGATACCGCAATGGTTTTTAATTCAACGCACCTGTTCATTAATGGGTGGTTGGAATTCCTCTTAGTAGTTTTGGTCAGCTGCCACATATTGGCTTGGTTAATTGGAGGAGCTCAAGTCGACTAATCGTGAGATGAGTAGTAGGCCTGGCGCTAGTACCGAAACATTCGTCATCCAGGCTAATGGGCGAAGTCATCAAGGACACTAGGAAGGGCTGATGTGCCACCAGTTCTGTGCACCGTTCCATATCCATATCTCACTATATCGCCACCCATCCACTTCAGTAAAATTGGATGAGACCAAGGATTTGCTTTCAACTGGTGATGCGAATGACCTCTGGTTGCAAACATCGTACGATTGGAAAAGGTCGCGAGAACTCTCGATGAGCACGTGCGCACATGCATCAATGACTGACGTTCAGCACAAGTTAAACTTACAACCCAATTGCTCCACGATCTGCCCACCTTTTGGAAAGCGTTGATCTACCTCACCGAAGCCACAAGCAAACATTGTGTTTTCTGGCAACCGAAATGCAATTGGAGCTGATGCGCTGGAGGAAAGGGCGCTAGCTCTGTACTGCTCCAGACTGATTAAAGCTGTAGACCAAATAAAGCACGTGAGCCATTCCCTGTTTGCTGCAGTGGCATTTCGAAGGCACATTGTTCTCACTGATGAGAGGAGCATTATTTTGCTCACCTGTGTATAGTGACCACAAACATGTCTGCATGAGTTGTTGGCAAATTAGCATTATGTTACTAGCCGGAGGGAACACATTTTCTTGCACTTCCAGGCGAGCCTCGAGAGCTTGCGCGCGTTCAGGAAACCATCAGGCTATTTCAGCTGGCTCGCATTTTAGGATTATGGAATCGTAGTACAGAAAGATTACTGTTAGCGCGAAATTCATAATTTTCATGAAATGAATTTTCTCTTGTTTAACGTCTGCGATTCGCCAGCAAGTTGCTGTTGAGATCAGGTTGGGAAGGTTCAAGCCTTCCGCGAAGGTAACCCTGTGCAAATTTAAGATCTCATCGCCTTTAAGATGCACCAACTATGGAAAATTTCACAGTCATTTAATTGATGGGAACATTCAGACCAGTTTACAATGCAGATAAGTGCCGTTTTATCTCTTCCTTTAGAGTGTTCCCTCACAGTTGCAAACACTGCCACCCTTTATTTAATTTCTCACACATTTCTTATTTAATAAATCAGGTGGAGCAAAAGATTTGCTGTGGTTGATGATAAAATTGGCAGCTGGCTGCAAGCATCATATTATTCACAAAGGTTGGAAATGCTCAGTGAAACACGTGCACATACGCATCATCACTCCTCCAGTGTCAAGTGCAATTCAACAACACACGTGCTTGGAATGCAGGCGTTTTGATTAAACATGCTTCCAATTTTGCTGTAGGCGGTATTTCTTATCTCTATCACAAATACAGCGTAAATACCTTTGTCGCATTAGTTGCGTGATTCTGCCCAATACCGTCTTGCCGCAGAGAACGTGTTTTAATTTAGCGTCCATGCAAAAGACGTGCGAGCCTCAAAACCAACAAAACGCGAAACTTTACAATCCGCTTCTGCAGTAGATGTGAGTGTAAAATGTAAGCAGAGGTGAACCATAGCCAAGTGGAACTGCAAAGAACCTTGCTCATTTAAGGGCTCCATAGGCAGTAAGCGGAAACACTTGGAGGCCACTGGTAATGGTGCCGAAATGTGAGCCAAGTTTGGAACGTAAAGCAGGTAAAATGCGTTAGGTTCAGCGTGTCAATGGCAGAAAGGCTTACATGTGACACTCTCACCATTGGGCCATTAAAGAACAAGAATGCACAGACTCTTTGCTGCCAGTGGCAAAGAACGAAGTAAGTTCCTCTTGCCTTTTCCGGCAAGGCATTTGAGCATCAGTGAAGTTTCACAACACGATCAAAGAGAGTACGTGCACACGAAGCTCATCCCAAGTCTCGAATTCTCATCTTTTATCGAAGGGACTTAAAGATTCACATGTATGCCCTGCCTTCAAATAGCCTTGATATTAAGATCCATACTGCAAACGAAGGGAGCGCTACGCGTTTTACCATTGCAGATCGCCAAATACATGCTTAACTTCGAAATTACAAATGCTTGTGTTTTGACGACTTATTACCCATTAATCAAAAGCAATGTTTCGACACGTTTATTGTGGCAAAATTTGGCTTGAGTAATAAGTGATGCATCCTGTGCGAACGAGGCCCTGATAAACGCTAAAACAGCTCTTGAATGCCCTCTGCTTATTTATCCCAGCAATCAGGTCCCTGCACAATAATCGCTCTAATCCAGTACTTCAGCTGTGGAAGACGCTGGGTTTGCCTATGATGCGAAAACACAAGAAACCTTCGTCAAATTTCCCATCAAGATTCACACTTTAGCCTCTTCACTTAGGACGTGCAATTGGAATCGATGCAATGCGACATGCGAGAAAATTGCATAGATTGTCAAAATCCTTATAGGCGATTGCTCTTAAATCTGCTGTCTTGCAGGCACTGGTGGCAATAACCTCACCATCCCACTTACACTTAATAGCGAGAGAGGTTCAAGTTAGCGACTTGTCAAACCAATGCTTGCACAATCGTGAGTCACGAGGTCGGGCACACATATAAATATGTGTAGCAATTCTCACTTTCTCTGTACGGTCGTCTCAATGTCATCCACGAAAGGTGAGTTACAGAACAGTAAGAATCTGTGAATGCTGCGGCTTTCGTGCCTTTCAGGCATTGCACTGTGTGAAACATGTGTTCAGTTCTGTTAAGCCTCGTTATCCTCATATCGGCTGCAAGGTGTCAGCTACCTACAAACGTTGAGCGGGCGCACGCTCTCGAGGCTCACCTGGAAGTGCGAGAAAATGTGTTCCCTCCTGCTAGTAACATGCTATTTATGGTGAGCTTCACAATTGACTAATTTGCGTCATTGTCTTGCCCATTTGGTTTCTGCGTTCTTCCTCAACAATAGCGCAACAGTTTTTAATATTTCGAGTTACAATGCTGAAAGTGTTGATATTGCTATTGGGTGCTTTGTTTTGATTTGTCTAGCGATATTCGATGGAAATGGAGAATCTGGCAGCTTACTGGGCCTCCTTTTGCCGTTTTGAGCATCCTGACCCAGCACGCTATCCACTTCCGTGGAATCGGACAAAACCTTGCGCTCACCAGTGGCTTCAAGCCACATCTCACTGAAAGTGTTTGCCAATGGAAAAGTGAATCCAAGTTTTACAGGTTTGCCAACAACTCATGCAGACATGTTTGTGGTCACTATACACAGGTGAGCAAAATAATGTACTTGAGCAAACCAGATGTTTATCTGAGGGTCTATTCTTAACTGCGACTAACTCGCTGCAATGCTCAGATATGCTAACAAATCTTTGAAACCGACTGGTAATATTCTATTGAAGAGCATTACCACCACTATTCTAATTTGAACAGCTCGTTTGGGCAAACTCTGACCAGGTAGGCTGTGTCATGCGACAATGTGATGGCCTCAGACCTCAATGGAGCAACCCACAATTTCTGACTGTCTGCCAGTACAAGCCTGGGTAAGTCTGTTTAGCCTACGTTTACTCCTGAGCACCACTTTGCCGCTTTCCTGATCTTTGATGCTCCTCTAGGGGAAACTATGTTGGACAAAGGCCATATAGATTTGGGCAGAGTTGCAACAGATGTCCCAAGGGCTATGTGTGTCGTCGCAAACAGTGCGTGAGAAGAGATGAAGCTCACGATGTATATCCGACAGCCAAACTCGAAAATGCCGATGACAGATCTGTGCCAGCCTGTCGGCCAACCAGCTCTTATTCGGTTATTAGATACAGCTAAATCGGAGCCTTCCCTTAGTTTGAGCTTCATGTTGCTCCCCAGTGGTTAACAGAGCACAAATAAAGTTTGTCTCCCTGACTTCCTTTTGTTGGAATCAATCACTTGGTCCAATGCATGATCGGTCTATGCGAAGTTGTGGGCACATCCACTTGTTAGCAAGGCATCAGAAGACGTTTGAGTATGCATTAATTTATAGTTAAAGGCGGTGGCTGGAGAAATGCATCTGCTGCGCTCTTTTGCTGCTGTTGACAAAAGACGGTGTTCGCCTCATTCAAACACTCCATCAGGTGGACGTTGGACACAGCATTCTGGGTTTCTTCTCTTGGCACAGCGTTTGGTTCACTTCGTTTCCTTCAATGACCATTAAGGCGGCAATGCCTCCGATTCCAGCTTTGTTTCATAGCCTAACTGTCTTCGGTTAAAAGCATGTTCCTGCACAAATGTCAACAACGCTAGTTTGGCTGTGGAATGCGCTACCGAACATGCATTGGAATGTGAAACCTTGCAGAAGTCGGAGACGAAGTTAATGGTGACGCTTCTGAGACGACAGCTGATGTAAAAAGGCCCAATTTAACAATGCTGCCGACGAAAATTGCTCATGGCCCTATCGCCATATTAGCGCATTGGCTGCTATTGTCAAAACAAATAAAAGTGCTTGCTAGCTCCAAAGCTTATTCACACTTTTGAAATCGTATTAACATGGCGGCGTTGAAAGTGCACGCTCGCAATCCTTACATTTGGCAGACCTAATCATGGATTCTACTGCACAGTAAATGACAAAATAGCATGGGTCGACTTTTGCTGAGCCCCACCAATAAGTAGCACGTGGCTGAGTAAAATGAAAGCCTATGAGGATGTGATTTTGCATTGATCAGCATTAGACTGCGTTTCGTAGAAAATGCAAAACTAGCAATGCTGGCAAACTTTCTGCACTACGGTCCTGAATCTCGATGTGCGCACCCTTTTCAAATCGCCTGTTTGCTTGCTTAAGGCTGCGCTAATTCACAATGCTATTATATCCACCAGTACGTACAACGCTTTACAATTGCCCGGACGCTTCGATGGAGTGTCATCTACGAAGAGTTGCTGATCATTAAGTATCTGCGAAATTCCCTGTAACTTGTGTAGCTCAAGGACAATGCGACTTTGAGTACGCTCAGAGTCGCCCTCGAGGAAGGCTTGAGCCCCTTCATCCTGATCTCTGCTGTAACGCGTCGCCGATCCACAGGTGTTGCGCAAGAGCGAATTCTTGAGTCTCCTCTGGAAGTAGGACAAGCTGTTTTCTCTTGATGCTAATGTACAACCAACGATGATGCTCGCACGCGTTAAACTCGTGTCATCGGCCCAGCTGCTTGACGTTGCGGTCACTGAGTTTATCATTGTTATTTGGTTGTTTATTTTATAAGATACGATTGGACCACATAAGTAGGTGCATATAAGTGAGCAGGCTGGTGAAATCGCATTTGGCGACGAGGGAGAGGTTAATGCGTATGCGCACGTGTTTCAATGAGCAATTACGTCCCCTCGTGTCATATGATGCCTGCTACTGCAGGTCATTCTCATCACCAGTTGGCACAAACGCCTTGGTTTTGTGTGACTTTATTGGAGCAGGCGTGTGGAAAATGCAGGACGACAAAATGATCGATACATGAAGTAGGTGTATGGAAAATGCATTGCATTATTGGATGGTATTGGTGCAGGGCGATACAATGATCAATGCATGTAATTTAACACGTTTCCTCTACTAACACGAGTGACACGTATACCGCTTCAACACCGGGTTGGCCGATCATCTTTCAACGCGTCGAGTGGCCTCAATCGGGTTAACAAGGCCAGTGTATAGCAGTTGGCAAAATTACTGACGAGAGATTGGAGGTGGTTGTAGGGCCAGGAGATGGGGTAGCTGTGATCAATTGACGGAGAGCAGTGTCAGACAGTGGTCTTGACTGTGCCATCAAACTGCACTTGCTGGCAGGCGGCGTAATAATCTACTCATGTTAGAAATTAATTCTTGTTCCTCTCAAGATGCGCAATGTTGGAACCCAAAAGCTTTAACAATATGGCGAAATGTAGCTGGAGTCGCATGCGCTTGGATACTTAGTGAATCGCCCAGTGCACTTATTGTGACCAAACTACGTCGCCACAATGTTTTGTGGCCCGAGATTGACACTCAAGCTTGACACTTGGTAATCACCACTGTTTGTCTTTCGGATTCCCTCCTGTAGTATTCAAATGACTTCGTCATTTTGAGCTGCAGCAATCCTAGACATGGGCAATGCCATTGTTACTAAGCACACATTGAGGTATTCCAGCTGTGCGTGCGCCTCGTCCTGCCGATAATGCAGTATGATTTTACTATCACCTCTAGCCTACTGATTGGAAGCATTCTCTTCAGATCAAACGAAGTCATTTTGAGCACCTGCAATGAGAACAGCTTAAGGTGGTCTGGTTCATGCTTTCCTTCTCCACGTGTATAAACGACAGTTCGGTAGACGTGCTTCGTCTGTACCACTCGACAATGCCATTTCCAATGCCAGAGATTCGCACTTTCCATGTGGGGAGTGAAACCTGTTGATTATAAGCCCATTGCTCTACCACTTTTGAGAGAGCACTGGTGCAGTGCAAGAATGATTGAACAAACGCCAACTAACCTAATCTAGAATTTGCGAGGACTGCGGCGTGGTGATACGGCTGCATCACCTCGCATTGCGAAATCACTTAGCTCCTTTCATCAGTGAGAACAATGTGCCTTCGAAATGCCACTGCAGCAAACAGGGAATGGCTCACGTGCTTTATTTGGACTACAGCTTTAATCAGTCTGGAGCAGTACAGAGCTAGCGCCCTTTCCTCCAGCGCATCAGCTCCAATTGCATTTCGGTTGCCAGAAAACACAATGTTTGCTTGTGGCTTCGGTGAGGTAGATCAACGCTTTCCAAAAGGTGGGCAGATCGTGGAGCAATTGGGTTGTAAGTTTAACTTGTGCTGAACGTCAGTCATTGATGCATGTGCGCACGTGCTTCATCGAGAGTTCTCGCGACCTTTTCCAATCGTACGATGTTTGCAAGCAGAGGTCATTCGCATCACCAGCTGAAAGCAAATCCTTGGTCTCATCCGATTTTACTGAAGTGGATGGGTAGGCGATATAGTGAGATATGGATATGGATATGGAACGGTGCACAGAACTGGTGGCACATCAGCCCTTCCTAGTGTCCTTGATGACTTCGCCCATTAGCCTGGATGACGAATGTTTCGGTACTAGCGCCAGGCCTACTACTCATCTCACGATTAGTCGACTTGAGCTCCTCCAATTAACCAAGCCAATATGTGGCAGCTGACCAAAACTACTGAGAGGAATTCCAACCACCCATTAATGAATAGGTGCGTTGAATTAAAAACCATTGCGGCATCGAACCGAAGTGTGCACTGACAGAGTTTAGCAATAATTGAGCAGTGATAGACTGGTTTTCGATCCAGCGCTGTCGGAAATATCTGCGCTAGGTGGGCACAGATGCATCAGTTTGCCCTGTAACACCACTTTGAATCCTCTTACTTATTGAGCGACTCTGCGATTTGCATCGAATCCTTTGCGACTGAAAAATGGCTTACAGGTCCTAGCGTGGAGCACCAACCGGTCGTGGGAGATGATGAGTCAATGTCCCTTGTTCCTCCATTACCGTGAAACTGCATGCGATTGCTTGGAAACTCAACAATCAGCTTGTGTTTCAGTGAGATTGATTATTGACGTCTGTGTTCGCGCTCAGTAAACCAGCAGCTACTTTGTAGTGCATAACCTACTAGGATTTTAGTAAGTAATGCGGGCGATGTGAGTGGCGTTGAGGACTACGGTCTGTGATTGAACTAAATTCACATCCACTAACCCACACTCCGAGGCATTGATTTGAGCCTAGCATAGGACCCACTTGCTCTTGTTAATTATTTCCCGCGCTGACGCTCGCGAACTTTACTTCTGTTGTCTCAGCAAGGGTGGACTGACCACGCTCATGAACGGCTCTTG
Organism: Taenia multiceps; assembly: GCA_001923025.3. Lineage (NCBI taxonomy): Eukaryota > Metazoa > Platyhelminthes > Cestoda > Cyclophyllidea > Taeniidae > Taenia > Taenia multiceps. Next base: position 11,744,171 of record CM010313.2, read on the forward strand.
ATTGCGATTTCGACTATGCTATGGTGACTGAAGCGGGGAGGTGGTTAGATCAAGCGACTGTTCTACGCAGGCATTTCGGTTTCCATTTCCGCTTTGACCTCTTAGTCCCTGTACGCCTAACCAAAAGGTGCGATTTCGTGCCCTTCTTGTCTGCAAAGTCTTATGCGCTTCGCAACCACCTGAGTGAGAGTCGTGCAGTTCAGAACAAATACGCTCCTTGCTCCCTTGCCCCTTACTTCGCCACCCGTCCTGGTCAGTGCTTATCAAATGTTGCACTTCGAGGTGCAGTCAGTGTTGGCACCAATTCTAGGGATGATCAGCCTTAACAGCAGTCGAAATGTTTCACCCAGCTATTTGATGCCGTGACACTGGTGCTCTTGACATCGACTGTGGGGAATTTTCCAAGTGTTCTAGCAAGTTAAAGCCTGTGTAAGTAGCTCAACTTAATGAGCCTTATTTATGCTGTAGGCTGAAGGCAATTTGCCACCCCACGTACCGAAATCCGTCAAGCAGCATCTACTGGGTTCTTTAATAGGTACGAGCGGAGGCAGAGCACGCCCATGCTAGGCATGAGCAATCAGGTATGAGATGGAAACGGCCTTGACTCCGTTAATGATCGTAGCCGTGGCTGTCAAATGGATCGTTCAAAGTGTCCAACGAAAACGCGTTTCTAAGATTGCAGGTATTTCAGCATGCTAAGCTAAAGAACGGGAGAGAAAATAGTTGGTTTCATTAAGTAATTTAAGTAGGTTTGCATTTTCAGGTTAGAAATAACCGAATCGACAAATTTAATACAAAGAGAGGTTAGCAAGAAGGTTGTTGCGCTGACGTAATAATCGAAGGTTGAGAGCAGTGGAGGCTGTGCAATAGCTGACGACTGGAGCAAATGAGGTGATTTTTACTGAAATAAGCTGTGAGTGTGCGCAAGATTCTCTTCTGCATGCTGGAGTTACACGCAGACAAGAAGTGGTGAAAAATTGCAAGAGCGGATAAATAGATAGATAGATAGATAGATAGATAGATAGATAGATAGATAGATAGATAGATAGATAGATAGATAGATAGATAGATAGATAGATAGATAGATAGATAGATAGATAGATAGATAGATAGATAGATAGATAGATAGATAGACAGATAGATAGATGCGAGGCAATGCCACATTAGCAATTTATGCAATTGTTCTGATGACCTGATTTGCCCCCAATTTCTGCAAAATTAGCAATGCCGCATCATTGCAAGAAACTGAAAATCAAGCTGTCCAAGTTGGCCAATGTGTTGGATCAAGCTAATTTTGGAGAGTGTCGCATCTTTGGGATGGAAATGCGCAGACATTCCTTCAGCTTAGTTATCAAACCCATGTTTGCACAAATTGACCAGCAACTCTGCATCGCTTTGTGAATCAAAATGACTTCGATGTGACCACTGAGAAATCCATAAAAGTACATTTCTTCTTCTTCTTCTTCTTCTTCTTCAAACAATGGAAGACAACTCCTCACAAAGCCGGCGTTTACGGATGGGTGTCACAAGTGTTGCAAGATGAAGTGCCATTGAGTGGATTGAATATGGTTAATGCAGTATTGCTTTGAGGGCAATTCGATTGAAAATTGTGCAATGCCAAGGGGTGCACACTCCTTAGCATGGCAATTGAGTCATACTTCTTGTCAAGCTGTCAGCGAAAACAACATCTCATACTATTGTGTAGTGCGTGACATACTCTTCTGCGTTGTTGGTAATCTGAGGAAATTTCGTTGGATGCCTTAACTTTTGCGAGCATCGAACTCTGTGCAGCAAGCCAAACCGAATGCGCTGAAAGTGTTGGGCATTCTTTCCAACGCAAAGGGGTGATGAAAGGCAGCTGTTGCAACGAGTGTCTCGTCAAATTGCAACATGGCAATGCCAGTAAGCGCCTTCATAAAACGTGCATTCAATCTGAATCCGTGGCTTTCGTGTGGATTTAACAAAGCAACATTTAACTCTTCGCAGCATAAGGTTGCCCGCAGTTGATAGCATTTCTCCCCAGGCTGCAGTCGCAGTGAAGGCAATGCTGACTCGGATCAAAACAAAGGCCCATTCAAGATTAACTTGAGATTCAAATGGGCCAACCGAAGACTCTCCAAATGGATAGACCCCAACGACACATTTGAATGAATCCGAGTTGCGTTAGATGCATGGAAGGAGCGTCGCCACCCTCGTGGATGACGGAAGCAGCAATGCAAGTGTAATTGTTGACGCAGCAAAATAGGCTCACATTGTCTAACATGTTTGGTTGCTTAGACTACTGCGCTATCTGCTGTGCTAGTCAGCTGCCAGTTAGCACGGCTGAGGAGCCATTGTGCGTTCTATGCTCACCTACCACGTCTTCCCAAATTATCAAACACGAAGCGCCTGCGCAAGTTTGTCAATTCTTGTGCCTTCAACATAGAATATGTGCGGTAACTTGTGCAACTCAAACAGCCTTTATTGCAAAACGTACAACGTTCAGGACGAATTTTGTGTTGTGTTACTTGCTCGCTTTGCTCTGACATTCTTAAGTCATGCCAAGTGCATGAAAGTGATCGGACAGGACAATATGGAGAATGATTTCTTCCACTTCAACCACTCATAGCCACTGCATTTACAATGAAATGGTCTACATCCCCAAAATACTGCTTTATTCTACTCTACACAACACCTGCTAACATCATATGCATTCCCCAACTTACGATTGCAGTCCTAAATTTCTGACAAATCACCCAAACCACTAAATCACTCTCAATTCAGCACAAGGCTTTATATCTGCCGCGCTGTTATTCGCATGCAGAATGCGTCCAGATTCGAATTGCATCACAAAGTGCAAGCATTGATCAAAGCTCACTTCCAAACATAGTGTGTGTGTCACCACTCATTTCCTTTCAGCATTTTGCACATAGGCAACAGTCGCGATCAAACCTGTTTTCCTCGAATGCCAGCCAAATATGTCATATTCGGCCATGCACTTTCGCGAAACCTTCCCGACGAATGTGCTCCGAGTAGATTCCTTATCCTTTACCCCCTCACCTTGAATGTGTTACGAAGAGCTGCATTCACAGTTCCGTTGCATTTAGTTGACCAATGAGGAACATGATAAGCTTACGACAGTGTGTGCATTGGGGTGCCAGACGAGGAATTCCTCGCCAAGCACAAGCCTAATCTCCGTTCATTGTTAGCGCTGCCTGCAGCTTGGGAAGCACCGGTAGAACGAGACGACGTAAAGTGCGTGAGCAAACAAGTGACAAGCAGGAGTGCTGGGCTATGAAGAGAATGCAGCTTGATGCGGCATCAGTTTTTGGTGCATTGATTCACTGAGGAGCGATGGTTTGCAACTTGCACACCAAATTTAGGTTTAATAAATGGTTAGTCTCCTCCACATCGCGAAGTGGGAATGAAGTCTTCAAGACGACTCCACCTGCACGCAAAATGCTCAGCACATGATTCTCTAACATGTAAAGAACGGAAGTAACTGCATGAAATGCCATTTTGTAGGACATTTACTGCTATGACACTTGAGTGAATTGACTGCACTTTTCGAGAATTTGCGATTGCTTTCTTCTTTCACCATATCGCTACTCGATCAGAGCCCTGCCTCTCTCTCTTCCCATTCACATTCAAAAGGTTTTTAGTTGTTCCACAACCCGTGTCGGCAGTCCCTCCCATTTCTTCTGACCGTAACGTTGGCAACGAACGACCACGAGGTGTGAAGGAAATGAGTGGCTGCTGCGATCTGGTAAACGTCACATCACTTATTTCTATGGAGTTATCAGCTATCGCGTAATCATTTGTCCGAACTGCCTCTTGACGGATTCTGCTTTGACAAGGCAAACGTCATCGATGTTAGAAGCTCGTTCATTGAGAGTGGAAAGGGCACCCACGTTTCATCAACACGAGCAAGGTGCTTGTCACCACGCAGGCTACACGATAAGCGTGGTGTAAAAGGAGTCGACAGAGATATCGAACCAGAAGCAACTTAAAAATGTTAGGAGGGGAGGAAGTCTAGGCATCGCAGTTCAATTATCCAAGGCATAAATGTTGACTAAGTTTGTGAGAGAAAATGTGCTGGGTCGGCTATAGTGAGCACCGAGAATGCAATCAAGGGAATGGAAGGAGGAGGTGGGAGAGGAGGAGGAGGAGGAGGAGGCGCGTAGGTTGAAGGAAACCGAGATGCCTCAACCGAGGTTTCTTACCTTACTTACCTAGCCCGAACCGAATGACTCGCATTGTCGTCAGAACAAAGGATGCCGTGCAGTTGCAATTCAGTCAGTTACAAGGACTTAAGACTAAACCAAATGATGTCTTCCAGTTCACGGCTTCAAAATCTCAGTTAAACAGGATCTGCTTTGGGCGGAACAAATAGACAAACCACCGTAAGGCATTCACCCGCCCCTAACAATGCAGCTCATGTCAATCGTCTCGCCATGCTCGGAAAGTGGCTAGCCCTACACTTGCACCTTCCTTTGTCAATGTTCAACCACTGCCTGCACGCGATTCTCCAGTGCGTAGCATCAGAAAGTATCAGAAGCCCAATGATCCTCAAATGACTCCCACTTGACCGGTTGCATTGAGTTCAGGAGGTGGGAACAAGGAGGTTTCATTATCCACTCCCTCATAGACTTCGCTAGCGCATTTCATAACAGGTTAAAGACTTGCTTTTGCTTGCACTAATCAAATGAACTCAGGCCCAGAACAGATCTTCATGGTGAGTTTTGTCCTCTGGCAGAATTTGCACTGTGGAGAACGCCGTCCAATCCTAAATCCTGAACTTATTTATGTAATCTAAGTTAGTGGTCAATGATAACTATGCTGCACTCGCCAAAGCTCCTGATTTCCAGCTGAATTTACTGCTTCTGCCTCACTGCAGCGGTCTTTCCAACTACAACAAAGTTATGCTGTTTCCCTTACCTGATCAATTGCTCCATTTATTTCCTCACGCAAAACTAATTTAGTCATTGGCGAAATTCGTGTCTTTGAATATCCTTATCACAATATTTCCTTTCATGCACAATTCACTCCTGCATTAGCAGTGTTTCATTCAGTCCAGAGCAAGCGAATCCACTTATCTGGCGTGATCTATGATTAGTGGATGGATAAGTGAAGAGCAGTGGAGAAGTCACAGAGGCAGAGGCCATATGGCACCACCGAATTCGGCCCGAAAGTAAGGTCGAATTGAAGCGACGTCGGTGTTGATTTGGCCGCTGTGCTCACTAGCATTATGAGCGGGAGGAACTAGCCTTGGTGAGAGCAAATTTAAAGAGTTGGGTGATGTAGAGGATTCGATGGAAGATGTTCTAGAATTCGTCTGTAAGCTGTTTGGGTGATGACTGCCACGGTCAGTGTGTTCACAACGAAGTTACACGAACCTCAGATACAAGGTGTGACAGGCGTTGGAAGTGCCTTCCACGCAGGGTGTGCACGCTCACGCCCACCATGCTCCGGTGCTGGTGCGTGCCATTCGTCACCAGCAGTGGCTGTCAATGTGTTTTGAAAAGCCCCAGTCTTACAGCAAATATCGAGCACTCAGAGGACGACTGTGCAGGAGCGCGAACTGGTGCTTTAGAAGATCAAAAACGCCTCAAGGCAATCGTACGAAAATCTGTTGAGATGTCTTCGATCAGGTCCGAGTGACCCTCCTCCCCATGTGCGCAGTCTTCCATTTCTTCAGGCAAGTCAATTGCCTAGCGCATTCAACAAATACTGAAATTCACCCGCACCACTGGCCCATTCAAGCTTGGCATATGCACCAGAGGTTGAGGAAAGGTCGCAATTCAATTAACGAGAAGTTTAGTTATAAAATGCGCTTGCACATAAGTGGTGTGGCGTCTGTCGAAATGCAATTGTAGCCACCATCATTTGTGGGCGACATCTTCCTTTGGTCCTCAGCCCATCACTTTGCTCCAAAGCGTGCGCAGACTGCAGAAGTGAGGTGCGTACGCTTACAAAGGCCGCATGCAGATCACTGCATCACCAGTTTCGCGGTGTTCCGACTTACTGTCGCGGTTCATTTCTCAGTCGATACGCCTGTCTAAATGTGGAGCATGTCGCACGCCCTTGTTGAATACACCTTGCGAGGCCAATAAGCACTTAATATGAACGCATGCTTTGCAGCCACCTATTAAGTGCTGATCAACTGACTACAGACATGAAGGTGGGGTGACTGACTCCAATTTCCTTTTTCATATCCCAATCAAGCATTAGATGGTTAGACAACTTAGAGAAGGCAGAGGGCATTGAAACCTTCTTCCTCCCGACTTTTGACGTGGCACAGGGGCGTAGTTCGCAACTTGTCCATGTAACATTGAGAAGAAGGAGGTTCGGCTTTTGTCTTCACTTATGTGGCTACATTGTAGGTAAGCATCGAGAAAGCAAAGAAATGTGACTGCTTCCCTTTCCAATCAAACACTGCTACATATCGCGTTGCTTGGGTAGACAAGTAGGTTAATGGCGTGTGCTCACCAACTTAAATAGGTCCCCACTCAAGCGGTTGCATTTTACGGCTCCACATGGACTGCAAACAGGTTAGTCTGCTTTGTTTCTTCGTCAGTGTGGTCATCGCGTGTGCAACTAAGGATGAAGAAATTGACGTCGAGTTGTCTCCAGTCGGCACCTCAACAGGTAACGCCAAATCACGCGCTTGCCTTCTCCTTTGCATAAATGCATCATGACAAGTTTTTCTTCCTTCGCAAAGACAAGTGTCCAGAAGTGGCCGACATAAGCAAGGGAATGCCGCAAATCGTGAATCACTTGGTGAGGAAAGTGTGCACAAGCATGGTCTTCACACTGAATAGCCTGGGACGGAAAGCGAGGGGGGATTGTGGTAAGACATCATTGCAATCTCAGTGCAACGCCTCAATGGACTCCTCCACCAAATTTGAGTGCTCTGTCATGGCACGTCATGTGAACTTCGACTGTGCGAGTCACGCAGGTCCACTGTCTGCGTAAGTGTCCCACTTCTCCTTCCCCTTAGCCATGCCATGCTTGGCATGGGAGGCAAGCATTTACATAAGATGCTCATTTCTACTGCCACATCTTCAACCGTAGAGCGGAAGCAAAACTGGTCAATGACCACTTCATAAACCAAGTGGACATGGGCATCGTGGTGGAGCAGCAGGAGGAGGCAATCATTCGTGTCACTGATGTGGCGTCATTGGAAGCTGATATGGGTGCGATGAGGGGTATACCTGGGCTCAGTGAAGCCGCTTTGCATAAAGCCATATTTACTGGTCTGAAGGCGGCTGCTGGAAGATTGTCGTGCAGCTTGACATGATGCATGTAAAAGTGAGCATGAAGCAATAAAGAGTGGGGAATGGATAAGGGCTCTGTCTTCCACCTCCTCCACACCATTTGGGGGTACTTGGCATGGGTAATTGAAATTCGCTTCAGACTGGTCATTGAGTCGACACTGACCACTTCCTTTTAGTACACTGTGGGGCTTTATTTCAAGAACACCTGAGGCACAGGTGTCTGTAGATTTGCGTTCATTGCTTGTTCAATGTGGCAAATGGTGGCCTCCGTCCTCCACCGACAGAAGCACCCCACTTCCCATCAGAGGCAGCAGTGCATGCTTACTGTACATGTGCCGGTGTGAAGATGCAATTGCCTCCTCAGTGGCAACAAGTCACCTACAGCTGACTCTCTCGCACAACTTTAACCTTTGTGGGTCATTTTGAGGATGTGCGCTGACTGACGCTCACTGGTCAACTTACTGCGTGCATTTGCAATCCACAAGTCAGTGCAACAGAACCCCTCCAGAACACGCCGTAGAGGAACTGTGAGCGCCGATCTCACAGTAGACCAAGCCAAGCAGCTAACACTTCTCACAATGTCCGAAACTCAGTTGATGTGAATGGGAAGAGATTTTAAACGCACCCAAATCATGCAAACAAATATTTTCGAAAACAGGACACGGATTTATCCCTTTCGAATGATGCCTCCATCTCACATTACTTTGCACATGCTTATTTACTTAGCCTTTTGCATTTTTGTGTGCCTAGCATTTTCTGCCTCATCGACAAGAAACCACCAAGGAAGCCCAAGTTACTGCCACCTCATGATCTAACCTCTCTTTCTTTTTTGACAACCATTACTCAAAACATGGACCTGAAAGACCCGTGGAGGAAAATACGCTTATTTCTTCATTCTTCGAATGACTAAGCAGCATTGATGGCTTGTATGATTAAATGGTTGGGCCCGGAGATCTTAGGCCAACACGTCAGTGCACTATTTCTGTCCCCAATATAAACTACTATTGTGACGGGGGTATTTAAGCAAAAATTATCCTTCTAAGCAAATAAACGGCTCCATTGGCCTCTACCTTTCATTTCACTAACCCCACAGACTGCAACAACCCACCGCACCAACTTCCATTATCAATATTTTCACCAATACCAAAGGCAGTACTGTTCGTGCATTATTTGCCCCAACCCTTCTCCCTTCCGTTCACCACTGCTATCTTACGGCACTTGGCGCCTCCCTTCTGATTGCCTTCTACGCACTCAGACCCCTTGGCTTCGGTCTGACAAGTACATGAGAAATTACCATCACAACGCAGTGACGAGTCAACTCTTCACCATTCTAGGCCTCGCATCGCATTCACAACTCAATAGGTTGTGCAAAGTCTATGTCAGTCTCACAAACGCTCGACACACCAATGCACTGTTTTATTCCGCCATAAACGGCTCATGAGTGTCTTAAGCAAATGCAATAGTCCTACACCAATGCACGATGCTTTCGACACGTCCATCACAGCTCGCATGGGTCATGCAATGTCCCAGCATCCAGGCTCCCTATCTACCAAGCGCCTAAATATACACGTGATAACAGTGCGACAAAGTCAAATTGTTTGCACAAAATGTGCGAACCCAGCAACCTCACAAGAACTGATCCCGTAATTCAACAACAAATGGACAGACTTCCAAGTGCTGCAATTCATCCCACATTTTCGGGAAATTCGTCTTCCTTGTTCTTATTAGACATGGAATTGCTGGGTAGAGAATGTGCAAATGATATTATGAGAGCAATTAATCCTCATTTCTTAGATTTACTGGTTAAAATACAAGCTGTCAACTTGATAAGCATACAATTGACATGCAGGGAAGCAGGAGAGGAAGCAGTTGCTTAAGAGAACTGAGCCTTTGGACAGCTTGAATGGAACCTGCTGCTGCATGAATCAGAAATTCCTACCGTACACGTGGTTCTAGTGGAAAAACCGCTCTAGTTCTTACTCTATCATCTTGTTCGAGATAGACTCGCAACTATCGACAAGCACTGCAATGTCCGGATGAACGAAAGCATTTTGCACAAGTGCATCGATGCTTCATTACGACGATCAGAATATTTGTCATGTGCATACCGCACACCGAGTGTGGGTATCGGAATCCAATTGGAAATGAGCAAGGCTGTTAATAATGAAGAGACTAGCGAAAGAAGTTAAAAGGCAAGCGAACTGATTATCGTGACCTTGGGAGCATATGAATGCAAATGTGTAGATCGGCTCTTGATCTATGTTGAGGGTTAACCAGCTAAATTAATCCCTGAATATCGCATTCAGCAGATTCACGGATAGTTTCAAGCAATGATTTCGCACATGGCGATTTTAGTGGTCGCAGTACAGGGAGAAGGATCAGTGCAAAACGTTCCCTTGTTCCAAATGTATTTACACAGCTTTGCCTAATGCATGAGCATAAAAGGTACAGTGGCTTGCGAATTTCCTCGATGTTTATTCTACAACGCAAAATACGTAAACATATAAGGACCTGTCAGCGTAGTGGTTTAGAATTCATAAATAATGCATTCCAATTATGACTTTTCCCAAATTTACCACGGTCTTACCACATAGCGACTTCCAATTTGTTAGACTCCGCGTTCTTTAAGCAAATGAAAATGCCTTTTTCATTAACTTACTTAATGCGCCCTGCACAGTGCAGGCCGTAAAACAAGTGCAAGCAGAGAACACATTGAGGAACCAAACAACAGCGGTGGGCAGTTTGGTAGAAAAGTGGCGGGAAAACAAAAATGATTCATTAAGACCGCAAATAAGGGTGTGGGTACGCACACCACTGAACGTCGAATTGATGCATATTGACTGATGGAAACATAAAGATGAAATGTTTGTAGCTGGCGGCGAACATGTAAGCAGGTCATAGCAATAATTGTAGACTGATGTGTTCTCAAACGGGCAGCAACACCTAGCAACGATATTTGCTGCGGCCAATGCATGAGCAACAATCTGTATTTTATTTGGCTCTGTTACTCCGGGTAATGTTGCTATCAAGAGCTTGAAATTCCATTCTGGCAGCTGACAGAATAGCTGAAGTTCACGTTTTGATTCACATGGCGACGAGTCTGTTCTTCTTGGCTAACGGCTGTTCTAGTCACTGGCCGGCCTTGGTCTAAAAGCAAGCATTGGTGCCGCCGAGTAAATGCAATGCAATGCTGCTTATTTTAGCATTCAGCGCTTTATTTAAATCTTCATTTCTACAATGCGCACAATGTCTTATCCTGTTTAGTAAATATCCTCGAGCAGCTGGGGGCTAAATTTGTATGTGGGTGAGCAGGAAATGCATGCATGCATAAATGTGTAAAGCAGCCAGCCAGATGAGTTTCGGACATTGTGAGAAGTGTTAGCTGCTTGGCTTGGTCTACTGTGAGATCGGCGCTCACAGTTCCTCTACGGCGTGTTCTGGAGGGGTTCTGTTGCACTGACTTGTGGATTGCAAATGCACGCAGTAAGTTGACCAGTGAGCGTCAGTCAGCGCACATCCTCAAAATGACCCACAAAGGTTAAAGTTGTGCGAGAGAGTCAGCTGTAGGTGACTTGTTGCCACTGAGGAGGCAATTGCATCTTCACACCGGCACATGTACAGTAAGCATGCACTGCTGCCTCTGATGGGAAGTGGGGTGCTTCTGTCGGTGGAGGACGGAGGCCACCATTTGCCACATTGAACAAGCAATGAACGCAAATCTACAGACACCTGTGCCTCAGGTGTTCTTGAAATAAAGCCCCACAGTGTACTAAAAGGAAGTGGTCAGTGTCGACTCAATGACCAGTCTGAAGCGAATTTCAATTACCCATGCCAAGTACCCCCAAATGGTGTGGAGGAGGTGGAAGACAGAGCCCTTATCCATTCCCCACTCTTTATTGCTTCATGCTCACTTTTACATGCATCATGTCAAGCTGCACGACAATCTTCCAGCAGCCGCCTTCAGACCAGTAAATATGGCTTTATGCAAAGCGGCTTCACTGAGCCCAGGTATACCCCTCATCGCACCCATATCAGCTTCCAATGACGCCACATCAGTGACACGAATGATTGCCTCCTCCTGCTGCTCCACCACGATGCCCATGTCCACTTGGTTTATGAAGTGGTCATTGACCAGTTTTGCTTCCGCTCTACGGTTGAAGATGTGGCAGTAGAAATGAGCATCTTATGTAAATGCTTGCCTCCCATGCCAAGCATGGCATGGCTAAGGGGAAGGAGAAGTGGGACACTTACGCAGACAGTGGACCTGCGTGACTCGCACAGTCGAAGTTCACATGACGTGCCATGACAGAGCACTCAAATTTGGTGGAGGAGTCCATTGAGGCGTTGCACTGAGATTGCAATGATGTCTTACCACAATCCCCCCTCGCTTTCCGTCCCAGGCTATTCAGTGTGAAGACCATGCTTGTGCACACTTTCCTCACCAAGTGATTCACGATTTGCGGCATTCCCTTGCTTATGTCGGCCACTTCTGGACACTTGTCTTTGCGAAGGAAGAAAAACTTGTCATGATGCATTTAGGCAAAGGAGAAGGCAAGCGCGTGATTTGGCGTTACCTGTTGAGGTGCCGACTGGAGACAACTCGACGTCAATTTCTTCATCCTTAGTTGCACACGCGATGACCACACTGACGAAGAAACAAAGCAGACTAACCTGTTTGCAGTCCATGTGGAGCCGTAAAATGCAACTGCTTGAGTGGGGACCTATTTAAGTTGGTGAGCACACGCCATTAACCTACTTGTCTACCCAAGCAACGCGATATGTAGCAGTGTTTGATTGGAAAGGGAAGCAGTCACATTTCTTTGCTTTCTCGATGCTTACCTACAATGTAGCCACATAAGTGAAGACAAAAGCCGAACCTCCTTCTTCTCAATGTTACATGGACAAGTTGCGAACTACGCCCCTGTGCCACGTCAAAAGTCGGGAGGAAGAAGGTTTCAATGCCCTCTGCCTTCTCTAAGTTGTCTAACCATCTAATGCTTGATTGGGATATGAAAAAGGAAATTGGAGTCAGTCACCCCACCTTCATGTCTGTAGTCAGTTGATCAGCACTTAATAGGTGGCTGCAAAGCATGCGTTCATATTAAGTGCTTATTGGCCTCGCAAGGTGTATTCAACAAGGGCGTGCGACATGCTCCACATTTAGACAGGCGTATCGACTGAGAAATGAACTGCGACAGTAAGTCGGAACACCGCGAAACTGGTGATGCAGTGATCTGCATGCGGCCTTTGTAAGCGTAGGCACCTCACTTCTGCAGTCTGCGCACGCTTTGGAGCAAAGTGATGGGCTGAGGACCAAAGGAAGATGTCGCCCACAAATGATGGTGGCTACAATTGCATTTCGACAGACGCCACACCACTTATGTGCAAGCGCATTTTATAACTAAACTTCTCGTTAATTGAATTGCGACCTTTCCTCAACCTCTGGTGCATATGCCAAGCTTGAATGGGCCAGTGGTGCGGGTGAATTTCAGTATTTGTTGAATGCGCTAGGCAATTGACTTGCCTGAAGAAATGGAAGACTGCGCACATGGGGAGGAGGGTCACTCGGACCTGATCGAAGACATCTCAACAGATTTTCGTACGATTGCCTTGAGGCGTTTTTGATCTTCTAAAGCACCAGTTCGCGCTCCTGCACAGTCGTCCTCTGAGTGCTCGATATTTGCTGTAAGACTGGGGCTTTTCAAAACACATTGACAGCCACTGCTGGTGACGAATGGCACGCACCAGCACCGGAGCATGGTGGGCGTGAGCGTGCACACCCTGCGTGGAAGGCACTTCCAACGCCTGTCACACCTTGTATCTGAGGTTCGTGTAACTTCGTTGTGAACACACTGACCGTGGCAGTCATCACCCAAACAGCTTACAGACGAATTCTAGAACATCTTCCATCGAATCCTCTACATCACCCAACTCTTTAAATTTGCTCTCACCAAGGCTAGTTCCTCCCGCTCATAATGCTAGTGAGCACAGCGGCCAAATCAACACCGACGTCGCTTCAATTCGAACTTACTTTCGGGCCGAATTCGGTGGTGCCATATGGCCTCTGCCTCTGTGACTTCTCCACTGCTCTTCACTTATCCATCCACTAATCATAGATCACGCCAGATAAGTGGATTCGCTTGCTCTGGAAGAAAATATTACGACGAGGATATTCAATGTGACGTAATTCACCATGACATGGCATTCATACTTTAAGCACAACATCTCTATTCTTGTGCTTTTGAACGCACAGTTATAATTAAATTGACACCCTTTTTTATCTTATCGCTAGAATTAAATGAAATTCGCTGGGAGGAGCAATCTCTGCTTGTTTCAATTTGGTGGTGGAGAGGTTAAACTCCATTGACGTGCTTGAAATACTGACTGATGAGCTGCGAATGCAAAAGTTCTGAATGGAAAGGCGGTTATATCTGTTCCTCTTACTTTTTCTTTCTGCCTTTTTGTCTCATACTACCATTTGCAATTTAGAATCAAGCAATCGAATTCTGTCGACATGTCAATCCTTAACTCTTCTCTATGTTGCGCCTGAAAGCGTGCAAGTGCTGCCACATTGGAAGCGTTAAAATTTAAATCGGTTTCTTCTAATTGATTACATCTTTGAAAGGAACGCCGTTTTAGCAAATTACTGTTGGTTTAGATTTCAGTCGATTTCCCTCAAACTTCAAACATAGGTATATTTCCGATGCATTATTTTGTTTTTACCAGAGGTGCACAGTAGTTGAAAATACAAGATATGATGCTTTAAGTTTGCATAATTTTATAGCTGTATTTAGGTTACTTAGGCATTGCATTATCGTTGCGTATAATTTAGATGGCCTTCGGTTCTTAGATGAGGCATGGTGACGCAGCTATTGTGCGAAGTTGTGCAAAATCGTAATTAATTATCTCGGTGCGCTTTACGCAGCATTGCTTCAATGTGTATTTAGGACATGTTAGGTCTTCGGAGATGGCTTATGTATCAAGATTATGCAATGTTCTATTTGAATAAATCCATTGAGGAGGATAGCGAATCGACTTGGCAAAGCTCGAGGCTGAGCACTCGTCATTGATACCATGCCACCATTCCTTGCAACACGTTCACTCGCCTCGTCGTCTAACTCTAAACAACTTTTTAACTTCTAAGTACAGTTTTCAGTGCATTTGTGAGTGCAATTTCAACGGCTTTATTCTGCACAATATTAGTGCAATTGCATTTGCTTTTCTCGACGCGGCACCACTAACATTACCACCAAAAGACTGCTTCCTCCGCAGTAGCCAAGCCAATTCATGAGCATCCACTCTTTTCGATGCCATTCGATGCACAGATATGCGTTGCCACCCAATCCAAGTGCATGATGCGGAACAGATGAGCAGTGAAGTGGATGGAATGAAGTAGTGTGGATAAGTGAAATAACGTCAAGTGAGCCAGCAACCTCGAGCATTCCACGAACGTCATCTCTTTGTGTACTAATCCTTAACTACGTAGCCCAACCTCAATGGTGTGGCGGAATTTGTGGTATTGTTTAATGGCGTCAATCCCCTTCACTTCTCATACTTCGTCGTTTCACGCCACGTCTGTTCTTTACTACCACTCGCATGTGCACCAATCCACCTTGCCATCGACGCGAAGTAATAGTATGATGCTGCAAATGCAACCCAATGGTAACCAAATCTAGAGCGCAAGAATGGAGTAGACCAAATTTCTGTCAGAGAATGGATTAAGGTAGCACAAGCCAATTTTGATCTCTTCCAGTGAATAGACACACAAACGACAAGCAGGTTGATGGACCAAAATTAACTTACTAATGCAACCTAAGTAGCGGTTTTGTTGATGAGCACAATCAAATTTCAAGGGAAACCCTCGCTCTCCCAATGAATGTGAGGCAGTTTACTTTTAGTCAAATTCGGACACTTGCTTTGGTTTGCACTTTGTCCACGTTCATCCAACATTTAAACCCACGACATAATCAAATGGACTATTTTAATCTCACAGATTAGTGGCGAACAGCTTTTGAGAATTTGTGGAAAGTGCTATTGAAGCGGGGAGAAATTCATTACTTTAGCACAATTTGCCGAAGTATGTATTGAAACACATTCCTCAGAATGCAAAGTCGCTTTAAATTCTACGCTGATGGTTTTCAATGTTTACCCACCAAGGATCCACTCACCGCTGTCTGGAATCCAGCTAAGGCAGGGTAGACTTTGCGAGTAATTCGTCTCCTGTTAACGCATCCGTGGTCCCTTTCAACTCTTAGACATGTGCTTATAAGCATTCTTATGCGCGAATCATAGCAATTTCAAACTGACGGATTCACTGCTTGGATTTATTTTTATACCCCATGGATGTGTCACGTTTTTTTGAATGCAGCATTTGAAATATTGTGAATAAGATAGTCCTAACATGCCTGTTGACAACTTACTTTCTAGCTGTCACCGTTGGCAACCCACTTGGCACTTTCTGAAGGGTTTGGCGATCCCTAGGTAATGTGCGTTGAAAGGTCACATTCCAACCGGTTTTTGGAATTCCTCGCTGATTAGTGTAGCACTATCGACAAAGGACAAAATATGTAAAACCTCGGTGGTATTGAACTCGCAATCGCACTGTACAGTGTGCTCAAGGAATGAGCTTGCTCTCATCCATTTTCACTCTGCATCAAGCCAGGGTGGAATTGTTAATTTAATTATGCTGAGTCCTTTGTGATTTTCTTCAACTGCCTTCCTCCAATATTTTGCATGACAGTAGGGGCTCGCATGCCTGTCCTTTGATATTATCACTACTTCTTATAGGTCCCTCCCCATCTACTCACTCACATTTTGTCAGCTCGACGAAGTGGAGAAGTGAGGCCGCGGTAGCAGTGAAAGGCAGTAGAGGTGCATTGCAGCTAGTATTTGAAGGATAGTGCTGTGATGGATTTCACATCAAGCCCAGAAGACCGGACCATTGTCACGAGGTACTTTTGGGGTTGATTGACCTGGTCCTGACTCCGACTCTTGTTATAAGTCAGTTTGCCTTCATTTTCTCTCCCCCTTTTTTTCTCTCTCCTCTGCCGAAAGTCGATGACGATTTTGTTGCTCAGGCCAGCAGCGTTCTTGCATTTGAGTAATCGTTTTCTGCATCTTTATGCTAAGCAGAAGCGATTGGGATTATTTAGCTACAACTCTTCACTCTTGACGGTCAGTTCCTCAGTAGAAGTCTAAAGGAATTCAGCAGACACTTATCACAGGGGGGAATATTTGTCGTACGCTGTGTCTACATTATGAGAATTGCTAATGGTTGAGTGATATGCAACGGTTTCCCTGTCATCGTTAGTTTGCACGTTGGGCGCTTAGACAAGCAGCTACGTCTGTACTTGGTTAGCAGTGCCTGAGGCTATCGGAGACTCGAATGTGAAAGGCTTCATCAATCTCGACGCTGCCATCCATCACATCCACAACCTCATCCTCTTAAAGTTCGACAAATCGTGGGGTGTCAGGCTCGTAAATTTCGTCAAAATATGTTGTCGCTTTTATCTTTTCGAGTTGTAACGATTAGATCTTAAGGTAGACAACACCAAACTACCTCCATATTGTTGCTTCGATGCTCCGATTTTTTTCGCCGCATGCTCAGACTTTTGTAAGACGTTAGTTGTTTGGCATAAAAATGTCGAAATGGAAAGCACATTGACATTAACCAAGATTTTTGCCTTAGGTGGCAGCACCTTGCTGTTATGCAGCATTCGTCCCTTTGTGAGCGTCGTCCTACACTATAGACTGATGTTTTGAAATTGGTTGCCGGTAAAACCGTGATGTTGTCGTAAATGTTTTAGTAAGGCACCACGGCTTGTATGGTTCTGCTTCTAGGTATTGATGGGATTTCATTCATTGGTGGTTTTCTGTCTCGAGCGCGTTGGATGGTTTCTAAGCCTTTACTTGTGTTAGCACCTTTGAGCTTCTCATTAGCCTAGTTGTCCGAAATGCTTGCCAATATTTGTGATCATTCATCCGACGTTTTATGACCATCTTATTTCATTATGTCACTTTACCGGAGAAATGACGGAAATTATGCATTAGGTGGTATCCAAGCTGGGGACTCAATCTCAGTGACCGGTGCTCTGCTGCAGTCTGAGATCAGCCTTGGTTGTTTACGACGCTGTAGCTCCTACGAAAGCAGTCGAGCAGACATCTCAGCCAGTGGCCCGTTTTTAGACTGATGTTGGTGGGACGCCTTTGGAAGAGATGGTGTGGGTGTGGATTCAAAAAGCCGATGGTGTTCAAGCGATTTTCGCAATCCTCTAGCTTTGAAAAGGCCGATGGAAGGGCCAGAAAAAAGTCGTTTGATTAGTGATGCAACACGCTTTTATGCATTCAATCCGCAAGACTTCGGGCTGAAGATGCCAAATCAGGTGTCGAATGTTGGATGTACTATTAAAGCTGGAGGTGGTTTGCTTCCTTATGAGGACTGGCAACTCCAATGCTACCCCTTTTGGTGAAAACCACAGTTACTGGAGAATCGAACCGCTGTCTATGTGCCGGCCGTTTTTCATCAATTTAAGATTTAAGGCTTAGTGGCGACTGGTACCTGAATACTCGATTAGTCCCGCAATAGGAACATGGAGGTGTTTGAACGGATTACAAAGTCGTAGTGAAGCACTCAAACGCATTAATCCCACGCTTTGGAGGTGGCAGACGTTTGTCACTTCCAAGTAAAATGAGGTGGAGTGTTTTGAGGGCCGACCATCCCCATAGTACTCTGACACGATTCTTGTTGCACAAACTGAGCAAGCATTTTATGTCTGCTCCCTTCTTGCTCACATCCATTCAAGTAGCTCTAGGTTCTCATTTGTGCGTCCTTCATCCCTTTTCGCTTAGTAGAGTACAAGGCCCATGATTGGCGCTGCCTTGAATTCCTTCGATGAGCTGTGCCTATGACATAGGAGTCTACTTCAATGATGCGGCAAGTGAAACCGCAGCTTGCTGCTATCCCCAAATTCAGTGCTTCCCAAGGTTGCTTCCTCTTCTGTGAAGTAGCTCAGAGTAGCATGGCTAACTGTCTTGATGCCAACGTCTCGACGCTGCAATTGGATTACCAGGTGTTCTGGTAACTCTATCCATTTTCAGTTCGCTGAAAGGATGTGCAACCATTCGCACACTATGCTGATTAAATGCAATGTTGCGTTATTTGCATTCGACTTCACCTTATCCCTTCCATGTAGTAGAATTCAAGGCGGCAATCAATGCATTATTACATGTGATCACTGCTAAAAGCTTTTGCATTCTCACCGACAAATATTCCACTTTTTTGTCATAGGCACAAGTTGCATTTTGCAGCCTTATTAGACGGGAGGGTGGAATGCGATGTACTACCTGTAACGAGGCAACCCACACGGAGTCATAGAGGCGCACACAGTGTTATTTACCAGCATTAGAAAAGTCAACATCAGTTACCTCGTCCATTCACTATCTCAATACTGTGCATCATCATGTCGGACTTTTCAAGAGATTGGGGATCCAACTTTAAGGGTTAGAAAGAAATAGAAGCCAGTAGGTGGTTAGAAGTGCATCGCCGTGTAAAGAGTCGTCATACGCTGCTTTAAACCAGTTATTTGTGTCATCAACTCTGATGCTTCAGTTTAATTCATTCTTGCCCTTATACTTATAGACAGTTTAGCATAAAGGAATCACACTGTGTTATTGCATGCACACAGCAAAAGAGCTTCCGACAACGCATCAATGAAGTCTGCTGTGTGTTGATCGGATCTCCTCATGGCCATTCACCAGCGTTTCCTTTATCCACTTCACATCAAACTGGTATTGTTCCACAAAAACTGCCATTCAGTGCTTAGATTGCCACAGCTGGCATTATCTTAGACCACAAACAAATACTCATCAACATTTCTCAGAACAATAAAAAAGACCTCCGCTCACAAATACTGACTCTTCAACAGAGGGCCTTGCTTAATTACTGGTGGCAAGGATGTACGACGTCTCCACGTAACCCTCAAAAGCACCCTTTGGAAGGTTCAGACGTGATCTCATTCGTCTTGATTCTAGGCATTCACGAACTGA